>JAJOZX010000560.1:790000-1215000 GCA_023014485.1 Bathynomus jamesi
TGAGGATGTCATTAGACGAAAGCGCTTGAGCACCCCTTTGTGTTTCTTTTTTCCTTCGTGGTTTTATTCATCATATATATATATATATATATATATATTGGTGAAGGCCGCTTCTGGCAAGCTTCAATTTCAATTTAAGCAGAAAGCCACAGACAAGAAGGAAAGAAACATCCATCAAGTTGGAAAGGGACTATATTTTGTATATTGCAACGTTTCAAGCACAAACTATGCTCATCCTCAGGCAAAAACCTAAAAAGTTAAAAACATAATATTAAAAGCCATAATGACATTAACAAAATAAAATAGGGAAAAAATCCACAAGTATTAAAAACAAAAAGTCTCACTAAAAATTCTAGAAAGTTACAATTAAAAACCATAATGACTATTATAAAACAAAAGCAAACAATTAACAAGCTTTAAAACAATGAAAGTGACACTAAAAACGAACAATGAATAACAACTATAAAATACAAAATGTAAAACTCAAAAAACTAAAAATTCACAGGCTATCTTTTAAAACACTAAAAAATTAAAAACCCACACTAAAAGGAACACACCTTAAGTCTAAACAGCACAGATTCCGAGGCAAAACTAAAAAAACAGAAGCATCTAAAACCAAGTAAAGGTTGGTTGTTCAAGATGTTCAGTTTAGACGGAGGGGAACGGATGAAATATCAGAGTTAAGCGAAGGGGAGAGAGTTTTAATATACAGGGATTCTAAAAGTCTTAACGTTTGCTCACACGGAGCGGAATCTAAAATGTTAAAATTAGCTAAAGTTATATCGACTTTGCATAGAACAACATGGCTGCGTATAGCTGAAGCTTCTTTAGTTTTCAAAGGTTTGTCAGTTCTATGGCTTATGCCCATATGGGCACAGAAACGCGACTCGAGGCTCCGCACAGTGCTACCAATATAGCTCCGATCACATCGGGGACACTTGAATTCATAAACGACAGCACTGCGTCAAATATCTTAATACAAAATCATTACTCATTATTTCAAATAAGGAAAAAAAAAATTCAAATAACTGGGTAAAATTCAGGTGCGAAATACGCCCAGTGCTGTATGATAGTAGCGAGTGCAAGTGCCAGTGCTAGTGCCAGTGCCACTGCCAGATTTCATTGTTTACGCTCTTCAGATCCCAACAACATATCTCGTATTTATCCTGATTATAATTCTTACTATGTCCGATAATATCTGATATAAGATCTGAACTATTCATTTACAAGATTCCAGCCATTCATATTAACAACATGTCACATTAACATCCTAAATGATCCTTCCTGAACGGAATTTCATTCTCGCAGCATTCTCGCAGGAGATTGTAGACACCAATCGACTATGGAAGTACTATCAGGAGGGGGGGCACGTTAGGCAGGACAGAGCGAGTGCTGGAACTCCCGTTTCTCCTGTCACTGTCCTCCTTAGCTAATCTTTTTCCATGTCTCATCTACTCTGTGAGCAGTTCAGCATGCTCTCAAACACACACTTCTCTTCCTACTCCTCACTACCCATACGAGAACATGCATCTTACACGCTATACAATCTTTTCAAAATTAAACAACAAAATGGCATCGACTTCAAGAGCCTCAGAGTCCTCTGGGGAGGGGACCATAAATGTCCCCACTTCTGGATCCCCCGCTACCAATACCGAGATCGCAGTCCCAGGCAGCGGGGCTGGTTCTGCTACTGCCCACTGCAGACGTTCTGGACCTCTGCCTCATTCACTTTTCATAAACTTCTGCGACATTCGTGGCGTTTTCTCAAATTTCGAATGATCTGTTGAACATCACCTCTCCTCCTCTAAACCTCACCTTCTCTTCCTCACTGAAACTCAGGTGTCTGGGACGACTAATAGTAACCCATTTTCTGAACCCTCCTCGTTTCTGTATGCTCAATTTCATCCCAAAGGTAGATTTTGCGTATATAGTACGTACCCAATGACCAAACTTGCTCTCGTATTTTGAACTTGAATCCTTCGAATTCTATACCCTCTGGCTACGGCTTAAATACCAATCTCAAACTAAATATATCTGCACTGTCTACCTTTCTCCTAATTCTACTGACTATCCAAAACTCTTTGACTACCTCACTTCCAGAGTGGAATACATTCTATCCCACTCTCCTTTCGCTGAAATCTCCATTTTAGGAGATTTCAGTGTTCGCACCTTTGGCTTTCCTCCCATTTCACTGACATCCCTGGTGAACTAGCTTACAACCCCTTTATCCTGAATGCATTAAAGCGGGGTGTACAGTGCCCTACTCGTATTCGCGATCGCCTTGGAGATAGGACCAATATTCTGGATTTATTTTTTCACCACTCATCCTTCTTCTTATTCCGTCAAACTTTCTCCGTTGGGCTCCTTCGACGACTAGACTCTTATATCTGTTTCTTGCCCTATCGCTCTCAGTTTGGCCTTTGGATCCTCCCAAAAGGAGGCGTCTTTGGCACTTTGGCGCTGTTGATGGGAAGCCCTTAGATAGTACTTCATTGATTTCCCATGGAATAATTACTGCTTTCGTGGCCGGGGCCCCTCCGGGTGGACTGAGCACATCACGGAGGTAATTCTCTCGGGCATGGAGGCGTACATTCCATATGTTAGGCATCTACTAACGCAAAAAAAACTTGGTTTAACTTTGCTTACTCTAATGGTATCCACAACAGAAAGAAGGCTTTCAGAAGGTACCGTCCAACTCCTGACTCTCACTCAGTTTTTATTTCTGCCCGGAATCGTGCAAAATTTGTTTTTCGACTGGCCAAACATAACTTCATTGAACAAAAATGAGAAAAACTATCTAGTTCTAATTCTTCTTGCTCTTTGTGGCACCAAGCCGAGAACATCAACAACTTCACTCCTTTTTCTTTCCCTCCTCTTTTCCATTCTGACGGTTCAGTTGCCGTCTCTACCCCTGATAAAGCTGAACTCTTCGTTCAGATTTTCGACTCCAACTCAAGGGACGCTCTACTGGCGATCTTCTTGCATATCTCTCTAACTGTTGGTTATCCTCCTTTCTGGATTTCGGGGAAACCTTTGCTGTTGCGCTAGATATATCAAACGCTTTTGATAGAGTTTGGCATAAATTCTTAATTTCGAAACTGCCCTCCTTCGGTTTCTATCCTTCTATATGTGCCTTCATCTCTGATTTCCTTTCTGGCCTATCTATAGCTGCAGTTGTAGATGGCCACTGTTCTTCTTTTAAAGCTATTAATAGTGGTGTTCTTTAGAGTTCTGTCCTGTCACCAATTTTTTCCTTTTATTTATCAATGATCTATGAAGTCGCACTTCCTGTCCTATCCGCTCCTATGCCGATGATTCCACCCTTCACTACTTTACCCGCTTCTCAAAGTGTCCCTGTCAACAGTTACTCCATGATTCGCGTGGGACGGCTATGGTACATTTAACCTCTGATCGTTCTACTATCTCTGATTGGGGCAGAGAAAACCTTGTTGCTTTCAATGCCTCAAAAACTAAGTTCCTTCATCTGTCTTCTCGTCACAATCTTCCACACGATTATCCCCTTATCTTCAACAATACACAACTCAATCATTCCTCTCCTCTTAACATGTTGGCATGAGCTCAGAGGAAAATGTCATGTCTGCGGTACAACTACAGTATGTGAGGAAGACTTGGACACTCCGATTTTTCAAGTCAGAGCAGAGAACTAAAGTTGGATTCGTGGAGCTAAAAAACTGCTACAGACCAAAGAATAAAAAATCTAGATACGGCCATAGGTGTTGCAGACGAGATGCACTTCAAATTTGTTGCCGCACTGCCTCATATATTCGGCACTCTTCCAGTAAGCAATGTGTCATCGGAAAGATCATTTTCCAAATTGCGCTTGTTAAAACTTACATTCGTAGTACTATGGATCAAGAGCAGCTAAATGGCCTTGCGCTAGTTTTCGTTCACGGAGATGATGTGACTGTTCAGCCTAATGACAGCTTTGACGTCTCTACCAAGAAAAAGGATCGGCAAATCCTTCTTAATTAATTTGTAATTGAATTTTGATTGTTTAAAAATTTTATATCCTTTCCTTAGGGAAGCGTTAGTGTTTTGTTGCTGTCCGTCTATCAATAATCAATAACTTGTTTGTTTAAGAAGCTTGAAATTCACAGTAAAATTTCTCTTTCACACCTTTACTTCAAATATTCAGAAATTCAGATACATGTATATATTTATGCTGTTTTTTTTTTATATTGCTCCTGCGGTAATACCACATTTATGTCGGTCAAAGATTTGTCTTTCCTTTTTACTCTTTTTCGGGGCTCGAAATTCGGGTGGTCCCCGGCTCACTCGGCCGTGCTCTCCCCCGAAAATTAAATATCCTAGATCCTCCCCTGCTTTTGCATATGCGAGCATGTAAATTTCAGAATAACTAAATTCTGTCACAAACCATATTTACTGTTCTTCTGTTCTTTGAGTATACGTGAAGATGAATTACAAAAGTGTCTTGAAGGGAAAGCCTTATAGAGTATATATGTATGGCAAAGAACGCGCGAAACTATGAAAGCTAATTGTTTCCTCCACTTCGGTAATTTAATATAATTAACCACTTGAGCTTCGTATAAAGTATTGATTGCTTTAATTTAGCAAATATTAAATTCATCTCATATAGCTGATTTGCCAGTTAAGATGCTTAATAACTTGCAGTACATATTTTCTTTTAGTTATCATTCCAAGTAGAAAAGTATTTCTACTGTTTTTTATTAATAAAGCGTTAATGATTTTTTCATTGATAAACGTGCGATTTTCTTCGCTCAGGTGTCGAAGTCGTTACGCTGACAGCTCACGATAATGATGACGTGAATGAAGGTTCAAATGCGCGTTTGGCGTACTCTTTAGAGAAAAATGTCATTGACGAAAAGAGTGGACGTCCCCTGTTCACTGTTGACGGAGTGACAGGAAGAGTGACGACGTCGCTTTGTTGCCTGGACAGAGAGGAAACGCCTCAATACGCGATACAAGTTGTAGCCACAGATGGAGGAGGAATGAAAGGTAATGCATGAATCCTGTTTTAAACGAGAAAGACGTTCACAGAAAATACATTTGTCGGAATAAAAACTAAAAAATTAGTAATTAGTAACTTTTGTTCATTATTTTATTTTTGTGGCGAACTTTTTTCCCTTTCTCTCAGCTGTACAAAAAGGTTCTTTAAAAATGTTAAAACCAAAAAAATTTTAAACCGAAGCTAAGAGCCTATCTCATCCGTCATATTTCACCGATATTTCTTTTTCTTTGTTCAGGGACAGGAACCGTTATCGTTGATATTTCGGATGAAAACGACGTTGCTCCAAGGTTTTCGGAACGCGAGTGGAGCTTTTTAATCGAGGAAGAATTTCAGGACGACGACATTGTCGCTTCTCTCAATGTCATTGACAAAGATGAAAGCAACAACTTTGCGTTTCGGGTAACAAATCTCATTAAAGTTAAATTTCAATATTTCAATTACATATATATATATATATATATATATATATATATATATATATATATATATATATATATATATATATATATATATATATATATGATGAATAAAACCACGAAGGGTTTCTTTTCCCTTCGTGGTTTTATTCATCATAAATATTTTTCACGTGTCACTTTCGTGAAATAATTTTCATATATATATATATATATATATATGTGTGTGTGTGTGTGTGTGTGTGTACACATATTTTATTATTATTATTATTGATGTTAGATTATACCGGGAAGTGGTCCAGGATGGCAAATGTTTAGAATCGATGGAGATCCAAGAGGACACACGGCCTATCTGAGGACGAGGAGCTTGGACTTCGAGAACCCTTCCCACAGACAGGGGTTCAAATTCTTCGTTCAAGTCACTGACAAGGTGAGCGAAAAAGCTGTCTTGTCTGTGGTTTGTAGACACAGATTAATAAAATAAATAATTAGAGATACACCGTATAAATCACTCGCTGTATGCCACCTATGTTTTATCTGACGTAGCCTCATCTTGTCTGAAACTGATCATATTCTAACTTAATTAACCTAATCTAAACAAACCAGCCAACTCACGAGTCACTGTGTAGTGATCATTTGCTTAACGGGACATTTTGCCGATGTTGAAGAAAAAGACGGGACGTAATTAAAGTGTGTGCCATAACCTGTAATATTTATTTTAAGGAATTTTGTTTTTATTTTACGGACAATATTTTGTGAAAGAAACTTCAGCGAAAGATCGTCTTTATGAGCAAAATAAAGTTTCAGTAAAAATATATAATACTGAGTTTGTAGATTCTCCGCCATGGTTGTCTATCACGTTCGTATAATAACCATAAACCCTGCATAGAAAACTTTTTAAATGTTGGGTAAAAATTATTATTAATTTAACCGCTTCTTTGTGGACGTAAGAAAACATGCAGGAAATATTTATTCTTTTCCGAGAGTCAATGGACATATAAACGTATTATAATAAAAATAATGTTTGGGCTCGTTTAACCTCCTTCGTAACGATAAAAGTCACGTGACGAAGGGGACCTACAATTTACGTGGATCAGAACTATCTGCCGGTCGCTACGTTATCCGAACGCAAAAGGGACCGTCGCCCATCCAACTACTGAACAGACCCATTGTCGCTTAACCTCACTGATCTAACTGATCTAACGACGTAGTAAAACGTAGTCCTTTTATAAATGCGTGTTATTAACTTTTTTCACTTGAATGACGAGATGACTTCAGGTATACAAGTTCATTCGTACTCCAAAGTTGTTCACGAATAAAGTTAGACTTAAATTCCTGACAGGTCATTTCGACTGATAGTTCGCTTACCCAACTTAAATTTAATCAAACTTAACATAATCTAACCTGGCTATCCTAACCTAAACTAATTCACAGGGAATGTATTTAAAAATAATATCTTTTTAAAATAAAATACATTACATCAAATTAAAGGGTATTCTGGCCTAAAAAAATAAAGATCCTATAATCTGATGTAATTTTCTTTTAATTTTAAAAGAAAAACACCTTTCTAAAACATTTTCTTTCAAATTTTCTTCAGAATTAAAAGATTTTTTCCTCAGTGCATTAAAATGTCGTGTCATGTTGGGAATCTGCATTAGTAAAAACGACCATGGCCTACTTCCAAATCAACATAATACAATTTGCATTGGTTATGGCTGCTGAGTTTGATTTGTTTGTTAGTATTTCCTCCGAAAGACTTTGCATCTGAAATTATTACAAACACTCTTTATTTCTAAAGTTATTTTTATAAATGATTTACTTGCTTAAAAACTCGATATCATTAATTGGACATTTTTTTAGTTCTATTTTTGTTTTTAGATTTTTATTGCGAGTTATACACTATAAAGTTAATTTTTTCCTTCATCTAATAAAGTTTTTAATTTTTACTTCCATTTATGTTTAAGAAGTGACTCATAATTAAATTGGTATTGAATTTTGATTCTCAGCATGAATTTCCATCCATTATTCTTTTAATTTTATTACTAAGTCCTTCGAATAATAAATGAGGAGCAAAGAACAAATGTCAATTTGTTTTTAGCGATTCTTACGGTATAATTTGCGTCAAAAAGCGATCAAAAAACGATCAAATCTCTTCTATTTATTTTAGTTCAGTTGTTGCAGTTTTATCGTTTTGAATTCTCATTGTTATCTTTTCCCTTTCTTAGAGATAAATAAATAGATATATAGATAAATAACGAGAGAGAGAGAGAGAGAGAGAGAGAGAGAGAGAGAGATCGTAAACTGTAAATAAAAGTGTAAGATAATGGTATAGCTGCATTCAAATTGGGTTAATTTTTTATATTTTTTCCGTAAGAGAGGTGTATTTATTTTTTTCGCGAAAATATTCTGCTCTTACGTCTGCCATCAGGATCGTAAATGTGTTTCGTATTTGTTCGGAAACTCGTTTTGAATTATTTATTGCATTTTTATTGTGTGTTTTGAATTCGGAATCACCGACATAATCTTTCATTCAAAAGTTATTTGGAAGCAATTTTTCTATTTTCTTATTTAATACTTGGGATTTCATATATTTATATTATGTTTTACTCAATTTTTCCTTACTTTTCAAGCAATATATATATATTATATATATATAAAATTTGCATGACACTGATAGTATTTGTTTAGTATAACTTTGTATGACTGTGATGTAATCATGTATAAAACAAGTATTTGTTTTTCCGTCGAAGGGTGGCAAAGGATGGAAGATTAAAGAGCACGTCGACGGTGCTTGGGTCAACATTAGCCTCAAGGACGTCAACGACAATGCTCCAACATTTACGCATGCAAGAGTGTACTTCCCACGCCCGCAGGACTCCCCCAACCCTCATTTCGCTCATCTCAGGCTTCCTGAGGACGTATCGCAAAACACTGTTCTGGCTTCCTTTAAAGCCCATGATGTTGATGAGGTCAGTTTTGCCGTTTTTGTTATTGTTGTTATTGTTGGGTTCGTTGGTTTGGGGATTCTGTAACTATGGGGAGGAAAGTCGTCCTGTAATAAAATGACACTTATTTATAATGTATATTTCCGTTAAAAAAATTGCCAAAATAATATTTCAAACCTTCCAAATTCTTATTGGTAGAAAATTAACTTTATGGCAATCCTCCATTTTTTATGATTGGTTATCATATACGCTGGCTTTTCAATACACCCTCCTTCCCCACCACACACACACACACACACACACACACACACCACACACACACACGCACACACACACGCACACACACACACACACACACACACAGTAAAAAAGTGGAAATAGAAAAAGTCAGTTCTAGTTTCCTCCCCCAAAGCTGGTACGAAATATAATGTATACAGCGAAGGAATATCAATTATGATTTGTATTTTAAACCTTTGATGTATTGTAGGGACAAAGTAAAGCTACAAACACTTTTAAATTTAGGAAAGCAATAGACTTTTGTTTTTGCACCTTCAAGGTTATTAATAGATAAAGATGCATTATAAATATACAACTATATATAAATATATAAAATACATAGTCACGTTTTTCCCTTAACCCCAACCACGGACGCCAATCAATGCATTTAATATCTAAACTATATGGGAAATTATATGCAAATATTCATTACAGCAGCGCATTAATCATGGTACCTGTTGCCATTATTATATTTTGCACTAAAACAAAGCAGATGTTATTAAATGCAGCTTTGGCTGAAAGTATAGCAATAGCGCTTTTTTTTGTTTTGTTTTGTGTGTGTGTTTGGGTAAAAGGGTTTAGTTCGAGAAAACAGTGCATTTGGTGACCAACCATAAAAAACCGAACGCATACCTGGCTTTAGGTTATTTCTCTTCCAATGGCAATTTTCATCTTTCTTTTAAATTTTATTGTTTCGACGAACTTTTTTCCGCAGCTGTATAAAACGTTTATACATTTTTCCACCGAAGATGGCAAAAGTCCCGTTGGAGGGTAATGGTCTTTATTCACACTCTAAAACAAATGTAAGTAACATGGCTTCATATTATAACGTCTAAAAGGTGACATTTATACTGACATCGTGTCATTATATTCATTTGTCACTGAGGAAAACGAGTCTGAAAAGTTAAACTCTACTTTTTGTAATGAAAGTGATAAGTTTTGTGCGATTATTAAGCAGTTTACCGTAAATACACCCTATAAAATATGTCAGAAAGGCATCATACTACTATCTGAAAAGTGGCAGTCATACGGGTGACATATTGTAGTCATACTGCTGTCATACTTTCAGTCATGTCAGTGCCATACTGTAATAATTATTGGAATTCATTACAACAGCATATACGACAGCAAAATGACGGCATCGACAACACATTTACCATCTAAAAAATAACTGTCATTTAGACGTCACACTCTAGTCATACTAAATAAAAAAGTTGTGTTGGTGCCCAACTGATATTAATTTTGAAGTTCACCGGCTCATAATGGCAATATAAGGGTACAAAGAGTCACTATGACATCAATATGACTCACCTTCTCTAGACGAAAATATGAAGTCATGTTGCCGTCATTTGTCTTAAAAAGAAAAAGGATCACCTGAAGATCAGGGCCCCAGCCTTCTTTAGTTAGCCTTATAAAGCTAACTAACGAAACTATCACGACCTAACCTAATCAATCGTTAGGTCAACTGTACGCCCTTAACGATTGTTTAGGTTAGGTCGTAAATGCTCATAATGTTTTCGTTAGTTAGCCTAATAAAGCTAACTAAAGAAGGCTGGGGGCTCTGATCTTCAGGTGATGCCCCCCCCCCCCCAAAAATATATAATTAAAAAAGAAATATATATATATATATATGATACACACAGACCGTGCATGGAACAAGGAACTCTTCTGGGATAATTAAATCCACTATAGTCCGAATAAGTAATGGTAAGTGACAAATTAATTATCCCAGAAGAGTTCCTTGCTCCATGCACGGTCTGTGTGTATCAAAAAAACTCAGGGGACCATTCTGAGTTCATTCCCATATATATATATATATATATATATATATATATATATATATATATATATATATATATATATATAATAATAATAATAATAATGATACTAGAAAAACCTGAGTCTCAGAAAAGAAAAGCAATATTTTTTCCGAGTATTTTTGGACCTATTTGTTCTCTCTTGAAAGATGTTTAAATAAAAAATTTAGTTCAGCTAATATGAACATTATGTTTAGTTTAAAAAGAATTTGATAATACAAATAAAAAATATGAAGAAACTCAAAATCTTTTGCAATTGGAGACCCGTTAAAATAAATATGAACTATTTAAACATTTAGTTATAGGAAAAAATTAACTGAAACTAAAATAAAACTCAGAAATCGCAAATAATAAATCAAGGTTACTTAAAAATCAGCGATTCTCGAAGTGTGTAGAGCGACATCCGCGTGAGTGAGCGTGTCGCAAGGGGACAAATATTAAATTACACTGGATGAGTTGCGTCTCAAACTAACTCAATTTGGGCATTGGTTCCTCCAACGATGACTGCATTTAGTTAACGTGAGTCGTTTGATTAGTTACATTAGACTTAGTTTTCAAATTTTGCATTTAGTTATTTTTATTTTCTAGTAAAATTATGGAGGTCAATTTGATTTTATAAAACGATGCGAAAAAGATGCCGCAAGATTGAAAAAAAGTTTGAGAACCGATAACTGATATCTTTCCTTGATTTACTGCGTGGAAAATGATACATGATTACATTCAATCTTTGAGAAGGCCCCTGTATGCCACAAAGTGAATGTTACGAATATATATATATATATATATATATATATATATATAATATATAATTATAATATATATATATGGGATGAATTTCATAATTAAGCACGTGAAATGAATGAATGATGCAAACCACAAGGAAAAAGAAAAATGATTCCAAGGCCTTTCATGTATTCAGAAGTACACCATTCCCTGACGAGATGTACTTCTGAATACACGAAAGACCTTGGAGTCATTTTTCTTTTTCCTTGTGGGTTTGCATTATATATATATATATATATATATATATATATATATATATATATATATATATATACATACATAGAGAGAGAGAGAGAGAGAGCGAGCTAAAGACAGTCGTCTCACCAGGAATAGATGACCTGTCGAATGAGCATTTAAAGTACAGTATACTAATGACGTGATTAGTCTTCATATCTCATTACTGTTCTCAGCCATGCTTGCTCACAGTTATATTCCTGCAGAGTTTATGAGGACATTCTATCCAGGGATAACTACAGGCCTATTGCTGTTGCCTCCTGCTTCTCAAAACTAATTGATAAACTTTTGCTACACCGACTAAACGATTAATTATTTATGGGCGTTTCCTAACTAGTTTGGTTTCAAAAGGGCTCATTCCAATGACTTGTGTATTTATGTTTTTAAAGAGGTCGTATTTAGATATACTGTTAGTAATTCAACTATTTATATTTGTTTTTTGGATATAAGCAAAGCATATGATAGAGTGAATCACAATATTGTATTTAAAAAATTATAAGAGAGGAATGTTCAACCATAGGTTTTAAATTTATTGAAATGTTGATACACAAGTAGTATAGCCGAAAAAGGGGAGAGTGCAAGAATGTTGCAGGTTATTATGTAATGTTGCAAAGGGGGTTGTTGCAAAGGGGGGTTGTTGCAAAGGGGGGTGGGGGGAAAACTTGGAGGCGGCGTTATCCCCCAAGAGAAAGGAGGAGGAGGAGAGAAAGGAGGAGAGGTGTTCACCTGGCAGGAGCCAAGTGCACATTAAGACTTCAGCCGAGTTGGCGTTGTTTTATAGGCTCCTAATCAGCCAGTTGGCGTAAATGGCTTGAGTTGCCAGATACCGCGATACCATTGTATACATTATTATACACTCCTAATGAGCCAGTTGGCTGTAATTGGCTGCCAGATACCTCTTTTTAGCAGTATTATTGTATACATTATTATTATATACGCCTAATCAGCCAGTTGGCTGTAAATGAGTTGCCAGATAGCGCCATGTATTCCGAAGAAAGAGTTGCCAGATACCATTGTATACACTATTATAGACTCCTAATCAGCCAGTTGGCTTAGAAGGCTTAAATATTGCCAGATACCTGTTGTATACATTATTATATTTCGAATACCGGTAGTAGAAGGCATAACAATAAACAACATTGCATCATTCTTTTTATTATAAATATATAGAAAATAAATATACATTTGAGGAATATGCGTATAACAGAAATATATACACACAATTATGGATATATATATAAAATAAAATATACATTTCAAATAAATAGACACTTCAATAGAAATATGTACATAACAGTACAGGAGAAATATACACACACACACAATTATGGTGATATATAAAATAAAATATACATTTCATATACACTTCAATAGAAATATGTACATAACAGTACAGGAGAAATATCAAGCAAAATATATATATATAAACACAAATCAATAGAAATATGCGTATAATCGGGGAAATGTCAAGCAAAATATATATACAATTCACTTTTTTTCAAAATACTAAACTCTGTCTTAATCGAGTTTACAATTACATCATTATTGCTCTGCATTACGCAGTATATGCGGCTTAATAATATTTCACCGCTTAAAGTATAGGGAAACCTGTATTCGATATGAAGGGCTTTCATATCGTTCAGTACTATTTTTGTTCCCACTTTACAACCGGTTGGTAAGTCATCTTTAAACACGTCTAGAATACAATCAAAAGCACGCACAAAGAGTTCATCGTTAGCTACATTATTAAACATAAGTTTATAAGAACGCTTTTCCAATCGAGGGTTTATTTCTACCGACTCGAGCTTTTCAATCGTGAACTCACTCAACATAGCGGCAATTGAAATAATCTTCTAAATCGTTACGACAACTGCGCGTTATATAAAGAAATAGTTCTTCAGGGTGAACGGTGTAGGTGAGCTCAGCCTTGTACCGATCAATTGCTTTGTACCAAAGTTCATGGTATTTCAAAGAGTCTAAACTTTTTAAATAAACATCCAGCACTAGACCATTCTCACCAGTCCTACACTCGGTAAACCCATCGAGCAGAGCAGTGTATGCGTATTCAAGTACTGTATCAAAATAAAGCATGTCCGTAACACGCGCGTCTAATATAGGTTTCAGTTTACGGAATCCGACGATTTCAAACATTCTGTCGAGGATGAAACGGTTTCGCGTAGGAATAAGAGCGTTATTATCAGAAGCATTCTTCCACATCAACCGTATATCAATGCACGGCCGATCGTTATTTATACACAACGTACATACAACGGCGTATGAGGGTGCGTCACTAATCTGCTCTCTTCTTGTACCTACGTTAGCAGGTATTTTATAACGATCTTCACTCCACTTCTCAACTATCACAAAGATTCTATTCATCTCCTCGATACTTAAATAAACCCGTTTGTTTGTCGGTCTACATTCCGTTTCCAGTACATAGCTAATGGTACCGGAATTACGCCTGAACACGCGCAACGATTTCGTCACGGACACATCGTACGAGGCGTTGAGAATGCTGCTCAAAGGAAGTTCCATCGTATTCGAAGAGCGCACGTCCACTCGGCTCAAGCTCTGAGATAACTATGAGCCGTGTGAGGCACAGGCAGGAATGGTTCGACGGGCGGCTGACTCGATGATACGTGAATGGGCTTGTTCCGCGAGTCGAATTGTTGTACCGGTACAAGAATATCACTACCAGCCTACGCACCAGACATTTTGGATAAGAACTAGGAACATTTTACTAAACATCTCCACACTAAGGCGCACTATTTGAGAGGAACATATGTTCATATTTTTCCTTTCTGCCCATCAAATGATACTCGTCTCTAAACTCTGTTAAAAATTCACGCAGGGCACTAGCCACAACCTCACTACGAACCTCATCATGATATACGTTAATACAGTGATAAAAATACTTAAGATTGTCCATGATCACGAGATTCACATTTCCAGTCGTAGGGTATGAGTAATCGACATGGTGTAGCATGACGTAATACCGCTTGTCACACCACCCATCAGCAAGACTCATTATCCATACCTGCTGCTTCTCTTCTGCACGCGTTGTTTCTTTTACTTCACGGTGTATGTGAGACTTTATAAAGTTTAGCTCTGCAGTATACTTCAGCACATCGTCTGTGCAACGAAAGCCTTCAACGGTCTCACCAGAACATCCGTAGAGTATTTGTACATCTTGGAACTTCGCACAATCCAATGTGTTTTTGAAAGAGGCACAGGAGGGATGAATAGGAAGTTTTTCGGTATCCACCACATCCTGGCACTTTACTGAATACCATTTCGTAAACGTTGTACAAGCAATATTAAAGGTAGCCATTTGAATACACGTCTGATCTGAATACACGTCTGATCTCTCGGGCTTACTGCGGTCGAATGACCACGCAGGGATTCCCAGATAGTAGCATGACTCACGGTCTTACAGTGGGCGGAGCTTAGAACTTTCACCTACACACACACACACACACAAAGGAGAAAGTGAAACGCTATTTGAAACATGATTTATTTAATAAACGAGATATTCAAGTTATATATATTTACAAATACGATTTAATAAACGAGATATTCAAGTTATATATATATATATATATATATATATATATATATATATATATATATATATACAAATAGATACGATTATATACAAGACGTGTGAGTTAGAAGCATCATTGGTATCCAAAGGGTACGGTATCATAGGTACCAGGTAACTGGTAACGTTTCCTATAGGTGTTACGGCACACCATCGTACCCCTAAGTTCCTTCACGCCTCCGAGCTTCTGCGCCCGAAAATTGTGGGTGCCTACAATTAGTTGGTGAGGTTGTTCATCCAAACATACTAGATCCTTCAACGACTCAAAGTTAACAACCTCCCGATTCGCATGGTTGAGCGTAATACCCTTTGCCTTCACGATATATTTCATTTCATCCCCCACCCTGACCCGTACCCCATAAGTCTTAGGTCCTGTTGAGGCAAAAGAGTCGGCGTATGCGTTGTCCCCATACTCATCCTTGATCTCATCAGTGAGCTCGCCGAGGAACTCCCCAATAGTGGGCATGTATTCACCCTCCCTCTCTGTGAATATCACGCTATCTGTATCGGCATACAATACTCTCCGCCCAAGAGAATGCATTAGACCCCAAAGTTTTATACGGGCGTAGGCTGTTGTGAAGCTGGCCACAGGTATGTTTGTAACCCTTGAGGTATCTGTGGCAAATTCAGTGTTGTTGTACTTTATTACGTAAGTATTACCTACATTTACGATCTCCATGACCTCTTTATCGGGGGCATTGGCATAATCCCAGACATCGCTATAACTTTGTGCCAAATGAATGCTCCTCTGCCGGTATTCTGCGCAAATTTTCCCCATAGACTGTTTAGACACAACTTTGCACTAAAGCGCTTGCCAGGATTCTTTACAATTTGGACACGATCAAGTTGTATACCTTCGCGGTCGCGGTAACGTTGAATATAGGCAGACTTTTCATCTTCGGTATCAACTCCTCGCGGATACCCTGATGCCTCAACCTTATCCTTCAAAAAGGTGTTTATATATGGTGTGAAAAGGTTGGGTAGCTTCTGAAACCTCCACACCTCATGTATCTTCAGTATTCTATAACCATGGCGCACGGCTAGGGCCAACTCAGGACTTGTATATACGCCTCTGATCTTACGCTGGTGGGGTATATGGTTACATTCGCCGTTATCCTCTTCCGCGCACTTCACGCACAGGGGAAACATGAGCTTGTCGTCGATAACGACAGGTAAGATCGGCATCCATAAATTGCGTGGGGGAGTACGTCTACGAAAGAGATCCCAAAGTAACGATCATTCAAATTTTTTGAAAATTCATTGATGGATGGTAGGCTAGGCCCCACCAGTTTCTCAGGAGCGCCCACGGGGTACGGATTGCTCTTCATCACGTATGGGTATAAGAACAGAAATCGTAGTAATGGAGCTTCACGCCCTCCGTAGGTGGAAGTATAGTCTGAAAGGATTTGTACGTCCTCCAAACAAGCTATCACCACATTTGAGAGGATCCAGCACCATTGAACGCTTGATCGCTTTTATTTCCTCACGGTACACCTCGTCTGTCTCCATCCGTGCATCATATTCATGCTCCCACAAGACTTTGTGAGTGAACTGTGATCCTATAAGTTGATCGCGGGTGCGGGTCGATGCAAGACAGTCGGCAGGAGACCTACCGTTGATATCTCCGGTGACTCCGCACTCAGGACGGGGGCATCCATGCCACCAGCAACCGTTAAAGGAGTACACAGTCTTCACACCAGTGACACGGTTTTCACTTAACCCATCAACCCAAAAAACACGTCCATTAATCTTAATGGGTACTTCACCCGTGTTGCGGGCGTGCTTTATGTATACACCTGTCTGTTGCTGTAGGTGTATGAGCCAGTAAATAGCCTTGTGCCCGTAACTGCGGGGATTGTTTCGGTGAATAATGGCTAAGGTGTCTTTCGGCATGAAGTTATTCTTGAACACCGTAAAACATAATGATGCGATGGTGGTTGCGACTTGCAGTGGATCGCATTTGAAACGGGCTATGTACATCCTTCTAAAGGCCTGGAAACATACTCTAAGCACGCGCACATCATTCACGCAATAACGCTCACATTCATCAGCTATATTATAAGGGTTACTTTCATTAAAACTGTCGTAGTATCGATCAAAGTCTTCACGTTCATCCATGCAGTCAAAATAATGTTTGGGGGTGGTGGGCCTACGTAGTTTAAAGTCTCGCTGGTGAGGAAAGTGTATGGGAAGTATCCTTTGGAAACTTCAGCTGCTACTCCCATCACCTTGGGTAGCTTTGCTAATTTACAAGGTGTGAATAATAAAGTATCTTTAAATTGTACATTGCCTCTTATCTGCATCTGTATTAATTTGTTGCCTCTTTTCAATGGATCACCTGTAAATATCTCAGAGGATTCGTGTTCAAGCAACTCCTTATAAAGGAACTGCGTGTCAAACTTTGCCCCGTTATGGGCGAAATATACACAGTCATTTTTTGAACTTGTCGGCTAACTTGACAATATAGGACACAAATAGTTTCACAGGACTATCGCTGACATTCGTTTTAAAAACGTTTGTCCGTTTACCACATTTGGGGCACTCGTCACATTCGATATCCATACACTCATCACAGATAGTCTGGCTCACAAGTAAATGTGGAATTACCTCTTTGGTTTCAGCGTTCGTATATGTTTCTATATCGTAGTATACAGTTATACAGGGGTTATTTTTAGGCTTAGCATCTTTCATATAACATACATGTTTTACTCCATCCGCCTTATATTCCTCCTGGCATGTAGGACAGTGAATTACGTCACACTTGTGCTTAAATTTTCCCCAATTATCCATTGTGTGAAACATACCACATTCACAGATTCTCATTTTCCTGCACGTGCCAATGATTTATGGAAATCAAAACAGCTATTATTGAAAAATGTGCGTCTACACACATCACAGTCTCTCTTCTCAGCTTCAACTACACGGCTTTCACATTTGGTGCTTTTACACTGCTCACATACCATGTGACATTCTTTACAATGTCTCACTATATCATCCGCAAACTCGAGGCACCCCTTACACAAATCATGATGTCTCCCATATTTTCGACTTTTGTCATAACTCGCGTAAAGCCACCTTATATTACGGATGGGGAGATACGTTGTCCCTGACAATCCTAAAATAAGTAGGGGCCTTGTACGATCTCTCACACAGCTTTTAAAAACATACACAGTCCTACGACGATCATCCAACCAAACACAACTATGCGGACATTCATTTCCTGTTCTAACCTTCTCAGCTCTTCAGGACCCATATTACAGTCAAATTCAAGTTCACAGTCTTCAGCTAGTTTACGGGCATGCTCCACGACTGTAGGCAACCAAATTTTTTGAGTTCGTGTATTTTGTACAGTAAACATACATGCTAAGAGTACTGCTATAAAGCCGCAACCACGATCGACGTTTATATGCCGTCTATAAATAGCTTGAGAATTGAAGTTAAGAGTATACGGTATGGCACTATGACCCGCAACACGTAACATGGTCAATATTTACCGTGAAGTTGTCCATATTGAAGGCTATACTACTTTGGGCGGCTTGCATTATACGCCCTAATATATATTCTACATCTTCAGCCGCCAAACGTCTAATGGCACTATCACCCAATAATCGTCTACATCACCGTCATCTGACCCGAATCCAAAGGACATACTCGTCCTGACTTCACGCTCGTCACGATTCTGAAGAGCAAACTCTATAATACGCTCTACAACCCGGCGTAGTCCGCGCTCAATACCATTGCTATACATGACTCTAGGGTCTACCCTGACTCTATACCGAATTCTAGTCAAGGCTGGGGTGGGGGCTGCGGATCGCACCAATTCCAGCGTTATACCATCCTCAACAGAACGGGGGGCGGATGAATTAGTGGATATATTAGGTGCTGCTGATGGGGGCCCTGTTGCGTAGGAGGGTTGGTGCTCTATTATTGTAGACTTAACAGAACGGGGGCGGCGGATGAATAAGGGGATATATTAGGTGCTGCTGGGGTGTTGTTGCGTAAAGGTTGAGGGTTGGGGATCTATTACCGCTGCAACAGACGCGTATTTCGGTCGCTTTATACCTGACGTGGGTATCTCATACCTCCGCTTTGGACGTGTTACCGGTATCGCTGGTGAGGGTTCAGGGGAGGAGATCACAACTACACTGTCGTCGAGGTCATCCGTAATGATGGGCTGCTCTACCTCATCGTCATTCAAGGTTCTGTGGGAGAAGAAATATAAGGATCAGCACTCAAAATTTGTAATATTTTGTAAATGACTCACTTAGGAGTGTGACGTGTTAGAAATGTACTCTGTAGAAAATTCAGATTCACGAGCCCATCCACATGTATTATATCTGGACCTACAGGATGTGGTAAAACTGTGTTTATGCTTAAAATCATTAAAGAAAAGGGGGAGATGTTCTCGAAATTTGTGCGTAAAGTTATATGGTGCTATTCGACGTATCAATCAGTGTTCAACGAGTACCAAGATGACATTTTGTTCCACAAAGGCGTATATGACGTTAATTCGTTAAAGGGAAATGAACATACAATCATTGTAATTGACGATCTCATGTTGGAGATGGATAAAACGTTTGCCGAGACATTTACAGTATTCTCCACCATCTTAACATAAGCGTGTTCTTCATCAATCAGAATCTATTTTTCAAAAATAGATACATGCGCGATGTGTCGTTAAATACGCAATATCTAGTCTTATTCGCGCAACGAAGAGATGTATCACAAATTGGGGTATTAGCCAATCAAATGTTCCCGAATCAGCGTAAGGAGTTTTTGGAAGTTTATAAAGAAGCTACATGCATGCGTTACGGATATTTGCTTTGCGACCTTCATCCGCGAAACACGTTTAGAGTGCTTCTGCGAACGAATATATTTCCAAACGAGCCTGAAACGGTGTATATTCCAGAGTGACAAAGAGACTAAAGAAATACCGTGAATTAATAAAAATCTATCATCGACTGCCCCGGGCAATGCAGCAGATGTTTATTAAAAATATCGATGCCGACTTTTTAAAATGCATCTGTGAAATCTGTCTTAACGTTATAAATTGCAATGTATCAATGAAAACCCATCAGAAGGCTCGCCTACGCCGCTACAAGAACATAATACGTGCACTCGCTCGTAAAAGCCAAACTGTAGCGAAGAAAAAGCGAATTATTGTACAAACAGGAGGGTCATTTCTCCCATCTTATTTTCAGTTTTGGGTCCTTACTGACTAGATTAATATAATGAAGAAGTGGTAGTGATTCCCACGAGGTGTACGCCTCACTGCAAAGAGAACGGATCTAGATCCCCGTAAAGCAGACTTAAAAGAATGGAAAGCGAATTGTTAGCCCTATTAAACAGTGAAAAAACACCTGATGAGAAAAGAATCTTATACCAAGAAGCTCTGCAGAAATTTCTTCACGAGTACGAAAATTATAAGAGCCCTACAGAGATTCCTGTGGTTATTAGGCACAGCACGGGGGACGATGGCGACATAGGATCTATACCCGACGACACAGCTGACCAACCAAAAAGATTAGCCACACAACATATCGAACATGTATTAAAAAATACCCTCCCACTTACATTGAGGAGTAAAGGCTTAAGTCTTTATAATCTATTGAGTGAGGATCCCGCCATACAATTGACCGATACAGGGGAGATCATTGTGGAAGGATCAAAGGTACAGGTATCGAATATCGTAGACATTGTCCATGATCTGGTGAGAAAGTGGAATAGGCCATCACCATCAGGATGGAAGCATATTAAAGCAAGACTACAACAAATAAATGTCCCTAAAACGTTGATAGGAAATCTGAACAGGTTAAAAGACTTGGAACATGCAACGCCTGTGACACAATTGAAGGCGCCGTCACCCCCGGCGGTAACACCTTTGAAGAGGAGAAAGAAGAGGTTAAACAACGGTCAACCCTACCCACGTGCCTCTAAAATACGCAAATGGCTAACGTATTAACTAAACGCTATTATGACATTTCTACCCCATCCTCTTACGGCGGCGTAGATAGACTGTACAGAAGTGTTTACGGAGTAGGAAAAAAAGATGTTGAAAGATTTTTGAGGGAGCAGGACGCTTATACGCTTCATAAGCCTGTGAGAAAAAGGTTTAAAACAGCCAAGACAACGGCTTCCTCGATTGATTCTATTTGGCAAGCAGATTTAACAGACATGCAAAGATATTCTGTGTATAACGATGGTTACCGCTACATTCTATTCATAATAGACGTGTTCTCTAGATATCTGTGGCTAGTTCCTCTGAAAAAATAATCACCTGAAACAGTTGCTAAAGCCACCAAAACGCTAATGTTAAAAGAAAACAGGGTTCCTGGCTATTTTTGTACGGATATGGGGAAGGAGTTTATAGGCCGTGCTTTTCAGAATATGTTGACAGAGTTTAATATCAGCTATTACACAACCAATTCTATACATAAGGCTTCTTTAGCTGAAAGAGTTCAGCGCACCATAAAGGAACGCATGCACCGTTATTTTACACATAAAAACACATACAGATTTCTAGACATTCTGGAATCATTGGCATCATCCTACAACCGCTCACACCATCGCACGATTGGGGCAACACCTAACGAAGTTTTAGAAAGAGGTACGCTCCCGAGAAGAGATGGAGCACCACCACCACCACCACCACCACCACACTCTGTGCGCTTCAAAATCAATGATTATGTAAGGCTGTCGCGTTCGGGGAATAAATTCGCAAAGGGTTTTGAGCAAAGATGGACACGCGAGATTTTTAAAGTTAGGGCTGTGAGACCTAAAGGTGTGATAATGATGTATTACATTGAAGATTTGAATGGGGAAGAAATCTCAGGAGGCTTTTACCGCGAGGAATTGCAGAAAGTTGCGTTTAATTTAGAAAAAAATGTGTTTAAAATTGAGAAAATTTTAGGAAGCAAAGGTTCAGGAAGGAGAAAAATGTACCTGGTGAAATGGCTAGGGTACCCAGAAAGCTTCAACACCTATAAAAGCTGATGCAATAATGAAGCTTAAATAGTATGCAACATGGCTCCTAACCATTTCTACGTCACACTCCCGTCCTCCTCGTCCCTGTCTGTACACCCTAACAACATGCTAGCCAACTTTGTAACAGAGCTCCATGGGCACATTGAATTGGGCCGTGATTCGTATGAGGTGGGGATATGCGAAATTCAGCTGGACACCGTCTTTTTAAATATTGAACATAAAGAAACCGTTTTTACGATTCTTAGAGACATTGACGAGTGTGAAAAA
The DNA here is from genome assembly GCA_023014485.1 of Bathynomus jamesi. Classification (NCBI taxonomy): domain Eukaryota; kingdom Metazoa; phylum Arthropoda; class Malacostraca; order Isopoda; family Cirolanidae; genus Bathynomus; species Bathynomus jamesi. Next base: position 812,332 of record JAJOZX010000560.1, read on the forward strand.
GCTGGGGTAGCTATGGATGAAACTATGCGCATCGCACGGACTAAGATTACACGGTATTACAGTACAGAAGTAAGACTAGGGCCGGGTCAATATGGTTCGGCCGAGGATGTTGTGAGAGGCTTAAACGTGAGTTTAAGAAACTCAAACCTTACGAATGATTTAGTATATGAAATCGTAAACAACCCTGCACATACACTAATCCTAAAATCAAAGACTAACAGACCCCTTAAAGAACATAGAAAGTTCAAAATTCTAACCAACGGCCGATATAGCGCAGCCTTCCAAAGAGACACATTTCACGAGACACAGTATAACTTGTCCAGATTAATGTATCAATTGAAGATGGAGAAATTGGCTGAAAGGTCCCCAGACATGTGCTATATTTACAGTAATATAGTGGAGCACCAGTTTGTTGGGGATACCCAGGCACGCCTGCTGCGCATTGCTCACATCCCCAACCATAGAGGAAGGAGTTTGAGTATTACATATGACAGGCCCCATTATGTGAATGTCGCAACTAATTTAATAACCAATATCACAATATATATAAGAACGATTGAGGGCGAAAACTTCCCATTCGGTAACGGGAGCTTAACAGTGAAGCTACACTTTCGACGCACTGAGTTATAATGGATAGAAAGCCTTTCACCGTATATCGAGGGATGCGATACCAGCGCGGTAGTGGACTTGGATCCATTTTTTCATCCATACTACGTACGGCTGTTCCTTTGCTGAAGAGGGGTGCCAGATACCTTGGAAGGAAAGCGCTACAATCAGGCCTTAACACTGCAGAAGACATATTGGCCGGGGCTAAACCTAAAGAAGCTCTAAAAAACATTTAAAGCGTACACGGAACGAAATCATCAAAGATGCAAAGAGAAAAATGCGTGGTGGCGGGAAGAAGAAGAGGGCTCCCCGGAAGAAGAAGGGGTCACGTGGTATTAAACGTAAAAAGCTATCAAAAAAGAAATGCTGTAAGCGAATGAAACCTATGGTTGACCACTTTTTGACTGATATAAGCTAAGGATATTGATCTCATGAATCATAGTTTGTTTACCACTTGTCGAGAGAGGAGTCACTATTTCGCCATGGCACGCTTCATCCACCCATGTAGTTCACAATGCTGTAAATCGGAGCTGTCGTTTTTGAGCTCCCGCCAACCCAAGTTTCTATTGAGCACAGTGACTTTATTACAATTAACCCTTTAAACACAATTAGTTCACCGAGTGCACCTATAGAATTCGTGATACCCAGCTCAGGTCCTTACTTTTTGATCCAAGCTGTGTGCACATGTACGCTAAGCTACGTATAGCCCATTCTGATGGAACGGCCTGCGATGACAAATATGCTGTATACCCTGAAACAAACTTTCTGCACGCCATATTCAACCAGTGTGACGTATATTTAAATCAGATCAACATATCGGCAGGCACGGGGTACTATCATCTACGAGCCTATTTGGAAAATGTCCTCAACTTTTCCAAAGAAGCGAAGGCTACCTTTTTAAGTGCGGAGGGATATTATCAAACTAAAGATGAAAATAGTATAAAGGACAAATTTAAAAATTCTAAAAAGAAAATATACGAGTGTTTTGGACGGTTGCACACAGATTTCACTTTCTACGATATAGAAACATATACGAACGCTGAAACCAAAGAGGTAATTCCACATTTACTTGTGAGCCAGACTATCTGTGATGAGTGTATGGATATCGAATGTGACGAGTGCCCCAAATGTGGTAAACGGACAAACGTTTTTAAAACGAATGTCAGCGATAGTCCTGTGAAACTATTTGTGTCCTATATTGTCAAGTTAGCCGACAAGTTCAAAAAAATGACTGTGTATATTCTCGCCCATAACGGGGCAAAGTTTGACACGCAGTTCCTTTATAAGGAGTTGCTTGAACGAATCCTCTGAGATATTTACAGGTGATCCATTGAAAAGAGGCAACAAATTAATACAGATGCAGATAAGAGGCAATGTACAATTTAAAGATACTTTATTATTCACACCTTGTAAATTAGCAAAGCTACCCAAGGTGATGGGAGTAGCAGCTGAAGTTTCCAAAGGATACTTCCCATACACTTTCCTCACCAGCGAGACTTTAAACTACGTAGGCCCACCACCCCCCAAACATTATTTTGACTGCATGGATGAACGTGAAGACTTTGATCGATACTACGACAGTTTTAATGAAAGTAACCCTTATAATATAGCTGATGAATGTGAGCGTTATTGCGTGAATGATGTGCGCGTGCTTAGAGTATGTTTCCAGGCCTTTAGAAGGATGTACATAGCCCGTTTCAAATGCGATCCACTGCAAGTCGCAACCACCATCGCATCATTATGTTTTACGGTGTTCAAGAATAACTTCATGCCGAAAGACACCTTAGCCATTATTCACGAAACAATCCCCGCAGTTACGGGCACAAGGCTATTTACTGGCTCATACACCTACAGCAACAGACAGGTGTATACATAAAGCACGCCCGCAACACGGGTGAAGTACCCATTAAGATTAATGGACGTGTTTTTTGGGTTGATGGGTTAAGTGAAAACCGTGTCACTGGTGTGAAGACTGTGTACTCCTTTAACGGTTGCTGGTGGCATGGATGCCCCCGTCCTGAGTGCGGAGTCACCGGAGATATCAACGGTAGGTCTCCTGCCGACTGTCTTGCATCGACCCGCACCCGCGATCAACTTATAGGATCACAGTTCACTCACAAAGTCTTGTGGGAGCATGAATATGATGCACGGATGGAGACAGACGAGGTGTACCGTGAGGAAATAAAAGCGATCAAGCGTTCAATGGTGCTGGATCCTCTCAAATGTGGTGATAGCTTGTTTGGAGGACGTACAAATCCTTTCAGACTATACTTCCCACCTACGGAGGGCGTGAAGCTCCATTACTACGATTTCTGTTCTTTATACCCATACGTGATGAAGAGCAATCCGTACCCGTGGGCGCTCCTGAGAAACTGGTGGGGCCTAGCCTACCATCCATCAATGAATTTTCAAAAAATTTGAATGATCGTTACTTTGGGATCTCTTTCGTAGACGTACTCCCCCACGCAATTTATGGATGCCGATCTTACCTGTCGTTATCGACGACAAGCTCATGTTTCCCCTGTGCGTGAAGTGCGCGGAAGAGGATAACGGCGAATGTAACCATATACCCCACCAGCGTAAGATCAGAGGCGTATATACAAGTCCTGAGTTGGCCCTAGCCGTGCGCCATTGTTATAGAATACTGAAGATACATGAGGTGTGGAGGTTTCAGAAGCTACCCAACCTTTTCACACCATATATAAACACCTTTTTGAAGGATAAGGTTGAGGCATCAGGGTATCCGCGAGGAGTTGATACCGAAAATGAAAAGTCTGCCTATATTCAACGTTACCGCGACCGCGAAGGTATACAACTTGATCGTGTCCAAATTGTAAAGAATCCTGGCAAGCGCTTTAGTGCAAAGTTGTGTCTAAACAGTCTATGGGGAAAATTTGCGCAGAATACCGGCAGAGGGAGCATTCATTTGGCACAAAGTTATAGCGATGTCTGGGATTATGCCAATGCCCCCGATAAAGAGGTCATGGAGATCGTAAATGTAGGTAATACTTACGTAATAAAGTACAACAACACTGAATTTGCCACAGATACCTCAAGGGTTACAAACATACCTGTGGCCAGCTTCACAACAGCCTACGCCCGTATAAAACTTTGGGGTCTAATGCATTCTCTTGGGCGGAGAGTATTGTATGCCGATACAGATAGCGTGATATTCACAGAGAGGGAGGGTGAATACATGCCCACTATTGGGGAGTTCCTCGGCGAGCTCACTGATGAGATCAAGGATGAGTATGGGGACAACGCATACGCCGACTCTTTTGCCTCAACAGGACCTAAGACTTATGGGGTACGGGTCAGGGTGGGGGATGAAATGAAATATATCGTGAAGGCAAAGGGTATTACGCTCAACCATGCGAATCGGGAGGTTGTTAACTTTGAGTCGTTGAAGGATCTAGTATGTTTGGATGAACAACCTCACCAACTAATTGTAGGCACCCACAATTTTCGGGCGCAGAAGCTCGGAGGCGTGAAGGAACTTAGGGGTACGATGGTGTGCCGTAACACCTATAGGAAACGTTACCAGTTACCTGGTACCTATGATACCGTACCCTTTGGATACCAATGATGCTTCTAACTCACACGTCTTGTATATAATCGTATCTATTTGTAAATATATATATATATATATATATATATATAAATATATACTTGAATATCTCGTTTATTAAATCGTATTTGTAAATATATATAACTTGAATATCTCGTTTATTAAATAAATCATGTTTCAAATAGCGTTTCACTTTCTCCTTTGTGTGTGTGTGTGTGTGTGTGAGGTGAAAGTTCTAAGCTCCGCCCACTGTAAGACCGTGAGTCATGCTACTATCTGGGAGTCCCTGCGTGGTCAGTCGACCGCAGTAAGCCCGAGAGATCAGACGTGTATTCAGATCAGACGTGTATTCAAATGGCTACCTTTAATATTGCTTGTACAACGTTTACGAAATGGTATTCAGTAAAGTGCCAGGATGTGGTGGATACCGAAAAACTTCCTATTCATCCCTCCTATGCCTCTTTTAAAAACACATTGGATTGTGCGAAGTTCCAAGATGTACAAATACTCTACGGATGTTCTGGTGAAACCGTTGAAGGCTTTCGTTGCACAGACGATGTGCTGAAGTATACTGCAGAGCTAAACTTTATAAAGTCTCACATACACCGTGAAGTAAAAGAAACAACGCGTGCAGAAAAGAAGCAGCAGGTATGGATAATGAGTCTTGCTGATGGGTGGTGTGACAAGCGGTATTACGTCATGCTACACCATGTCGATTACTCATACCCTACGACTGGAAATGTGAATCTCGTGATCATGGACAATCTTAAGTATTTTTATCACTGTATTAACGTATATCATGATGAGGTTCGTAGTGAGGTTGTGGCTAGTGCCCTGCGTGAATTTTTAACAGAGTTTAGAGACGAGTATCGTTTGATGGGCAGAAAGGAAAAATATGAACATATGTTCCTCTCAAATAGTGCGCCGGAGTGTGGAGATGTTTAGTAAAATGTTCCTAGTTCTTATCCAAACTGTCTGGTGCGTAGGCTGGTAGTGATATTCTTGTACCGGTACAACAATTCGACTCACGGAACAAGCCCATTCACGTATTATCGAGTCAGCCGCCCGTCGAACCATTCCTGCCATTGCCTCACACGGCTCATAGTTATCTCAGAGCTTGAGCCGAGTGGACGTGCGCTCTTCGAATACGATGGAACTTCCTTTGAGCAGCATTCTCAACGCCTCGTACGATGTGTCCGTGACGAAATCGTTGCGCGTGTTCAGGCGTAATTCCGGTACCATTAGCTATGTACTGGAAACGGAATGTAGACCGACAAACAAACGGGTTTATTTAAGTATCGAGGAGATGAATAGAATCTTTGTGATAGTTGAGAAGTGGAGTGAAGATCGTTATAAAATACCTGCTAACGTAGGTACAAGAAGAGAGCAGATTAGTGACGCACCCTCATACGCCGTTGTATGTACGTTGTGTATAAATAACGATCGGCGTGCATTGATATACGGTTGATGTGGAAGAATGCTTCTGATAATAACGCTCTTATTCCTACGCGAAACCGTTTCATCCTCGACAGAATGTTTGAAATCGTCGGATTCCGTAAACTGAAACCTATATTAGACGCGCGTGTTACGGACATGCTTTATTTTGATACAGTACTTGAATACGCATACACCGCTCTGCTCGATGGGTTTACCGAGTGTAGGACTGGTGAGAATGGTCTAGTGCTGGATGTTTATTTAAAAAGTTTAGACTCTTTGAAATACCATGAACTTTGGTACAAAGCAATTGATCGGTACAAGGCTGAGCTCACCTACACCGTTCACCCTGAAGAACTATTTCTTTATATAACGCGCAGTTGTCGTAACGATTTAGAAGATTATTTCAATTGCCGCTATGTTGAGTGAGTTCACGATTGAAAAGCTCGAGTCGGTAGAAATAAACCCTCGATTGGAAAAGCGTTCTTATAAACTTGTGTTTAATAATTTAGCTAACGATGAACTCTTTGTGCGTGCTTTTGATTGTATTCTAGACGTGTTTAAAGATGACTTACCAACCGGTTGTTAAGTGGGAACAAAAATAGTACTGAACGATATGAAAGCCCTTCATATCGAATACAGGTTTCCCTATACTTTAAGCGGTGAAATATTATTAAGCCGCATATACTGCGTAATGCAGAGCAATAATGATGTAATTGTAAACTCGATTAAGACAGAGTTTAGTATTTTGAAAAAAAGTGAATTGTATATATATTTTGCTTGACATTTCCCTGATTATACGCATATTTCTATTGATTTGTGTTTTATATATATATATATATATATATATATATATATATATATATATATATTTTGCGTGATATTTCTCCTGTACTGTTATGTACATATTTCTATTGAAGTGTATATTTATTTGAAATGTATATTTTATTTTATATATCACCATAATTGTGTGTGTGTGTGTATATTTCTCCTGTACTGTTATGTACATATTTCTATTGAAGTGTATATTTATTTGAAATGTATATTTTATTTTATATATATATATCCATAATTGTGTGTATATATTTCTGTTATACGCATATTCCTCAAATGTATATTTATTTTCTATATATTTATAATAAAAAGAATGATGCAATGTTGTTTATTGTTATGCCTTCTACTACCGGTATTCGAAATATAATAATGTATACAACGGTATTGCGGTATCTGGCAATATTTAAGCCTTCTAAGCCAACTGGCTGATTAGGAGTCTATAATAGTGTATACAATGGTATCTGGCAACTCTGTCTTCGGAATACATGGCGCTATCTGGCAACTCATTTACAGCCAACTGGCTGATTAGGCGTATATAATAATAATGTATGCAATAATACTGCTAGAAAGAGGTATCTGACAACCATTTACAGCCAACTGGCTGATTAGGAGTCTATAATAATGTATACAATGGTATCGCGGTATCTGGCAACTCAAGCCATTTACGCCAACTGGCTGATTAGGAGCCTATAAAACAACGCCAACTCGGCTGAAGTCTTAATGTGCACTTGGCTCCTGCCAGGTGAACACCTCTCCTCCTTTCTCTCCTCCTCTCTCTCGGGGGATAACGCCGCCTCCAAGTTTCCCCCCCACCCCCCTTTGCAACAACCCCCTTTGCAACAACTCCACCCCCCCTTTGCAACAACCCCCTTTGCAACAACCCCCACCCCCCTTTGCAACAACCCCACCCCCATTTGCAACATTACATAATAACCTGCAACATTCTTGCACTCTCCCCTTTTGCGGCTATACTACTTACACACACCAAACTTTTACTGTTAAATGGGGCAATATATTGTCCGAATGCTTTGGTTCCTCATGCGGAGTTAGACAAGGTTCCTTACTCTCTCCCCTGCTATTTAATATATATATATATATATAATATATATATATATATATGCACTAAAATCACAAAATAACACGTGATCTTATTAATAAGCAAACAACCACAGGGAAAAGGAAACACGAAGTCCGAGCGCTTTCGTGATATATTCACATCATCATTGTTTCTCCTTGATGATGTGAATATACCACGAAAGCGCTCGGACTTCGTGTTTCCTTTTCCCTGTGGTTGTTTGCTTTTATATATATATATATATATATATATATATATATATATTAGTGATGTAGGTCACATCCGCATCCGCGGAACATCCGCACATTTTCTCGCATCCGCATCCGCACCCGCATCCGCACTTTAGACTGCGGATGTCGTGCGGATGTGGACCGTTGAGATAAAATGTCATTAATAAGCGGAAATTATCAAATTCTACTATATTAATAGAACTAGTTTATTGTGCGCAAAAGTGATGCAAGCGACAAGACGAGAGGCTGTTCTTGTTTGAAGTTACTCTCTTGCAACCTACTTAGATCCACGTTACAAAGCTAAGTTATTTTCACCTAGTACATTAGAACGAGTTAAATCATCACTTGGCAAAGCAGTTGAAGAGCTTCAATCTCTTGAATCTGTCGCTTCGCCACCCACCAAAAGAATAAAAGTTTCAGTGACAGAACCAACACCTTCAACAAGCAAATCTATCACAGAATCTGTCTCTCAGTTTCTTGAGTCAAGCAGCAATGACGAGACCTACGCGATGTCAAAAGATGTAGTAAAAATCGAGAGCTATCACCAAGAAAAACGCCTGGCTGCATGTGACAATCCTATTAGTTGGTGGAAAAATACGCAGAATATCTATCCATACTTGAGTAAACTTGCAAGGAAACATTTAGCCTGTCCTCCAACAAACGTACCAAGCGAGAGATTATTTAGCAGTGCTGGATTAATATATGATGAAAAGAGAAACAGACTGGCAGCAGAAAAGGTAGAAAAATTAATGTTCCTTAAGCATAACCTTCCTATAATTAAGTTTGAACATTAAACGATGAACATCTTAGTTTACTTTATTTTAATTACTCATTTATAAATATGCCTAATAAAACTTTAAACTTAATATAAATAGTTATCAAGCTAATTAAAGATCTCTTTCTATAAGGGTGGAGGTTGGGGAAAGAGGTCGGTGGGGTGCATTTGAGTTGGGTTCACGTCCCGCATCCTGGTAACACAATTATGGTTTCTAATTGTGGCTGAAACTCAACAAAATATAACGAATTTATTTGCAGACGAATTCACTAATTGATTTCTATATTAGTTAGATGCTTGATATTATTTTATATGTTCAGAGAAAAGTACAGCAATTATTGTACAATTAATCAATTATACTACTTTATAGCTACAGCTCTCTCTATATAATAACTTATTATATACGTTAAACACAACAAATCTCGAATATATCCTAAAAAATAACGAAAATGTAGACATCCGCATCCGCATCCGCGGATGTTGAAATCAAACATCCTCATCCGCATCCGCATCCGCGGATGTGAAAAAAATGACATCCGCTACATCACTAATATATATATATTGATGGATTAATTGCTTCTCTTAATGAGGCAAGTGTGAGATGCTGTATATATGACATGAGGATAAATAACTTGGTATATGCCGATTATATGGTGTTAATAAGCTCTTCGGTGAAAGGTCTGGATCGTCTTATTAAAATTTGTGAATCATATTCTCAGAACCATGAAACTAATTTTAATGCTACCAAATCTAAGGTTATACAATTCTATCCCAAAGGCTCAAACCAAAGCGCTGATATTATTTTCAAATTGAGAGACTAGCCAATAGAGCAGGTACAAGAATTTAAGTACCTGAGTCAAACTATCATCAGCTCTTTGAGTGACGACTCAAACATAACGAAACAATATCGAAATTACTGTGCTAAGGCAAACATGATTTATAAGGAACTTCAAATTCTGTACAAGCGAAGCTAAAGAAATTTTTTTTTGTACTTTCTGCACTAATATTATTGGCCTGCAACTCTGGGTTAATTATAAAAGAGTCTCCTGCAGAATCCTCAATTTGTTTTACGACAGATCCTATACTGTAGACTGCTACATAACTTACCTCCAAGATGCTCAGCATCTCAAATGTTCGCTAATCGCAACGTTTCGAGCCTTCCTGAGGTAACAAGACGTGCCCAGTACAGTCCAATGCGAAGAATTAAAAACTCAGACAATCCAATTGCCAACGCTATTCATCATTCCTGCTTTATGTTATCTAGACTGTGGACCTCTTGGTGCGAAAGTGTGTGTCTATAGATTCACTTAACTCCTGCATTAGTTATCCTATTACATGTACTTTTTATTTTTATGAAACTGCTATTACTATTTCATTATTTCTCGTTTCCTTACGTGTATCATTGTTATTTCTTTATTATCGTAGTCCTTTTTGCTTTTGTTTTTAAAATTAGTGTTTAATTAGTTGTATCATTGATTACCTTCATGAATACTGTACCTTTTTTTTAGTCTGGGCCCTGGGGGATCTGCCTCCTGTCAATAAACAGCATTATTGTCATTATCATTATCATCACTTTTGTAGTCTAAGCAGTGGGTAGATTTTTTTTATTACTACTACTTGTTTCAGTACGTGTCATATTCTTATGTCCTTTAGTTATAATTTTTAGTCGTTGTTTTTTTAAATGTATTATTGTTTGACTTATCGCTTATTACCTTCAAGAATATTGTACTCTGTTATGGGATTTATATCTTCCCAATAAAGCTGATCATTATCATATATATATATATATTATATATATATATATATATATATATATATATATATATATATATATATATATATAATTGGGGGTGTGGGTTCAATAAATGTTGAAAATTGATGTGATCGACCCCTCTACAGTATTCTTCCTCATTTGGAGGACTTTTATTACTCTTTTATCTACCAAAAAATAAAAAGATGAACAGCCTGGTGAGCTGCGTGCCGCCTGCCCTCGCCGGAAATCGAGCCCGAGCGATGCAAATCACACCACCACCGAGGTGCATTTTATATATATATATATATATATATATATATATATATATATATATATATATATATATTATATCGGGTGGCCCGAAAAAAACGCCTTGAGATTTGAACATCAATAACTTCAAAAATATGTAGTTCACACTTCCAAAATTTATAAAACTTTTACCTCAATCTATTGATAAGCCATCATAAAAATTTCACACCTCTACATAAAATACTTTTTCCACAGCTGAGGAAAAAATGAGGTATGGTGAAAAAAACGAATATAAAAAACTGAAAACATTTTATTATTCACATCTTATCAACAAATATGATCAATATGTCCGCAGTCCTGCTTACAAACTAATCGTAACCTTTTCTTCCACAACATGATACATTTTCTAATTTCTATTAATGTTATTTTGTCCCAACATTCGAGTATTTTTTTCTTTAATTACATTTCTGTAAACTTTTCTGATTGGCCTTCATAAATCTTCTCTGCTAGAGTGTTCCATATGCAATAATCCATGGGATTGCAATCAGGTGATTGCGGGGCCCAATCGTTTTTTCCAATGAAGTTGACTACATTCTGTTGTAGATAATCCTGTGTGAACTTGCTGGTATGAGCTCTAGCATCATCTTGTTGGAGTATGAAATCATTTCCATAATACAGACGCCGACAAACAGGCAAAAGATTCTCCTCTAAGAGATTTACATAGGTTTCTGAATTTTTTTTTTTTTTTTTTTTTTTTTCTGAAATGAAATGAATTTTTGTCTTTCCATTCCACGATACACCTGCTAATACCATGATATTTTTGGAAAACCGACTTGTCTGGTGGTAAAGTCTCGATGGAGGAATGTCTTTCTTACGCCGACCATAAACAACATCGTTCCGTGAGTTTCGAGCAATCTCGATGGTGAAATCTTTTTCATCTGTAAAAAATATTTTTTTAACATCACTGGACGAAAATCTATCAAGCAATTTTCTACAACGAATTTTTCTTTTAGCTCTTACATTGCTGTCACGTCTTGAAACACGGATCCTTTTAAATGCTTTAAGTCCTACCATTCTCTGCATTCTTTGTATGGAACTTCGACTGATACCTAAATTTCTTGCAATTTTCCTCTAAGAGCAGTGTGGCCCAGGTCGATCTTCTTGAGATAGGCTCATCATTTTGATAATTGATATATTGTTTTGAGTGTAAACTTTTTAGGCCGACCACTTCCACGCTTCCGTCCTGTCGAACCGGTTGCTTTAAGTTTTTTAATTATTATACTCACAAACGTAACATTACAAGTTATTCCTGGAAATTCCCTCAAAATTCTTGCCCCAGTCCATTTTTTCCCAAGAAACACTTTTCAATCACCGCTTTTTCACCGTTAGTTAGAACCATAATTTGAAGGGTAAGTTTAAAAAACAGTATTTAAGATGGGCGTAGCCTATATCATCTGACGTTTTTCAGAGACTAACAGATTATCTATAGGCTAAGGAAACTACTACAAGTCTTAGAATAGGTGCCAGGTACAGCTATACACATTTAGGATTTATGATATTCGTTTTTTTCACCATACCTCATTGTTCCCTCAGCTGTGGAGAAAGTATTTTATGTAGAGGTGTGAAATTTTTATAATGGTTTACCAATAGATTGAGGTGAAAGTTATGTAAATTTTGGAAGTGTGAACTACATATTTTTGAAGTTATTGATGTTCAAATCTCAAGGCGTTTTTTTTGGGCCAACCGATATATATATATACAGGGCGTCCCAAAAAAATGTATACACACTTTAACAGCTGATAGCTCAATTGATGTTTCTTTCTTTCCAAGTTAAACCCATTAGAATTAATAATGGCAGTCAGACTAAGCTTTGAACAAAGGAAATTCATTCTAAAATGCTACTGGAAGTGTGAAAACGCAGTTGAAGTGCAAAGACAGTTTAGGAGGGAGTTTCAAACAGATCCACCAACGCGACTTACCATCACTCGAATTAGAGATAAGTTTGAAGCCGATGGAACTGTTCAGAATGTCCACAAGAAGCGTTCCGGAAGACCACGGACATCGACAAGCCCCACAAAGCAAGAAAGAGTACTGGAAACGTATCACCAAAGTCCAAGAAAATCTGTGCGGCAAGCGAGTCGTGAGGTAGGAATTTCAGAATCGTCTGTCCAACGCATTTTGAAGCGCTGTCAATGGAAAAGTTACATTCCAAGATTAGTCCATGCTATTAATGAAGATGATCCGGACCGAAGAGTGGAGTATTGCGAGTGGTACTTGGCACGATGTGGATGTGGATTGGACGAAGGGGTTTCATAGAATACCCTCCGCGTTCACCAGACCTCACACCACTAGACTTTTTTTTTATGGGGATACTTAAAAGACAAAGTCTACGCTATAAAACCTGCAACAGTCGCTGAATTGAGAGCAGCCATTGAACGAGAATGCACACAAATACCAAACGAAATGTTTCGTGATGTTTGCGATTCCATTGCTTCGCGTTATCAGCAGTGCCTGGACCAGAACGGACGTCAGTTTGAAAACAGGCGTTGACAAAACAATTAAATAATGTCTGTAGATTCTATTACATTTTGAAAATGAAATCTATTTTAATAAACACTGCCTTTATAATTATTTAAAGTGTGTATACATTTTTTTTGGACGCCCTGTATATATATATATTATATATATATATATATATATATATATATATATATATATATATATATATAAAATGTATATATTTGTGTGTGTGTGTGTGTGATTATTATATAATCAATGGATTAACTTATATTCATGAAACTATGCATGATTATTGTGAAAGGATGGAAGTTTCCTTTACAGACACATAACATGCTCCGAGTGAAATACAATGAGCATGTTGTGTGCCTGTAGGAAAACTCTCAGCCTTCCACAATAAACCTGTCAAGTTTTATGAACGATCAGCTTAAGTTCATCTATTAACTTTTGATTATAAAGGGTGATCCAGAGAAATGGGACCCAAAAGAAACCCCTGTAACTCTTAAAGTATAAGTCCTTTTATAAAATCATACGCATCATTCGAAAGAGGATAGTTACAAGTTTGTACAGGATTGTATAGGTTTTGACAATACAAGACAAGATAAGATACAAAACAAAATAAAAGTGTTAGTTAAACCTAACCCTTCAAGATGACTGCATGGACTGTGGTACAGCTGCGTTTCATAACTGAGCAATATTATGAGCATGGAAGAAGTGTAGTTTCAGCTCATAGATCTTTCAAGACAAATTTTCAGATGTCAAAATCACCTTCTAAGAGCTGAAACTACACTTCTTCCATGCTCATAATATTGCTCAGTTATGAAACGCAGCTGTTCCGCAGTCCATGCAGTCATCTTGAAGAGTTAGTTTTAACTAACACTTTTATTTTGTTTTGTATCTTATCTTGTCTTGTATTGTCAAAACCTATACAATTCTGTACAAACTTGTAACTATCCTCTTTCGAATGATGCGAATGATTTTATAAAAGGACTTATACTTTAAGAGTTACAGGGGTTTCTTTTGGGTCCCATTTCTCTGGATCACCCATATTTTGAAAGTGTGGCATAATTAAAAAGACCACGATACACGGGGGAGTCAAAAAGTACGCGGAAAAAACAAAGAATCCTTTATTAAGCGAAAACATATGAACGTAAAGCAATTATTTTTCAACATAGTTCCCCTCTAAGTTCATGCACTTTTGAAGGCGGTGTTTCCATCCATTTAACCCCTCGCTGAAGAACCCTTCACCTCTCGTTTGGAACCAATCTGAAACGGCTATTTTTGCTTCGTCCATACTTCTAAATCGGGCTCCTTTGAGATGGTTTTTCAGTTTTGGGAACAAAAAGAAGTCAGATGGGGCGAGATCAGGGCTGTAGGGTGGATGTGGTAAGATTTCCCATCGAAATTCTCGTAGGACAGCCCTGACAACCTTCGAAGAATGCGCTGGAGCGTTGTCGTGATGAAAAAGGACCCCTCGGTGCAACTTTCCAGGTCGTTTTTTCACCAATGCTTCTTTCAATTTTGTTAAAACTCCTACGTAGTATGCTCCCGTGATAGTCCTTTGTCCTTCAAGATAGTCTACCAAAATCACCCCTTTCGAGTCCCAAAAAACTGTGGCCATCACCTTTTGCGCCGACCTCTCCGATTTGAATTTGACTGGTCCAGAAGATCCGCGGGGAAGCCACTGCTTGGACTGTACCTTACTTTCAGGATCGTATTGGTAGATCCACGTCTCATCGCCGGTTATGAGTCGATCCATAAATTCGTCTTCGTTAGCTTCGATCTTGTTTAAAGAAGCCATCGAAAGATCAGCTCTTTGAACCAGCTGATCTGGGCGCAACGCTTTTGGGACCCATCGCGCCGAAAGCTTGCTGAGGCCGAGATGTTCGCTTAAAATCGAAGATGCCGAGCCATGTGAGATGCCCATTGCAGTAGCTACCTGATCAGTTGTAACTCTACGGTCTTCTTCCACGAATTTCTGCACTTTGGCTACCATTTCTTCATTTGTCGAGGTTGACGGTCTTCCCTCCCTTGGATCATCTTGCAGGTCTTCTCTACCATTTCGAAAACGGTTAATCTATTTATAAACTGCTGTTTTCTTTGGGGCAGCATCTCCATAAACCCTTTGCAAAGCTTCACTGATTTGCGAAGCTGTCCACTCGAGTTTAAACAAGAATTTGATGATGGCCCTCAACTCAAAATCGCTGGTTTCCATGGGGTGAAAAATGACGTTCTTTTTAAAGGCACTCTCAATACACAATGACAAGTGAATTAATGAAATAACCTGTCAGATATCATCATCAACTTCCGAAGACATGATTAATCTCGTTTTGTTTTGAAAAAAAAACAACGTGTTTGCACAGGAACATTTTTCCGCATACTTTTGGACTCGCCCTCCCTTACCTTACAACCTTACAAAGGTTTCGCGTGATGATCTCTCATTTCGCGAAGGTCAAGCTTGTCGCCCCTCCTCTCGAATTGGCCTGGTGAAGTAGTGAGTTTGATTCTTGCGCTCTCCACCTCACATAGCCAGGTACGCCCTGCTCATTGGGGATTGTTCTGATCCAGGCGTCTAGTCTTCTTTTGAAGATTTCCATTGCAACTCCCTTTGTGTTTCTTAGGTCTTTGGGCAACTGATTAAACAGTTTTGGTCCTCTCACTACAAAGCTATTTTCTTTCAGGGTTAAGGATGTGCCCTATCTCGCCTTCAATTTGGGAATACGGCACAGTCTGCCGTTTCTGCTGTCCACCGTTGTTTGGGGAGTTATAGGGTTCATAGTAAGATTTGGGACTAGTTTCTCCATTATTTTCCAAGTGTAAATAATGGTGTGTGTGTCTCTTCTCCTTTCCAGTGAGTATAGGTCTAGTTCGCGTAACCTTTCCTAGTAATTTAGTTCTTTGCACCCATTGATCTTGGCTGTGAAGCTTCTCTGGATCCCTTCCAGCTGTCTAATGTCTTCTTTTTCATATGGGGATGTTAGGACCGAGCAGTATTCCAATTTGGGTATTATCAGGGTTTTCAGTAGAGGAATCATTACATTCCTATCCCTTCGTTTAAAGGTTCTCAATATCTGTCCCGTTATTCTCTTTGCTCTGTTTACTGCTGTTTTATTTTGTGTCTCAAATTTCGCATCATCCGTCATTACAACCCTTAAATCCTCTGCTCTGGGATTTCTCTGAACTTCCTGTCCATTTGGGGTATAATATTCCATGGATTTTAGGTCTTCTCTTTTTCTGTACCGTAATAGCTGAAATTTCTCGGTTAAACTTCATATTGTTGTCTTCCGTCCACTTGTAGATTCTGTTTATGTCGGTTTGTAGGGATCTTATGTCTTCTGGGTTTCTTATTTTTCTACTGATCTTTGTGTCATCCACAAAGGATGTTACTGTGCTGTCTCTGGTAACGTCCTCATCTATGTCAGTTAGCATGATTATGAAGAGTAGTGGAGCTAATACTGTTCCTTGTGGTACTGAGCTGAGGACCTCTGATTCTGATGAAGATACTCCTTGTACTGTAACGACTTGCCGCCACTCACGAAGGAAATTATATATCCATTTCCCTACTTTTCCTGTTATTCCCATATATTTCAGTTTATGTATTATGATTCCGTGGTCACACTTGTCGAACGCTTTAGCAAAGTCTGTGTATAGTACATCATAGTTTTCATTACTTTCCAGTGAATCAATAATGTTATTGTAGTGTTCCATTAGTTGTGATAGGCATGATCTACCTGACCGAAACCCGTGTTGGTTATCATTGAATTTTTTCTGCGTTTCTAAAAATTCATAGATTTTCTGTCTAACTATTCTTTCAAATATTTTAGTGAGATGAGATGTAAGCGATACTGGCCTATAGTTTTTGGCCTCGGATCTATCTCCTCCTTTATATATTGGAACTATGTTCGCGCTCTTCAGGATGCCCGGTATTTCTCCCGTGTCTAGTGATCGTCTCCATATCCAGTATAGGGGCTCAGCAATTGAATTCTTGCAGTTTTTGATCAGTGTGGCATTCCATTTATCCGGTCCTGCCGCCGAGTGTGTTTTTAGTTTCCCTATGGCTTGTATAATATCGTCCGTCGTAAAGTCGAAATCCGTTATACTTTCCCCTTGTGGTTCTTCTTTAAAGAACGCGTTTCTATCGCATATCAATTTGTCAGTTTTTGGGATACTGAAAGATGATTCGTACTGAGCAATTAATATTTCAGATACTTCCGTTAGATCATCCGATAAAGCACTGTTCTCATTTTTTAAAGGTCCGATAGTCGCATGGTTTTTCGACTTTCTTTTTGCAAAATTATAGAAGTGCTTTGAGATAGCCTTTATCGCTTCTACAGCGTCGTCGTCTTCTTTTTCTGTATACTTCTCGATTAGTTCCTGTATGACGACATCGATACTTTGCAGTTTATCATTTAATATTTTTCTGATGTTATCATCTTTACAATTACTTAGTTTTGCAGTCACTCTTTTTCTCTTTTGAAACAGTGCTCTCTTTTGTCTTTCGAACCTGCTTCTCTTTCCTCTTTGTTGTATCTTTGGGACATGTTCTTCCACAATTTTTAACGTCGTCTCCTCTAACGTCATTAGCATCTCCTCCGTTGTCTTGGCCTCGAAAATGGTTTTAGTCTGATATCATAGTTGGGGATATTTCTACCTTCTCAATTAGATTACTGTTGTTTGTGAATACCAAATCTAGGCAGTTGTTTTTTCTTGTTTTCTGTTATTTCTTGCGTTAACATAAATTCATCAGCTAGAGCTAGTAGCATTTTCACCTGCTCCTGGTCTTCTCGTGTGCCCCCCTTGTCCTGGTGTATACATATATTTTTTTCCTATCCTTATATATATATATATATATATATATATATATATATATATATATATATATATATATATATATCCCAGAAGAGTTCCTTGTTCCATGCACTGTCTGTGTGTATCATATATATATATATATATATATATATATATATCCCAGAAGAGTTCCTTGTTCCATGCACTGTCTGTGTGTATCATATATATATATATATATATATATATATATATATATATATATATATATATATATATATGTAGAGACCGACCAAAAATTCCTTTCCTCGCCGTTCGTAAACATCTGGGAATCATCGGAGACCGAAAAACACACGTGGTTTTCAAGGAGAGAGGAACAAAATGGTGCTTGTCTTTTCCCGAAAAGGCCCGCGAAAAGTTAGCGTCGCCCTCACTCTGTTCGTTACTCTTCCTCGTGAATCTCCCCTTTCACGTAGCGCCGTTCGACCTCAGTCGCTCAAGCAACAGTTCAACAATACACGAAGCGAATCAACACTTGAGGCGACGTACAATTTCATCCCGCCGGAAGCAAACATCACTCTACCGGCGTCATCCTTCTGGCCCTGGTTTCAATAATCCTTCACCGTAATTCGATCGGCGCCCTTTCAGCAAGTCTAGCACGGGCCCTCAACACATCCTCCTGCCGGTTGGTCAATACGTCCTCAGATTACCTACGTTGAAACGCAGTACGGTCAACCTTCACGTAGGCCGCCCTTGTCAGCCTTCAGAGTTACCTACGTCGAAACGCAGTACGATCAACCTTCCCGTAGGCCCTTGCCAGTCCTCAGAATTATCTCCGTCGAAGTCGCAGGTCGGTTAGCTGCCTCTTGGAGGCCATCACTCGGCCTACAGTGTTTTGTTACGTCGCGCTAGACTATTCAGGATTCAAAGCTGAAAAGTCTACAAACTCTGCCTAACCGAGTAGGCCTAAAAATGTATGCAAACAACAGGCAAACTAACTTTCCTATTACGGGTACAGTAGGCCTGTTCAATTAATTTAACGTTTTCACCATTTTACTGTATTTTGTATCAGATTGTCTATTTGCTCTTTTATGTATTTCACTTTACTGACCTAATCCATTTACTGTACCATACCGTACTTTCATTATCTCAGTTATTATTGACTTACTCATTGTGTGTTCATTGTTGCATATCTCATTAGCCTACCTAAATTAGTGTTTGTCATCATTGTACTTAACGATTATACTGTAACCATTTATTATAGCTAATAATCAGTCATTTGTAATATAATACAAATATCGTTATAGAATTGTTAATCACTGTGAACAAATAATTCATTTATTTTTCTAATTAAACACAAAACAACAAAGTAATTTCTCTCTCCTTATTAAATATTATTTGTTTGAGCTGTGTCCCAAGCTGGTGACCCCTAATTAGTCAATTCAATATAATTCATTAATTATAGTAAGCCTACTTGATAGGCCACCACAAATTGGTGATCCGTAGGCCGCTATATATATATATACACACACACACCCTCGTTATTATTATTCTTTATCATGAATTTTATACTGTTATACATTATAGTATGTTAATGCTTATTATTATTATTATTAATATAAATATTATTATTATTATTATTAATATAAATATTATTATTATTATTATTATTATTTACCAACTGAGACTGAAAAGAAACAATAATTATGTAGTAGTAGTATTAACTGTATATTTATAAAATTTAACATTAAACTTAAACGTCTAAGAAAATAATACACTAAATGGCAACTCTTCATGAAGTTACATTCAACCTCAATCTCGCATTCTTCATGTTTATTTGTGGCTAAATCCTTCTGATCGCTGCATGTCACGAGGGACTTTATCGAATGAAAAGAATCTTCTATCGTTCAAAAGAAAAGGGCATCATTATTTCTCGTAGCTCATGGTTTGAATAAGTTAACGAAGGACTGAAAAGGTTTTTTGAAAATATATATACGAGTATAATATAAATGCCAACAAAAACATCAGTGCATGCAAGTTGAGTTTATTAAATCTTTTATATGATAAAGATTAGAAATAAGTCTTCTTATAAATTTGGGTAATTATTGAATGTTTCACCAACACTGAAATTAATATCCAAAATACATTTTTCTAATGTGTTTTGGTGTGTTCTGTTCAAATATGACCTTCATATTTTGCGCAAATGAACCGAAATAAAGTTATGAAACATTAAAGTTTCTCTATGTTTTGGTTCATTTTCCCTAGAAATGAAGGTCATATATGAACCAAACAGACCAAAATACATTAGAAAAATGTATTTTGGATATTAACAAAAACGAAACAGGCTAGAAACATACACACACACACACACACACACACATATATATATATATATATATATATATATATACATACACATTTTAACTGCAAACAACACACAGTATAATTAATGTAAAGAACGACGCTTGTGTAGAAGAACGTTCCGCACAAGATGAGGAGGGAGAACGAACAAATGAAAAATGAGGTAACCACCCAGGAATCGAACCTGGGATCTTCCGATTGCCGGTCAGATATGCTATCCACTACACCATGGGCCTCGATTAATCAGAAGTCGTAATTCTCCTACATACGAGCGGAAACCAATGCCCTAATTATACTGTGTGTTGTTTGCAGTTAAAATGTATATATATGTACGGCATGCGAAGGTGCCCTCTCAGGGCATTGGTTTCTGCTCGTATGTAGAAGAATTACGACTTCTGATTAATCGAGGCCCATGGTGTAGTGGATACCATATCTGACCGGCAAGCGGAAGATCCCGGGTTCAATTCCCGGGTGGTTACCTCATTTTTCATTTGTTCGTTCTCCCTCCTCATCTTGTGCGGAACGTTCTTCTACACAAGCGTCGTTCTTTACATATATATATATATATATATACGTATATATATAACCTAACCTTAACTCGTGTGTTCTCCGATTGCGTGTGCTAACCCCCCCATGATAATATATACGTACTAAACTTACATTATTGTGGAGGTAGATATACTTCCGCGATGGTTTTGAGGAAGTAATGTAGGCGGTCAGTTCGTGAATGTTCATTTATGAAGAGGTAGCGGGCGAAGTAATATTTATAATGATAATTTTTGTTCCCTGCACGAAGCACCCAGCTCTTAACATCCTTCCAGAGCCTCTCTATATTTTGCGTGTGGGCCCAAGAGTCCGGATCAACAAAATGTTCAGAGTGGTTCACTGTATAATGTTCGTAAACAAGTGTTGTTAGGCCAGCATAGGCTGCCCACTTGTCACTATGAATCACAGACCCCGGCCTAATATATCCCTGTATCAAAGGCACCAGTGTATGCGCGGATCGATCCCCTACGGGTATTAAAAATTTACGTTTTGAGACTCTCTCTATCCCACCAAACACCCATACTGTCTGCACTAGACGTCCGCGATTTTATTTGGTTTTGCCGAATTTGCTTTCGTGAATTTCAAAAATAATTCCTGGCCCACCAATCGGCGATTGTTTTTCAAGCCACGAATTAGCCACTTCACTAGAAAACACTTTCCAATCAACCACTGTACGCGAGCTTAAACCTATTTCTTCCTCGGCAAGTTGTTGCGAAAAGTATTTCGTTAAGTAGCACTGAATAAAAATTAAATTTTGCCAAGGCTGAATTTGTACCTTGGAGAACCACGTGTTTTCGAAAACACTCGCGCTAAAGTCACAGCGCCAAACCTGCTTGTTTTTTTTTTTTTGTTTAATTCGTCGCGTACAATAGAAAATGTTTTGATCTGCGCGAAAATAATGTTTATGCATGCCGTGCTCTGATTGGCCAATGTAGGTATATCGTCATACGGAATCTATAACTTTTCTACTATTTATAACTCTTAATAAGCATTTGCGCAAGATACGGATTGCAGATTCGAACAAAACACAGTAAAATACCCTAAAAATTATGGTTACGCCTTCAAGGTCACTGTTGGTGAAACATTCAATAATAACCTAAATTTGGTTATTAAACGGTTATTAAAGGCCATATTACGCCAAAAACTCACTTATTTGTCAAGCGAAATCCCTTCACTTAAGTACCAGGTTTAATATTTTGGTGAGAAATTAGGTTTGAAGTGTACATAACATATCAGAGGCGCAGGTTTGACAAGTTCTATAACTAGAAGGGGATCTTTTCCAAATGGACAACCTACCGGATTTTGCTGAAATTTTTATTATACATATATCATAATGTCCTGACAACAGAAATAGTATTTTTTTCATAGAGAAATGGGCAGAAGGTAAAGTAAAATGAAAAAAATAGAGAGAACTAGTTTGCATGGCGCATGACCGTTATTTAGTTTAAACCGCTCATGACGCCCGGATACGAGGTTGCTGTGCGGCCCCGGTTAATTGAATACCCGGTTAGGTCAACTGAATGGCCGGTTAGGTCAACTGTACGCCCTTGACGATTGATTAGGTTTAGTCGTGATATTTTTGTTAAAACTAACGAAAATACCATGACTTAACCTAACCAATCGTCAAGGGCGTACAGTTGACCTAACCGGCCATTCAATTGACGTAACCGGGCATTCAATTGACCTAACCGGGCATTCACTTGACCCGGGGCAACTCACAAGTAGATAAATCACAGCACTGCATTATCACATGCTCACACTACAACAATAATATTCAGACTAAACTAGGTCTAAACAGGCAACAAATAAACATTAATAACAACAAAAATTACTAAATGCAAAAAACTTCACTTTTTTCTACGTGAAGGTCAAAATGTGAAAATAAAAACCCACTTTAATAGACAGAGTTTATTTCCACAACAGTTTCGACGCCCACTGGCATCCTCCTCGGGTGGATACAGAAAAACGAATGAACCAAAACAAGAGGGAAAAACAGTCCAGGGACCGACCGTTAAGAAATTCACACCTAGGTTAGATCCCATTCTCCCGACACCGGAAGGGCATTTTCATTAAGTACATTCGCACAAATTTAAAACTATCTTCCTGTTCTAAACATACAGATTCTATTATTTTTTTTATTTTTTACATAATTATTACATTTATTATTAAATTTATTACATTTAATATTGCATAATTATTTATTACAGAAATTATAAATTTATTATTACATTGGTTATTACATTGTTGTTTATTATACAGAACTTATAAACCGAAAAACGAATGAAAAAGGCGATTAGGAAACAATCCAGAGACCATTGAGAAATTCGCACCTAGGTTAGATACCGTTCTCCCGACACCGGAAGGGCATTTTATTACAGGGTCCCGCTTATAAGTACATTCGCACAAATTAAAACTATCTTCTTTTTCTATACGTACAGATTCTAATATTTTGACATAATTACTGCATTTATTATTGCATTTACATTTTTTTTAACATTTATTATTATTACCTTTATCCTAATTATTAAATTTATAATATTACCTTTATTATTACATCTGTTGCATTTATATTTATTTCCACATTTATTACTTCCATTATTACATTTACTAAAAGCGAGTAAGGAAACAATCCAGAGACCTTTAAGAAATTCACACTTAAGTTACAACACGTTCCCCCGACTCCGTAAGGGAATTTTTGACCAAGAATCTCATTAAAGGGTCTAACTTATAAGTACCTTAGCACAAATTAAAATTATCTACTTTTTCTATACACACAGATTCTATTATTTTTCTTTTGACATAATTATTACGTTTATAAAGTACCTTACTTGATTCCCAATCTATAGCATGATTATTTTGGCTGGCGTGATAAAAAATGGCATTATTAGTATTACAACTTTCTGTATGTTTAGAACAGGAAGATAGTTTTAAATTTGTGCGAATGTACTTAATGAAAATGCTCTTCCAGTGTCGGGAGAAGGGGATCCAACCTAGGTGTGAATTTCTTAATGGTCGGTCCCTGGGCTGTTTTTCCCTCTTGTTTTGGTTCATTCGTTTTTCTGTATCCACCCGAGGAGGATGCCAGTGGGCGTCGAAACTGTTGTGGAAATAAACTGTCTATTAGAGTGGGTTTTTATTTTCCTAACAAAAATTACTGTTTATGCAAGTTCGTATGGAGAAAAAGGGTTTATTCAGCAAAATACTAAGAGACATTAACAATTTTCCTAAATAAATTACTATTATTTATTCAGTAAAACAATTGCTTTGTTAAATATTTGTTAAATAAAGGATTTCTTATTTTATTTTTTGTCTGTTAGCATGGACACGGTCATGCGCGCGGCAAACTAGTTCTCTCTATTTTTTTTCATTTTACTTTACCTTCTGCGCATTTCTCCATGGAAAAAATATTATTTCTGTTGTCAGGACATTAAGATATATGTACAGGGTGTACATAAAGTCAGGATCTATTTTTGTGAAGCACTTGGAAATTATATGGAATTCAATCATAAAATGATAAAGTGGTAACATTTATTAATTAATTAAGAGTAGGATTCGACGTGACGCCCATCAGTATCCCTGCACAGCTCAAATCGTTCCGCAGCATTTCTAAACACATTCTGGAGCATTTGCGGGGTTATGTTATCTGCAGCAGTTCGTATACGTGTATGTAAGTTTTCAAGACTCGTAATCTTCGTCTGATAGACGTGCGATTTGATAAAGCCCCATGCAAAGAAATCGAAAGGGGTTAAATCTGGTGATCTCGCTGGCCAAGGTCTGTTTCTTCCGCGTCCGATCCAGCGATTTGGAAAACGTCCATTTAGATAATCCTGAACAATTTTGGGATAGTGACAAGGAGCACCATCCTGTTGATAGATGACGGTACTAACAATCCTATCCCCGAACTGCTGCAGATAACATAACCCCGCAAATAGTCAGGGGGCTTAATCATATAATTGTTCAAATCATTACAAAAGTGCCATTTTTGGACCACAGGTAGCTATGACCATACTAATTTGAATGTTTGCGGGAGCCGAGCTGGGCTCCCACTGTGGCGGCCATATTGGCCAAATCAAAATGGCCGCTGTCCAAAATGACATCCACTTGAGTACCAATACTAGTACAGGTTACATAGTTAACTTGATAAAAAAATAAGAGTCAGCATCAACATCTTTTGCTATTAAACTTTAGTATATACGCAAGTACAATCTTCTTTATTCCTTTTACTCACAGTACTGCATCTCATGATAATGTCTATCCAATAGATGGCTGTTCACTGATTAATAGTCGTCATTGTTCAGGCAGCCACCCTCACACTTGCAGAGTGTCGTACATCGAATTCCAGCACTACTGCATTTGCAATTCCCTCTGCAGGCTTTAGTGCATCCGCAATGAAGGAGAAGAGCACATGCCTTACTGGCATCAGCGAGAGTTGTCCAGAAAGGGAGCCATTGGTTGCTGCGCTTGTCATATTCCCATCCCCATTTATCAAAAGCAGGGAGTGTCTGATGGCATGTGGTTGACTGCTTCCACACAAAACTTGCCTGCAACAATGACCTCTTGATATGCTGGAAGAGGGCAGCTTGGGTAGGTGGTATGCTGTCCAATGATCGACTGCCACTAGAAAACAGATGGTGCCTGGCTACGTTTACAGATGCTTGTCCACATGTTTTACTGTACATGAGCACAACAAACCTCTCAATGTGTGTCATTTCAGGAGATACTAGACTGAAGGACTCGGGGTCTTCAGTCAATTTGATCATGGTTTCAGTTAAGTTTGGTGTATTAGTCCATGCAGTCCATGCTGTCTTCTTCTCACATCCAAGAAACTGAGACGTAGTGTCGCAGCCTGTTAGTGCATGGAACAGAGGTAGAGCCAGCGACTTTGATGGACCAAGCTGTGATTGAATGCTGTGCACTGGGATGTCTCGGTAATATTTGCCACTACCAAAACCAATCCAGAGTTCTGTTAGGTCAAGCTGTTGAAAGAAAGCAATGGCAAGAACGACTATGTCACTGTCAACAGTGCGGATGAATGCTTTCTTGTGACCCTGAGATGATGCGTGAGCAAGATGCAGAATGATCCGCGTATCTGCCTCTGTGTGGTTGCATGGTTGGAGCCCTGATATATCAAATGCTTTATTGGAGAGCACAGTTTCTAATTCAGTGCTGAGGAGGAGTTTTCCACCCATGTCAATCTTGATCAGCTGTTTACTGATAAAGACGAACAGTTCCTTCTTGTTTTCCAACATTTTTCAAATATGACTGCCAGTCTCGTTTGGGAATGGGTGTGGTACCATCACTATCTGGATCAAGTCGAGTACGTGCTCCTGAACCACGCCGCTGCTGTGCAAGTGATTTCAGACTGTCTTCAGGATAGGTATCCCACACGGCATCGACGCGCTCAACTGTGTCAGTCATCTGTGCTTTAATGAAAGGTATGATGTGTAGAGATACATATTCAGCAAATGTTGATGCTCTACTTGGACGCACAATGTGGACGATGGCGGCCATGTCATACAACTGAACTGTCACTTGTTTAGCAGGATTGGCAGATCCAGTTGGTGCATTGACACATGCAAGAATGTCTGATTTATTTCCAGCTCTGAGTGAACCTCGGTCTGAGAGTGAAGGGGGCTCTCGCTGATTCTCGTATGTGAAAAATTCTGTCATATCCGCATCTGGATATGATTGCTGGACTGACATAGGCAACACAGTGTCCAATTAATTCCAGTTATGTTAGTAGACATGTTGAGGTATTAATGTTCTACTACACACTACTAACTACACACTAACGAGATCTTCATATCTGCAGGCCTGAAGAGACTAGAATGTGAAGAAGACCACCACCGCATAGACTTGCTTCAGAGGAATACAGGTATGCCAACACCTGCAAAAATAATAAAAAATAGATTAATAGTGGACAAAATGTCAGTAGAAATCCAATGTAAAAGTTAATATAGCTGTTACAACCACAAATCTAAGTGCAATAATTATGTATCATGATTCAATTGACATAAAATGTACATTTCTTATAAAATAATATCAAATGTGGATATATACGACCTGACGTATATCTTGAATTAAAAAACAAATATCAGAACTGGATTCTCTATACTCAAAAACATACAAAAAGTGTCATTATTTGCTGTTCTACTATGATTGGTTGTTATTTTATCGCCCAATGTCAGACCAGATGGCGGCCATCTTGGATTCGTCCATAATGGCCGCCACAGGGAGAGCCCATGTTGGCTCCCGCAAAAAAATGAATGCTTATGGTCATATCTACCCCTGGTAAAAAAATGGTACTTTTGGAACAAAGGGAACAATCGGGGTGATTTTTTGGATTAAGCCCCCTGACTAAAATGCTCCAGAATGTGTTTAGAAATGCTGCGGAACGATTTGAGCTGTGCAGGGATACTGATGGGCGTCACGTCGAATCCTTCTCTTAATTATTTAATAAATGTTACCATTTTATCATTTTATGATTGAATTCCATATAATTTCCAAGTGCTTCACAAAAATAGATCCTGACTTTATGTACACCCTGTATAATAAAAAATTCAGCTAAATCCCATGGGGTCGTCCATTTGGAAAAGACCCTGGAAAGAACTTGCGTAGAAATTAATAATTCATATCAATAGATAGGGAGGAAATTAATAAAGAAAAAATCTTTTCAGGGACTTAGGATAAGAAATTAGTAGTTTAGCTACAAAAAAAAAAAGATTTTTAAGTCGCCAAAGCCACCCTAAAGTTCGAGCCTCATTCGTACATTTACGTTTAAGTATTTAAAATTATATATTATAAAATAAGACCTTTAATTAACATATCTGAAAACCAGTCACTCTTTAATTAAGAAACTAAAAATCCAGCTATTAAAATACACAAAAATTTACTATTTCGTCCACCCGCTTTCTTGGTACGCAGATGAAGATTGATGAACTTTCGGTCCGGAGCCATTATATAGATCCAACTTAGACTGAATCAAATCAACCCATTTTCTGCAGTGAAAATTTTTCAGTTTCGAGACGTTAATTTAAAATATGTTTGCAGATTTTACAATACTTACTTTAATCGAATGTCAAAAATATTTAATCTGCAAAAACTTTCACTTCGGATAATGTCGGCCTTCTAAAGTGACTGGTGTAGGTTAAAAAGTCGCGGAATTGATATTCTTCGAGAGACACTTGAATTCCAGGAAATACAGTATGTTCTCAGCTTTGAGAATCATCTTCCAGTGTTCCATCAATGAAATTTTTAGTTTAACATTTGTTGTCAAAAGAAGACAGCAACTTGGCACTCATGCAATACGCTATTCAGTAAAAAAGACAAAAAAATTTACAGCACCTACTTTTTCCCTTGGACTGCAAGAAGCAGATATGAATTTTCGAGTGCGTCTGGGAGCATTTTCGTTGTAGAACACGAGGTCTCCCTATCCTTATCAAATCTAAAGAAAATATTGAATGACAAAGTTTGGCACATAGTAGCAACCACAATCTCCTTCCATCGAGGATGCAATGTGTCCAGGCCCTTCCTGGAGCGCATGGCGATTAATGTGCTTCTGCTATACAGTAGGTCTTCCATGGTGTACTTATTGAAATTTTATAGGTCCTCAGTTTTAAAAATAGTCATCTGACTCTTAGATAAAATATTCGAACGTGAAGCGTCATCTATTGCAGGAAATGCTAATTAAATTCCCTTTCGGTACGGTTTCACTTACCTACAACATATTAGAAGATAATTTGGACCTAACACTAAATATATTATAAAATAATATGACAGACTTTCGGTCTTACTTGGGTAGGATTCGAATCTCCGTTATTGAAGATGTCATTTTTGTGAGCTACAACGTTATCCACCCGTTCACGCTGACGAGTCAACGAAGAGAGAACCAAATTTCAAACACGCTACTGTCTAGTATGGGCTAAAAATGGGAGAGTGCAATTTCAATGTTGCAAATGTCGATAAATTTTGCAAAGTGGGGAGATGTTGCAAAGGGGAAGTGGTTATGCAACAAGGGGGTAGGGTGAACCACCAAGTTGCATGAAGGGGAGAGCTTCGGGGGAGAAGTTGGGACGGCCTCACCCCTCAAAGGGGTATACCTAACATAAGAAAGAGAAAGGAGGAGGAGAGTCTTTGAGGGAGAAGTTGGAACGGCCTCAACCCCCAAGGGGTATCCTAATCTAAGAAGGTAAGCCTTAACCTAAGAAGGAAAGAGAGAGAGCATGTGTTCGCTTGGCCGCAGCCGGACGCATTATACGAGTTCAGGCGACCAGCAGCTGTTATATAGAAGGTCGAGAGTTGCGAGAGCACTATTTTAATTATTATTTATATATATAGAGGGTTGCCAGTGACTGAATTTATTTTAATTATTTATTTATTAAAGGTGAGAGAGAGAGAATGTTCTCAATGTTTAATCAAAAATTAATAAAAGAATTGGCTTAGCAAAAGAATTAAATAAAACACCAATACATTATTTTTGTTTATTTAGACGCAAAACGATTCCCAATTATTTATTCAAAAATTAACAATAAAAGAAATACACAGGACTCTTTATATTGTACATTAATATTTCAGACATTGAATGAAAAAACAAATGACAGAAAATAAATATACAAGCAAAATAATAATACACATTTTATACGATATATATATATATATATATATATATATATATATATATATATATATAAAATAATTGTACAGGAGAAATCTATATACACAATTATATTAAACAATACAATTTTAACAAACTCCCCGTCTCTTTGAAGCGAGTGAACAGATTGTTAAAATTTTAGCCAACTTCCCATATGAAAGCAAGCAAGCAAGAACAACGCATTTTTCTTACCATTTTGCAACACGAATAAAATGAAAAAATTTTGTGATGAAATCCATATACCATCTCAGAAAAAAATTAAAAAATTAACAAACGTGTTTCGGATTCCATGTTAAACTGTAGGCCTAAGGTGGTTCAAAAACAAGAATATCCACTGCTACTTGACATCTTGTACTTTAGAACGGCCTCTTTTAGCATATAAATACACATATCAGTACAGTGTTTCACTCTAAAGCTTAGCCGAGGCGGAATTGTAACCGAAAAGTGTCTATTTACTTTTGTCATTCCTCTGTATATACAGGGTGTCCATAAATGTTTACCCTGAAAACAGTATGCTCTCATGTTTTAATGACGAATCTTACATCCGTTTTCTTTTTACAGATGATCTCGTACACGCATAGAGTTTCTGTGCTGGTGTGTTTCGTCTACCGCATTCGCCGCTAGGAGCGCTGTAGTAGCTGTTCAGTTAAGATGGCGTCTGTGACAGAGAAGGCACAATGTGTTTTGTGGCTTGCAGAAACAAAATCTCCTATCAGTGTTCAGCGAAGGTTCAGAACAAAGTATGGAAAGAATCCACCTGATGTAAAGTTAATTAAGTCGTGGATGAAAAAATTCTTGGAAGCTGGAAACGTGGAAGAGGGAAAGAGCAGTGGTAGACCATCAGTTTCCGATGGGACGGTGGAAAACATTCAAACTGCTTTCATACGGTCACCAAGGAAATCGGTGAGAGAAGCTTCATGCCAACTAAAGATACCGAAGTCTACGGTGCACAAGGTGTTACACAAACGTTTGAAGTTACACGCCTACAAGGTAAATGTTGGAAAATGTGTGGCCTGAGTGTGAATACCGTTTAGACATTTTACGTGCCACTAGGGGTGCACATGTGGAAGCTTATTAAGTTCATTAACTATGTATCAAAACTTTGTATGTTTATCTACTTATGATTAAAACTGTTTGAATACGAGTGTTTATTTAAAAGTTATAGCATGCTTTAATCAGGGTAATCATTTATGGACACACTATATATATATATATGTTTTCGCTTCTCAATTTCGTACGGTACAATTTTTTTTCGTTCCTCTTAACATTCATTATTTGTTTACAGTATATTAAAATTTACAATAAACGTTATAAATATTCTATGATAATAATATTTATTTTACCTATAATTCGAAAGATCCGAATTGCCTTCAAAAAACACCTTCTCTTTTATTCCAAGAAAGACAAAAGTGTGTAACGAGATAAAACGATACACTTAGAAGCAGGTGATCTGCCTGAGGTTACTCGAAAGCTACAAAGAGAGACATTGGAATGCAGGTGTCCCCAATTTGTAACTGACCACCCGCTTTGTGGCAAAATTCTCTCTCTCTCTCTCTCTCTCTCTCTCTCTGTCTGTCTGTTTGTCTGTCTGTCTGTCTCTCGTACGGATCTGTTTCCCTGTTACTGTATATAAATATATATTTATTTATTTTTCGGCAAACATTTTATTGCTGCAACTTTAGCTTTGTCAAATCGAGTATTTTCTGCAGCCTCAATAAATTTTCTTTTGTATTATTAGTATTATTATTATTAACGTTATTATTATCATCATTATTTGTCTCTAGGTCTGGTCTTTCTTAGGAACCTAGGTCTGGGTAGTAGCTGGACGGAAGACCGTGTTCAGGCGATGTAGTGACCCATAGTTCGGATTCCACGTTAAACTGTAGGTCTAAGGTGGAGGGAAAAACTTGACCTTCGTCAGAATGAACAATTAGGGCAGAAGCAACCAAAGGTTATATATATATATATATATATATATATATATATATATATATATACACAATTTTTAAGCATTTAGATATTTTTTTTGTTATTTAGTTATTTTTCCCCGGAATCTTTTCAAACGCTTATCTTCTCCTTATCTGATTTATCCCATGTCCGATGTAATTATTTTTCTTTAGTCGCATTTGGGTTGTAGTCTCGCTTCTAAGTTCGTTGTTTTTATGGCTTATTTTTTCTTTGCGTGTAATTTGGATGGTAGCTTCTTTGCTTCCATTCTTTCTTCATAGTTGTGTTAATCCTTTACATCGTCTCTGTTAATATTATTATTATTATTATTATTATTATTATTTACAAATGGACTAAAATTCTTCAAGGTCTTCAAATCATATTCCTGCTTGTCAAACTATCGTATAATAAGTCTAAATTTTGTGTCTATTTTTAACTTCTATTAACCTCTCTCTCTCTCTCTCTCTCTCTCTCTCTCTCTCTCTCTCTCTCTCTCTCTCTCTCTCTTTATTTTCTCATTCTTCTCCTATTCTTCTTTTCTATACGTTTCTTCCTTCGTTTCTCTTCGCCCCTCTTTCGTCGCATACCCAAATCGGTCGTTTCGTCTGTTACTTTTTCTGGCATTTGGGCGTCCTCTCAGCTCCCAGGATTTAATCAGGGTGCGCGAAAATGATGAATCAATAGAGTGAATATGTCAACTCTGTGCTTATTAGCAGGAGGCCTCATTGGATGGAGAAACAGAGCAGGAAATAGCCGTAAATACTAAGGAGCTGTACGAGGCATGAGAGAATAGCGGGAAAATTGAGGGAATGTTTAAAATTAAGAGGAAATAGAAAGGGGAAGCCAAAGGAAAGTACATGTAAACACTGTTGAGAATGTAACGCTGGTTCGCTCCAGCATGCTGGCTCCTGAACCTAACCTATGATTCAGACCATAGATTCTTCTTGTAACTGGAACCTAACCTAACCTAACTTAACCTGACCTAACCCATGTCCGAAATGGGAAAGTTGAGGATCAAGCTGAAAGTAGTATGCGTGCAAATATATAATAATGCGAAATACATGAAAGCACCGCAACAGCGTGCGAGTGGGCAATTCACTCATTGACCTTGAGATGTGAGCATTGAAAATAAATTTCCGGAGTGAATAAGAAAAATTGGATAAAGACACCTTCATTATTCATGAAGGTGACCGATCAGGACTTCATTGCCCAAAGCGTGGGCCCGTTATAGCGGTGTTACGGCAGCTGATTGGTACACACATTTAACATATCCCGCCAGGTTACACTGACAACCAATCAGCAAACTTACGAACCGCCTATTAATCTTTGGTGGGTAGTGCTTGGAGATCATGCATATAAAAGTGAGTTTTCTCAGCTGGAACTCACAGCAGTTATTTTTACCAGTGAATAAACAAACACATTCCCTCCGTCATGAGTCAGTCAGAACTTTACAATTTACCGGCTTTATTTGAAGATGGAGACACTGCCGCGGTGTCTGCAATTAATCTTTTAACGCAACCGATCGGGTTGGATTATTTCCAACGCAAACCGTTGATGATATTTGCAATGACGCTCCTTACGATCCGGCGCAAGGGATTGCAGTTGAAATGTAAGTGTAAATTTTATGTATCTGTATTTCTATTTTTTGTGGGCAATATTTAGTCGCGAGTTTATTTATTTTAGTGTTCGTGAACATATCATTAGACGAATGCTCTTGAGTACCGTTCTGTGTTTCGATTATTTCATCATATATATATATATATATGTTAGGGATGCAACGGGTAGTGCTTTTATGGGTAATCGGGTATGGGTACCCGAAGTGTAATACCCGATCGGGTATTGAAGACGTTCCAAAATTTGTTGGTTTAGTACCGCGACTTATTAACTGTGTGCAGTCCAAGCACTTGGCTTTACTATTATCTAATTTATCAAGGACAAAATAGTCCCATACCATACTACGATTTGTCATTTTGAATGTTTTGTTAAAAAATATACAAAAAATATATCAAGAAAACCTGCAAAACAATAAAATTAAAATTAAATTAGAATTTGGATTTTACTACCCGTACCAGACTTTTTAGCAATTACCCGATCGGGTCGGGTATCATCGAGTAGTACATTACCCGTGACATCCCTAATATATATATATATATATATATATATATATTATATATTATGGATGGTTGTAGTAAATTATTTTCATCTCATTACGTTTTATTGTAAAATGATTCATCAAAATAGCAGGTATCCTCAATTTTTAATTATAGATTAGTGTGCATTAGTAATTAATATTATGGTAAAGTCCTGTTTTGACATTTCTATTCATCAAAAGTCGTTGATTTTTTTTAACTTATAACAATCAAGACTCCTTTGCAAGTTTTAAATAATTTTATAAAATTCCATAATAAATTCATTTGAAATGTGAAGTTATTCGGCATTTTCTCTTAAAGGGTCACATACTTCTCTGAGCAGATCGATGATATTTGATACCTCACATTGTAACTCTTTCTCTCTCTCTCTCTCTCTCTCTCTCTCTCTCTCTCTCTCTATATATATATATATATATATATATATATATATATATATAGATATATATATATATATATATATATATATATACACTCTGCTTTTGTTTTATATGAAAAGTAAATAGGTTTTTATT
The DNA here is from genome assembly GCA_023014485.1 of Bathynomus jamesi. Lineage (NCBI taxonomy): Eukaryota > Metazoa > Arthropoda > Malacostraca > Isopoda > Cirolanidae > Bathynomus > Bathynomus jamesi. The sequence continues at coordinate 846,327 of JAJOZX010000560.1, forward strand.
AAAAAGATTCACAAAAATGTATGAACTAATCAAATTAATTTAAAATTATCCTCTCTCTTTAAAGGTCCGATGAGGAGCTAACTCGTGTTATACAATCTTTTCGTGATAACAATGAGGAAACGCATGTCATGGACCTGAATACGGAGGTAGAAATTTTATCGCGCAGTTAACCCAGCGATTGCCACATCAACGAAATAATGTAAGCATTTTTCGTTTTCTTATTTTTCGGGTAGGAGCTATTTTTCTTTTACATGTGTTTCGGGTAAGAAGCCTCAATGTATTTTCATCAATTTATTAAATGATATAAATCATGTTTTATAAAATAGTACAATTTTTATGTCTATCTTAAATTAGTTTCCATTACATTTTAAATAAGCTACAGAATACACAAACTAACATTATTGGAGACAACACTGATGCAAATATTCATTTTATATATACGATCAAAACATCATATAACACATCTAGTGCGCACAAACGGGTACCTTTTTCTATCTGTCTGCATACCATTTGAACATTCCGCTCACTGTGACACAGGTCGAATAATTTAAAAAAAATTATTACCACGTGACATGTGCATGAGAAATGAAAGGCAATACATATCACATACGTTACTAAAGTATCCCTGGAATCGATAGGGATTCCATAGAATTTCGGGAATGTGTAGCTGTTCGAGAAATTTTACAATAATGACATCATTCCATGGATGAGTCCCGAGTGAATTAAAATAGTACAAGCGGTCCCTATTTTTAAAATAGATAGCGAGCCAATGAATCCCTTCACCACCAATAACATCGATATTCACAAAAAATAACCGCAATCTCTCGTAGTTGGCAATTTCAATGTTTCTTCGCAAAGACATCGATAAATTTGGAGCGCGTGATTCGTTCACTATTCATTACTCTCTGAAGTGTATTCACGTCCATTTCAAAAGTCAGTGACGACGCCCCTAAATCTGTCAACTTCTATTAGGGCTTGTGACTCGAGGTATACCAGTACACTAATACGCGCCTCTATCGGCTTGGCGAATTCCAGTCTGACTGAGATGTTTCGACTCTGTTGTGGACTTAAGTGTGTATTTACACGAGCAGATAAGTCAGGTGTGATATCAAACGGATAAAGCTTAAATTGATCGATGAATTCTTTGTGCGTTACACCAATCCCGAGCTCATCACAACCACCGGCAATATGGGCCAGATTACTATATGCTCTCGCGCAAAGCGGGAACACAGCGTCTGATGAATAATCCGTATCCATTGCCCCGCCCAACGGAACGCCATTGACGTATAGAGTTTTATTTTTAAGGCCGAAATTCTCGAACTTAAAGGCACTCTTTCTATATTTTCCATTCACCGATGCGTCTTTCTGCATTCCAATTAATATCTTTTTAGGTAGAACTCAAAGGGAGATGTTTTCTATCTGTTTCGATGTCAACCCTGCTGGCACCGTGTATAGTTTGATCTGTACTCTGTTAATTGTGTATTTTCCTGTGGCATGTAGTAAATTTTTCTCAATTTCTATTTGTTTAGGCGAACTTAATTTCACACAGGGTATGCGTAGGTATGTTTCCATAATATGAATCACAACGGGCTTTGCACCCTCTTCTTGATCAGCATCCAGATTTAAACAGATCTCAGGATTCGTGCTGGTGACCTTTATTTTCATATTCACCCCATTCACAAGCAACTTCTCCTGGAATGTGAAGTCTGTAAGCAGACGTCCAAAACACTCATACAGTATATCTTCTTTTTAGAATTTTTAAATTTGTCCTTTATAATACTTTCGTCTTTAGTCTGACAATAGCCCTGGGCATTTAAAAAGATATCCTTCACTTCTTTGGAAAAGTTCAGCACATTTTCCAGATAGGCTCGTAGGTGAAAGTACCCCGTTCCTGCCGATATGTTGAGTTGATTTAAATATACATCACACTGGTTGAATATGGAGTGCAGAAAGTTTGTTTCAGGGTATACAGCATATTTTTCATCGCAGTCCGTTCCATCAGAATAGGCTATACGTAGTTTAGCGTACATGTGCACACAGCTTGGGTAAAAAAGTAAGGGCCTGAGCTGGGTATTATGAATTCTATTGGAGCACTCGGGGAACTAATTGTGTTTAACGGGTTAATTGTATTGAAGTCACTGTGCTCAATAGAAATCTGAGTTGGGGGCATGTCAAAGAGGGACAGCTCCGATTTACAACATTGTGAACTATACGAATGGATGAAGCGTGCCATGACGAGTCAGAAATAGTACCACCTCTCTCGACAAGTAGTAAACAGTCTATGATTCATAAAAACAATGTCCTTAGCTTATATCAGTTAAAAAAAATGGTCAACCATAGGTTTCATTCGCTTAGAACACTTCTTCTTCGATATCCTTTTACGTTCAACGCCACGTGCTGGTAATCCCTTCTTCCAGACAGCCCTCTTCTTCTTCCCACCACAATGCATTTTTCTCTTTGCATCTTTGATGATTTCGTTCCGTGTACGCTTTAAGTGTTTTTTTTAGAGCTTCTTTAGGTTTGGCCCCAGCCATTATGTCTTCAGCCGTGTTAAGACCTGATTGTAGCGTTTTCCTCCCAAGATATCTGGCACCACTCTTCAGCAAGGGGACAGCCGTACGAAGTATGGTTGAAAAAATGGACCCAAGCCTACTACCACGCTGGTATCTCACACCTCGATAGACTGTGAAAGGCTTTCTGTCCATTATAACTCAGTGCGTCGAAAGTGCAGCTTCACTGTTAAGCTCCCACCACCGAATGGGAAATTTTTTCCCTCAATCGTTCTTATATATATTGAGATATTGGTTATTAGATCAGTCGCGACATTCAAATAATGGGGGCCTGTCATAAGTAATCCTCAAGCTCTTCCCTCTATGGTTGGGAATGTGAGCAATGCATAGCAGGCGTGCCTTGGTATCCCCAACAAACTGGTGCTCCACTCTATTGCTGTAAATATAGCACATGTCTGGGGGTGTATAGCCAGCAACCAATTTCTACAATTTCATCTGATACATCAGGCTCAACAAGTCATGTTGTGTCTCGTGAAAGGTATCTCTTTGGAAGGTTGATCGATATCACCCCTCGGTTATAATTTTGAACAGCCTTTGTCTTTAATATTTCTGTTAGCCTGTGATTTTAGGATTATAGTATGTGCAAGGTTTTCTTTGTTTACGATTTCGAATACTAAATCATCCGTAAGAATTGAGTTTTTTAAGCTTACGTTTAAGTCACTTACAACATCCTCAGCCGCACCATAACGGCCCGGACCTAGTGTTACTACTGTACTGTAATATCGTGCATCCCCAATCCGGGGCGATACGTATTGTATCATCCCGAGTTACCCCGACTTTTTCACACTCATCAAGGTCCCTAAGAACCGTAAAAGCGGCATCTTTATAATCAGTACTTAAAGAAGAGGGTGTCCAGCTCAATTTCGTATATCCCCACCTCATACGACTCACGACCAATGTTCCCTCTAAGGTGTGCGCGTGTGCGCGCGCACATGCGTTGTGAAACCAGCACACACAGCAAAATAAAATGCGCACAGGCTCAAGCGTATCATGAGTCACGACAGTAAATGAAGTAATTTCAAAAATATACCGTCACACAAGGTCTGACCATTTGCATCAACATACTCTATAGTCGCTCTTTTAAGTAGTAACCCCTTCCGTCCGACTTCGCCGACGTCCGCGCAATTAAGCAATATGGATTTTTTTTACTCTATGTATTTGCAATTTTTTCTTTTATACATTAACGCATTGAATATAAACCTTCTCTTTCTTATTTTTGCATAAAAACGAATAGTAATTATCTCATAATTCATAAAAAATAAAATTATTTTTTATTTTATTCTTATTTTGTGAATGGATAAAATCATGTATTAATCTTGATAGTCTATTTTAAATTGCTAAATGCTAAAAATTGTTTTGAGAAATGATAACTAAAATAGTCATTTTCAATTAATTTTATTTTTATTTTATTTCTTTATTTTGTTGAATTTTATTTTACTATTTTTTATTTTATTCATATTTTTAGAATGGATAAAATGTTTTCTTTTTTAAGAATATATAATATTGTAAACTGATTTTTAATATCCATTTAATAGTACGGTAATGATCAAGCTATCACCCTATGGAAATAATATTTATTAAGTATTTAATATTTATATAGATTTCATTTTGAAGATAGCACTCAGAAAAGTTTTCACAATTTTTCACCATGAATCTAAATGTATGCACAACGAAAATTTCTTGCCCACACGGACTAAAAAAATTTAGAGGGAACATTTATCACGACCCAATTCAATGGGGCCATGGAGTTCTGTTACAAAGTTGGCCAGGGTGTTGTCACAGGGAAGAAGAGGACAGTTTTCTGGGTACCCTAGCCATTTCACCATGTACATTTTTCTCTTTCCTGAGCCTTTGCTTCCTAAATTTTTTTCAATTTTAAACACATTTTTTCCTAAATTAAATGTCACTTTCTGCAACTCCTCCCGGTAAAAGCCTCCTGCGATTTCTTCCCCATTCAAATCTTCAACGTAATACATCATTATCTCGTTTTTAGGTCTCATACCCCTAACTTTAAAAATCTCACGTGTCCAACCTTGCTCAAATTCCTTCGCGAATTTATTTCCCGAACGCGACAGCCTTACAAAATCATTGATTTTTAAACGCGCAGAGTGTGGCGGTGTTCTACGAATATGTCTTCTCACATCAGGCTCTGTGGGCGTACTTCTTTCTAAATCTCGTTTGGTGTTGTCCCAATCGTGCGATGATGTGAGCGGTTGTATGATGTGGCCAATGATTCCAGAATATCTATATATTTGTGTGTGTTTTATGTGTAAAATAGCGGTGCATGCGTTCCTTTATGGTACGTTGAACTCTTTCAGCTAAAGAGGCCTTATGCATAGAATTGGTAGTGTAGTAGCTGATATTAAACTCTGTCAAAATGTTCTGAAAAGCTCGGCCTATAAATTCTTTCCCCATATCCGTACAAAAAATAGCCAGGAACCCTGTTTTCTTTCAACATCAACGTTTTGGTGGCTGTAGCAACTGTTTCAGGCGATTTATTTTTCGGACGAATTAGCCACAGATATCTAGAAAATACATCTATTATGAATAGGATGTAGCGGTAACCATCGTTATACACTGAATATCTTTGCATATCTGTTAAATCTGCTTGCCAAATAGAGTCAATCGATGCCGCTGTTGTTTTGGCTGTTTTAAATCTTTTTCTCACAGGCTTATGAAGTGTATAAGCGTCTTGCTTCCGCAAAAACCTCTCAACATCTTTTTTCCCTACTCCATCATTGTAAACACTTCTGTACATTCTATCTACGCCTCCGTCGGAGGCAGGGCTAGAAATGTCATAATAATGTCTTTTTAATATGTTAGCCATTTGCGTATTTTAGAGACACGTGGATAGGGTTGACCGTTGTTGTTGTTGTTTGGCCTTTTCTTTCTCCTCTTCAGAGATGCTACCGCTGGGGGTGATGGCGTTCTCAGTTGTGGTACATGCGAGACATGTTCCAAGTCTTTTAACCTGTTCAGATTTCCTATCATTGTTTTGGCGACATTTATTTGTTGTAGTCTTGCTTTAATATGCTTCCATCCTGATGATGAGGGTCTATCCCACTTTCTCACCAGATCATGGACAATGTCAACGATATTCGATCCCTGTACCTTTGCTCCTTCCAAAATGATTTCACCTGTATCGTCCACTGTATGTTGGGATCCTCATTCAACAGAGTATAAAGACTTATTAGATCTATATTCCTCAATGTATGTGGAAGGGTGCTTTTTAATACATGCTCGATATGTTGTGGGGCCGACCCGTTATTCTTTGGTTGGTCAGCTCTATCGTCGGACGCAGGTCCTATGTCGCCATGCTCATCGTTGTCCGTGCTGTGTCTAATAACCACGGGGAGTTCTGTTGGATTCTTATAATTTTCGTGCTCGTGAAGAAATTTCTGCAGAGCTTCTTGGTATAAGATTCTTTTCTCATCAGGTGTTTTTTCACTGTTTAATAGGGCTAACAATTCACCTTCCATTCTTTTAAGCCTACTTTTACGGGGTTATAGAACCGTGTCTGGACTCTTTGAACTTTGCAGTGAAGTATACACCTCGTGTGGAATCACGAACACTTTCTTCATTATATTAATCTAATCAGTAAAGGCCCCAAAACTGAAAATAAGATGGGGGAGGAATGACACTCCTCTTTGGATAATAATTCGTTTTTTCTTCCCCACAGTATGACTTTTACGAGCGAGTTTACGTATTATGTTCTTGTAACGGCGGAGGCGAACCTTCTGAGGAGTTTTCATCGATACATTGCGATTTATAACGTTAAGACAGATTTCACAGATGCATTTTAAAAAGTCAGAGTCGATATTTTTAGAAAACATCTGTTGCATTTCCCGGGGCAGTCGATGATAGATTTTTATTAATTCATGGTATTTCTTTAGCCTAATTGTCACTCTGGAATATACACCGTTTCAGGCTCATTTAGAAATATATTCGTTCTTAGAAACACCCTAAACGTGTTTCCGTAACGTTGACTTGTAGCTTCTTTATAAACTTCCAAAAACCCCTTATGCTGATTCGGGGACATTTTATTGGCTAATACCCCAATTCGTGAAACATCGCTACGTTGTGCGAATAAGCCTAGATATTGTGTATTTAACGACACATCACGCATGTATTTAGTTTTGAAAAAAGATTCTGATTGATGAAGAATACGCTTATGTTAAGATGGTGGGAGAACACTGTAAATATCTCGGCAAACGTTTTATCCATTTCCAACATGAGATCGTCAGTTACAATGACTGAATGTTAATTTTTCTTTAACGAATTAACGTCATATACACCTTTGTGGAACAAAATATCTTGGTACTCGTTCAACACTGACTGATACGTTGAATAGCACCATACAACTTAATGCACAAATTTTGAGAACATCTCTCCCTTTTCTTTAATGATTTTAAGCATAAACACAGTTTTACCACACCCTGTAGGGTCAGATATAATACATGTGGATGAGCTCGTGAACCTGAATTTTTCTACAGAATCCATCTTTAACACTTCACACTCTTAAGTGGGTCATTTACAAAATATAATAAAAATATAAGTGGTGTTCTTTATATTCTACAGTCTTGTTTTTCCTCTTCTTCCACAGAACCGTGAATGATGAGGTACAACATCTTGTCCCCATCATCGATATTACAGACGACCCTGATGACAGTGTAGTTGTTGTCGCAGACTCCATCTCCGCTGACGAGCCCACACCAGCGACACCTGTAACACCACAACGCACTAGTTGAAAGCGGAGGCATGATGAAGAGCCTTCCACGTCAGGTATAAAGCGTGCCAGGAGTGCGCCGGTTGTTAGACCCCAGTAATAGAGCCCCAACCCTCTACGTCTTACAACACAACCCCCACAATGGTACCTTCCTCAAATAAAAATGTAAGCCTTTATTCCTCTTCAATTCCGGGTACATCCTATACAACAGCAGCAGCAGCTTCTCGTGCTGTAAAGGAAGGTATCACATTCGAGTTGGTGCGCACCACCAACCCCACCCCAGCCCTGACTAGAAATCGGTATATAATCAGGGTTGACCCTGGATCCATGTATAGCAATGGTGTTGAACACTGACTACGGCGAGTAGTTGAACGTATTGTGGAGTTTGCCCTTCAGAACCGCGACGAAAGTGAAGTCAGGACGAGCTGTCCTTCGGGTTCGGTTCAGATGACGGGAATGTAGATGATTTTTGGTAGTAATACCATTCAAACGCTTGGCAGTTGAAATATAGAGTATATATTAGGCCGTATAATGCAGGCCTCTCAAAGTAGTACAGCCTTCAATATGGACAACTTCACGGTAGATATTGGTCATGTGTTCCGTGTTGCGGGTCATAGTGCCACGCCTTATACTCTTAACTTCAATTCTCAGGCTATTTACAGGCGGCATTTAAACGCCGATCGTGGTTGCGGCTTTGTAACACTAGTCTTGGCCCGTATGTTTAGTGTGCTAAATACATGGACCCAAAACATTTGGTTGCCTACGGTTGCGCATCGTGCCCATAAGCTGGCTTCAGATTGCAAGCCTCAGTTTGATTGTAATATGGGTCCTGAAGAGCTGAGAAGGGTAGAGGAGGAAATGAATGTTCGTATAGTTGTATTTGGAATGGATGATCGTCGTAGGACTGTGTATGTTTTTAAAAGCAGTGTGAGAGATCGTACAAGACCCCTACTTATTTTAGGCTGTCAGGAACAACGTATCTCCCCATCCGTAATATAAGGGACCTTTACGCGAGTTATGATAAAAGTCGAAAATATGGAGGCATCATGATTTGTGTAAGGGTGTCTCGAGATTGCGGATGATATAGTGAAACATTGTAAGGATTGCCACATGGTATGTGCGCAGTGTAAAAGCTCCAAATGTGAAGGCCGTGGGGTTGAAGCTGAGAAGAGGGACTGTGATGTATGCAGAGGCACATTTTTCAATAATAACTTTTGAGCTCCATAAGTCAATTGGCACGTGCAGGTAAATGAGAATCTGTGAATATGGTATGTTTCATATGATGGATAATTGGGGGAATTTCAAGCATAAATGTGATGAAATTCACTGTTCTTCATGCCATGAGAAATATAAAACAGTTGGAGTAAAGCATGTATGTTATATGAAAGACGCTAAGCCTAAAAATAGACCTTGTATAACTGTGTACTACGCTATAGAAACATATACGACTGCTGAAACTAAAGAGGTTATCCCACATCTACTTGTAAGCCAGACTATCTGTGATGAGTGTTACAAATGTGGTAAACGGACAAACGTTTTTAAAACAATTGCACACGACAGTCCCGTGAAACTCTTTGTGTCCTATATCGTCAAGTTAGCGGACAAGTTCCAAAAAATGACTGTGTATATTCTTGCCCACAACAGGGTAAAATTTGACACAGAATTCATAAGGAGCTGCTTGAGCACGAGTCATCTGAGATATTTACAGGTGATCCCTTGAAAAGAGGAAACAAATTTATACAGATGCAAATAAGAGGTAATGTACAGTTTAAAGACACTTTATTATTCACACCTTGTAAATTAGCAAAGCTACCCAAGGTAATGGGCGTAGCCGCCGAAGTTTCAAAAGGATATTTCCCTTACACATTCCTCACTAGCGAAACTTTAAATTACGTAGGACTACCTCCACCCAAACATTACTTTAACTATGAATGTATGAGTACAGATGAACATGAAGATTTTGACCGCTACTACAACAATTTTAATGAATCTAATCCTTACAATATAGCTGATGAATGTGAGTGTTATTGCGTGAATGATGTGCGCGTGCTTAGAGTATGTTTCCAGGCCTTTAGAAGGATGTACATAGACCGTTTCAAATGCGATCCGTTGCAAGTCGCAACCACGATCGCCTCATTGTGCTTTACGGTGTTCAAGAACAATTTCATGCCTAAAGACACCTTAGCCTTCATTCACAGAAACGATCCCCGCAGTTATGGGTACAAGGCTATTTACTGGCTCATACACATACAGCAGCAGACAGGTGTATACATAAAGCATGCCCGCAACACGGGTGAAGTACCCATTAAGGTTAATGGTCGTGTTTTTTGGGTCGATGGTCTAAGCGAAAACCGTGCCACTGGTGAAAAGACTGTGTACTCCTTTAACGGTTGCTGGTGTTCTCAACAAATTTGAACAAGTACTATTTTGGTCTATCTTTCGTAGATGTGCTACCCCCCTCGCGATTTATGGATGCCGATCTTACCCTTCGTTGTAGACCACAAGCTCATGTTTCCCCTGTGCGTGAAGTGCGCAGACCACACAACCAACCAGCGTATGAGCAGAGGCGTGTATACAAGCCCTGATCTGTCTTGAAGATATATGAGGTGTGGAGGTTTCAGAAGCTACCGAACCTTTTCACGCCATATATAAACACTTTTTTGAAGGATAAGGTAGAGGCATCAGGGTATCCGCGAGGAGTTGATACCGAAGATGAAAAATCGGCTTATATTCAGCGTTACCGTGACCGTGAAGGGACACAACTTGACCACTCCCAAACTGTAAAGAACCCGGGCAAGCGCTTTAGTGCAAAGTTGTGTCTAAACAGTCTTTGGGGAAAATTTGCACAGGATACAGGCAAAGGGAACGTTCATGTGGCCCAAATTTTAGTGAAGTCTGGGATTATGCCAACGCTCCCGTTAATAGGTCATGGAGATCGTGAATTTAGGTAATACGTACATAATAAAGTACATTACCGAATTGGTCACAGACACATCGTGTGTTACAAACATACCTGTAGCCAGCTTCACAACGGCCTACGCACGCATCAAACTTTGGGGTCTATTGCATTCTCTTGGGCGGATGGTATCAGGCTCAACCAGGCGAATCAGCGAGTCGTTAACTTTGAATCGTTGAAGGATCTAGTGTGCTTGGAAGATGAGGGCGACCAGCAGCCCCAACTGACTGTGAGAACCCACAATTTTCGGGCGCAGAAGCTGGGTGGCGTGAAGGAACTTAGGGGTACGAAGGTATGCCGTAAAACCTATAGGAAACGTTACCAGGTGCCTGGTACCTATGTTACCGTATCTTTTGGATACCATAATCCTTGATTGTTATATATATATATATATATATATATATATATATATATATATATATATATATATTTACTTGTTAACGATATGTTTATTTTATTTATTACACGTAGTTGTAAATATATACCCTGAGTGATTCGTTGATATGTTTATTAAATCATGTTTCAATTAGCGTTTCACTTTCTCCTTTGTGTGTGTGTGTGTGTGTGTGCAGGAGAAAGTTCTAAGCTCTGCCCCCTGTATGATCGATCAATGGTCACGTGACTCCTGCTACTACCTGGGCATATTTCTACCCCTGCGTGCTCAGTTGACCGCTACTATCCCTGGAATTCAGACGTGTATTTGAAGAAATTCCACGTAGACGAAAAATAGTAACGGCTACCTTTAATATTGCGTGGTCGACGTTTATGAAGTGGTATTCGGCAAAGTGTGAAGATGTGGTGGATACTCAACGACTCCCTATCCCTTCCTCCTTTGATACTTTTAAGGCTACATTGAACTTTGCGAAGCTTGAGGAACAAGAGGCACAAATACTCTACGGCTATTCTGGCGAGAGCATTGCAGGATTTCGTGGTACATTCGATGTATTGAACTATGTTGTAGGCATAAACTTTATAAAAGCTTACATATACCGTGAAGTTGAAGAAACAACAGAAAATTAGAGGCATCATAAGTGTGCTAAAATTCAATTCACTTTTTCATTGTTCCTTATCACATCAAAAGGGAAGAAATTTTCAATATCATGAGGAAATTTTATTTCATATGTTTCTTAGTCATTCCATTGGGGTTTCCACTCAAACTTGGGCAGGTTTCGCCTTGATTCTAATGAATTTAAGATAAACTTTTGACGGTTGTCATATCCTATTTTTTCCTGACATGCCTTTGTTACTAGGTTCACTGCCATTTCCACACTTTGACTGTGGCATGGAAAAGAAGCTATCTCCAGTGGCTTACATCGAGCCTATAGTAGTTCATCGTCGCTAAAATTGTTTAGCAGCGGTGGAGGAGTAATGATCTCTTTTTGCCAATCGATCATCTCAGTATAGTCATTAGATTCGAAATTGAGGGTTCGAGGCAACTCAAAGTTTCTGGTACCTGAAAATCCTGTTTTTGAAAGGATGATTTTCTGAATAGCTTGCTCCCTAATTTCTAGTCTCTTGTCAGTTACCATTGATGCGAGTATATTTTCTGGTTGGGCAAAGTAGGCGTTATTCTTTAATACTGGTTCTATGATTGATCTATGTTGTTCATCTAAATTTCGAAGCAAGCACATTAAATGCCAAAAGTTATATGCACCATCAGTTGCATTGGGATGAAATTTTATCCAAAACCACCCTGGAGCATAGAACTGCATAATAATCTTAACTATATCTTGAAGGTTTTATCGGGATTTGGCGTTGAGATATACTGTACAGTATAATCGAAGGACCCTGTTGGATAGAATTATCCAGCGAGCATGATGAAGGGCACCTGGGGATTGAGTGGACAGATCTTGAAAAGTGTCTCCAGTTTGCACTGCCAGACACATATCATAGAGATATCTTTGATCACTGCTTAGCTCCTTCACAACATTTGCTGGAAATTCTTTAATGTTTCCCTTTACGCAAGAATATTTGACTACCTCCAAGTTTGTTAAATCTGTTTTCAGTTTATTCCCAATTGAACCTACAAAAGTATTTGGACCTGTTGTTTTACCATCAATGCATAAAAGGCAGCTCATTCAAATGCAAGATGCACAACAACCAATGCACTGGTCTGTTAAGATGAATTCAACCAGTTTTATGACTCCACCAATTTCTCCTGTATTTACAGGAGTACCATCACACAGTAAAGTTTTCATAGTATCTGTGCTGTTCGAATCTGTAATAAAAGTTATCAACTCTTCTGCTATGCAGCGAGCAGTTCCATTATCTGGTGTGACATGGTCTACATAGATGCTTCCATGTTCTTTCACAATAACAGTGTTCTTCTTTTATCTTTCCACTTTTAGTTAATGTGTTATCTTTCCTTCCATTAAATCTTTAGATTTTCGGATTTAGACCTAAAAGTATTTGTTTCACCCATGCGATTTCTTTCTCTTTCTAATTTCTTTCTGTCAAGCATGTTGGTGTGGTTTTGGATCCCCGTATCTTTTAAAGCTGCATTGAATATTGCAGCTGTAGCTCTACGACTTACACGATAACGATCTGCTGTTAGTGCTAGGTTTTTATAGGAGTGCCTGTTCTGAATATTCTCAGTCAATTCTAAATCGGCCTCATAATGTACATCCTGACTCTCTGAATCTACATCTATGTCTTCTTCGGTATTTTCTATAAATTCCGATGATAAAACATTGGTGGCTTCAGTCATTTCTTCTTGTGCTTTTAGTTGACGGTTTTGTGCTTCTTGGGCTCTTGCTAAAGATCTCTTCTTTGTTGAACTAGCTATGTGATCCTAACTGATTTTTTCTTTGTTTTTGACCCACAAAAGACTCCCATTCTGCCATTTGTATTTTATCCTTACACCTGCAAGATTTCCTATCAATTCCCTTATCATAGCATTCACAAGAAGATATATCAAACATTTCATCATACTGAGCTACTTTTAAGGCAAAACATTCATTTCTTCGATGTAATGGCACCTTGTTCAGTTTTGAGGCTTCTTCTATTAGTCGACTGACTTTAAGATAGATACCTTTGGTGTTAATCGTAGGAAAAAAAATTTCATCCAAATGTCTTCAATATCTTTTACAACAACCCTGTAACAATCATTAGCAGTTGTTGATCCCTTTCATTTAGCTTCTTCACGACGGCGCACAAAAAGGTAGTGTCTCACAACATCTGCATTTGAAGAAGTCATGACTGCTGGGAATTCTGTAGGATATCCAAAGGCTGCATTTGAGGATTTGCTTCTAGTAGTCATAGTTTATATTCAGAAGTAAAATTAAATTATATGTAATTTATAATTTATGATAATTCAAATTACAATTAAAGCAAATGCAAATTATTTCTATTTATCTGAAAAATTATTTCTATTTATCTGAAACAAAAATATCAAGCATTAAACAAACAACTTATCATGTAACATATAACAACATTAAACATATGCAAATATGAAGGTAAAAAAGGGAGGCGGGACATGTGATAGGGGTAGTAGGGTAGCACATGCTTGATTTTTTAATATTTTAAGATGATAAAATGAAACTTCTCACATTGTGTACTTTTTAAGAAATAAAAAAATTTCCCATTTTCGATCCGGCCTAGTGTATGTATTTTGAGGGTTCTGCAGTATATTTATTTTATATATATTTAATTATTTAATATAGATGTGTATATATAGATTTCTCCTGTACTATTATTTTGATGATTATGTTCCATCGTTTAAAACCGTGTATTTCTTATATTATTTTTTTTACTTTTTTTATTATATATATATTCTTCGTTCAAGTTGTGTATTTCTTATTCTATTATTATTTTTTATTGCATATATTCCTCGTTTAAACTGTATATAATGAACTAATTTGATTGTGTATTTATTTTCTATATATTTCATGAAATTATTTCCAATAATTCGTCTAAATCAAGAGAATGATATAATGGTGTTTTATTTAATTCTTTTGGTTGTGTATATATAAACGATATTAATTAAATAAATATATGTATATATATATATATATATATATATATATATATTTTTTTTTTTTTTTTTTAGTTCGGGAAGAACCGATTCGCCTCTATTTAAAGGGCATATCTCAGCGGAAAAACAAAGAAAAAGTGAGAGGAAAGACAGAGGAAAAAGAAAGGGTGGAGGGGACAGTCGAAGTGGAAAAAGACCAAGGATGACAAGGACTGCAGGGTCGAGCCCCATCATCCTTGGGTGCTAGGGCCGGGAGGGCGCACGTGAAACCTCCAGGAACAAGCACGTACAAACGAGCACAAAGAGCACTCAAGAGCACGAGCTTAGAACCCCCTTGCGGGGATATATATATATATATATATATATATATACTAAATGGCTGGTTATGCCTTCTAAACCGACTGGCTGCTTAAGACTTCTACGCATGTATATCATGGTGTTGGTTTACGTCGTTGTCGTCGTCGGCCTAGGCAAGCTACGGCTTGGGACCGTAGCGCATCTATCCGGTATAGGTTAACCTGGATGATGTAGCCATAAGCACTGCCGCTAGTTAAGTGCCAACCAGTGATTATCTCACTAGCCGTATTGAGTCCGTTAGGCGAAACTGCGACAGTACCAAAGGTGGAAAATATAACCTTTGGTTTTCTATTATTTATTTGTAAAATGGACATGGTATTAGATTAAAATAAATATTTGAATATAAATAATTAACTGACAATTGTGATATATAATTAATTATGTTTACATACAATACAATAATATAGTATACATAAAATTAGTATTAATGTGGTTCACAATTGAATTATAATGGGGTAACTAATTTAAAATGAATTTATACTATTCCGAAATTCAAGACGGTAAAATTAACATTTTTCTTGAAACTAAAATAAGAGTATTCACTACACACTCCCCCACCAGAGAGGAAGTTCAAAGAGTTCCGAACGACACTGATTTCCTCTGGACCTTTTTGGTAGCTACATGTACCTCGCTTAAGGTTGATTCCAAAAACGCAGGCTTAAGACGATCGATAGAAACCTTGTCGACCTTGGAACCGCGCTGGATGAGAAATGATTTGCGCGTACGTCGGAGAACTTCATAGGGCCCGTCATATGGACATTGGAGAGGCCGTTTTGGGAGAGGTACACGAACGAAAACGTGGGTGCAAGATTGGAGGGCTGGGGAAACAAAGATGTTCTGTTGGCTAGTCAATCGAGGGGGAACAGGCTGAAGGGACTGCATGTGAGAGGAAAGTGTTTGAGCGAATTCCGTAGGATCACATGACTTATCCCCTGCAGTGAAGTAGCCACCTGGTAGCCGCAGTGTTGTTCCATAGACTAGTTCAGCCGCTGTAGTCTTTAGATCACTCTTAAATGCAGAGCGAATACCAAGCAACACGAGTGGAAGCTTATCCATCCAATGGGAGTCTTCGTGACACATAAGGGATGACTTCAGCTGGCGATGGAAGCGTTCGACGAGGCCGTTAGCTTGCGGATGATACGCACAGGTATGCGCATGTACTGTACCCAACAAGCTGGTAAACTTCTTCCAAAGCGAAGACTCAAATTGGCGACCTTGGTCAGTGATGACTTTTGTCGGCAATCCAAATCTTGATACCCATCCATGAAGAAAGGCTCTTGCAACAGTGTCCGCTTGGATATCAGGAAGTGGGATGGCTTCAGGCCACCTGGAAAAGCGGTCGAGACAGGTGAGCAGATAACGTTGGCCTTGAATCACTGGAAGAGGGCCAACAATGTCTACATGAATTACTTCAAATCGCTGGGATGGGGGCGGAAATGCGTCAAAGGGGGACCTGGTGTGCCTTTGGACTTTGGCACGCTGGCAGGCAAGGCACGTTTTGGTCCAATGTTTGACATCCTTCCGCATCGAGGGCCAAACAAAGCGAGAGGTAACCAGGTGTTGCGAAGCACGGATACCAGGATGGGAGGGCTTATGAAGATCCGTGAAGACTGCTTGTCTGTGACATGGAGGGACATAAGGGCGAATAGCAGCTGTTGATACGTCGCAATAGAGGGGCACAGACAATCCTGGCATACTCATTTTCTTGAGGGAAAGTGAGTGAGTGGAGTCTTCTCTGAGCAGGTCTTGTAGTTCCGTATCCTTATCTTGATCCTGTGCAATAGCATTCCACAGTGTAGAGCTGAGGGTAACAGAAGTAATCTCTATTCTTGAAAGTGCATCCGCTGGAGTGTTCAAGACACCTTTGATGTGGCGGATATCTGTGGTAAATTGCGAGATATAATCGAGTTGCCTGATGACTCTGGGAGAGTGGTTACAGCTGTTTTTATTGAAGACAGTGACCAAAGGTTTGTGGTCGGTAAAAACACAAAACTCTCGGCCTTCAAGGAAATGTTGAAAATACTTCACGTTTAAGTAAATAGCAAGAAGTTCACGTCCGAAAGCACTATAACGCGTTTGGGCTGGCTGCAGCTTTTTCGAGTAAAACGCGATGGGTGCTTGTTGACCGTTAATGGTTTGTTCCAACACTCCACCGATCGCAACATCTGATGCATCGACCGTCAGAGTTAGGGGGGCATCACTGATAGGAAATGACAAAGACAATGCACTATTGATAGCATTTTTGGCATTGTCGAACGCCTGTAAACTATCGCTACACCATACCAATTTCGTTACCTTGCGTTTGTGTGTGATCATAGCGTGTAGAGGAGCAAGAACACTGGCACAGTTTTTAATGAACTTGTGGTAATAATTTACCAAACCTAGAAACCGACGTAACTCACGCTGATTACTTGGCATAGGGTAATTTTTTATCACTTCACACTTGTCCTGAAGGGGGGTAATTCCGTGCTGCGAAATCGTGTGACCAAGAAATTCCAAGGTTGGCTGTGCAAACACACACTTAGATGCATTAATAGTAACACCGTATTGTTCTAAGCGTTGAAAGAGGAGTGAAAGATGTTCCTTATGTTCCTCTTCCGTTGAGCTGGCCACAAGCAAATCATCGATGTAGGCATAAACAAAGTCTAAGCCTCTGGTGACCTCATCTATAAACCTCTGAAAGGTTTGCGCAGCATTCCGTAGCCCGAACGGCATCTTCACAAATTCGAATAACCCAAATGGTGTACAAACTGCAGTCTTGGGAATATCCGAAGGCTCTACGGGAATGTGGTGGAAAGCCTTAACGAGATCTATTTTACTGAAGATAGATTTGCCGTGGAGAAGAGAAGTAAAGTCTTGGACATTTGGTACCGGATATCGGTCTGGGATGGTTGTCGAATTCAAAAACCGGTAATCCCCACATGGTCTCCAGTCTCCTGACTTCTTCTGGACCAGGTGTAGGGGAGAGGACCAACTGCTTTTGGAAGGTCTTATTATCCCAAGATCCAGCATAAGCTGGAATTCCGATTTGGCAGCTTTCAATTTGTCCGGGGCAAGACGTCTGGGTTTTGCAAACACAGGGGGACCTTTTGTTGTAATGTGATGGGTAATGGTGTGCTTAATGGTATCACCCATCTGCATAGGTTGAAGAATTCCTGGATATCGCTGGAAAAGGCACTGGTACATGGAATTAGGGGGAACGAGGGAAAGTGCAGAGTTCGAGGCGTCCGGAAGGGCAACCTGTTTGGCAAGAACAGAAAGCAGTGTGGCCTGGTCGCATAAGCGTCGCTTGTCAAGATCCACCAGGAGTTTGAAATGCTGGAGGAAGTCAGCGCCGATTATGGGATGCTGCACTTGAGCACAGATGAAAATCCACTTGAAGGATCGGTGAAGGCCCAAGTTTAGTTCACGCGACTGAGTACCGTACGTGGGTATGCGTGAACCGTTAGCAGCGTATAGAGGCGGAGATTCCGGGTGCGTATGACCAGATTTTTGAGGGAATACACTGACTGACGCTCCGGTATCGACCAAGAAATTGACACCAAAGTTCCTGTCCTTTATGAATAACAGGTTGGCAGTGCGAGTACTAGACGCCATTAGGACTCGCTGCTGGGGTTTTCCGACGAAAAATTGCAAGGGGAGATGCACTTCCTAGCCTTCTTTCCAAATTTCGAGTGGTAGAAACAGATCTTCCCGGAACTCGAACGATGCCTCTTCGTAAATCTTGACCGAGAATGGCTTCTTTGCCGTTGATTTTGTAGCAGAGAACAAACGTGGTTGAGTTGTTGACTTAACTCTTCCACTTTCAACTCCAGTTCCGATTGTGTGTTCACGTTGTTGACCGGAGCTGTGTCAATCTCCACTACTTTGTCGGCAGTTTCTGCTAGTTTATCAACTGGAGTAGCAGGATCCATAGTGGCCACGACACGCTGAGCTGATGGAGGAAGTTTCTGCAAGAACAACTGTCTAAAGATATCCTTATCGAAGGTTTGTGTGCGTTCGCCTAGAGCGCACTGCATAGCCCTCAGCATTTGAGTGGGCTTACGGTCTCCAAGTTCTTCTTTTGAGATTAACTGATGTAGTTTCTCACGCTCGGAGACAGTGGTGCGGCATAGGATGGCAGACTTCAGATCGTTGTATGGGTCCTCACTCGTGGAAGTAGATACGATGACGTCACGGACTTCAGAGATGATGCTCGCTGGTAGAGAGGACAAAACATGATCGTATTTCGTCCTGCTAGCGGTGATCCTTCCCAAGTTGAATTGTGATTCCACTTGGTGGAACCAAATAAATGGATCACCCGGCCAGAAGACGGGGAGCTTTACGCTCAAGTGGGAGATGGCACCAGCGTCGTCAGGCATCTTCTCCTATGCTTGCTAACGTACAAGCAAGACGACAAGTTCCCAACGAAGGAGTGGAGGTTGAGACGAGCGCAGGCACAGAGCGCACGGGCAGGGGTGAGGGGCAGAGGGCACGAGCGACATTACAGTCTGGTCCTAGTCGCTCGGGTGAAGGGGGTGAAGGGCACGAACGACGTTACAGTCTGGTCCTAGTCGCTCGGGTGAAGGGGGTGATGGGCACGAACGACATTACAGTCTAGTCCTAGTCGCTCGGGTGAAGGGGGTGATGGGCACGAACGACATTACAGTCTAATCCTAGTCGTTCGGGTAAAAGGGGTAATCCAGCTCCGGGGTCACCAATTGTTGGTTTACGTCGTTGTCGGCCTAGGCAAGCTACGGCTTGGGACCGTAGCGCATCTATCCGGTATAGGTTAACCTGGATGATGTAGCCATAAGCACTGCCGCTAGTTAAGTGCCAACCAGTGATTATCTCACTAGCCGTATTGAGTCCGTTAGGCGAAACTGCGACAGTACCAAAGGTGGAAAATATAACCTTTGGTTTTCTATTATTTATTTGTAAAATGGACATGGTATTAGATTAAAATAAATATTTGAATATAAATAATTAACTGACAATTGTGATATATAATTAATTATGTTTACATACAATACAATAATATAGTATACATAAAATTAGTATTAATGTGGTTCACAATTGAATTATAATGGGGTAACTAATTTAAAATGAATTTATACTATTCCGAAATTCAAGACGGTAAAATTAACATTTATCTTGAAACTAAAATAAGAGTATTCACTACAATGGCTAGTTTTGTGAAATGTTGAAGGGTGGTTTACAAAATTTTCAAATGAAATTAGACATAAAAGTTTACCTGCGTGCATATATATCAATTTAAAAAAGAATTACGTTATTATTGAAATTCATATCTATAAACGGTTAATTAGGGCTTGGTAATATACATTACATTTGTATGCTTCAAAGCTTATTCACTGATAACTTAATTATTCTTTAGTGAAGATTTATGTTCTAGTATCCCATCAGTCATGTTAAGCTAAATAAATGAAGGCAAAATTTTTCTTTATATTACAACCTATTAATCATTAATACTTAAGACTTTACCGTTATTAAAGCTTTTGACAAAAGTTTTCTAAAGAATATATATATTTTAGACTATTGGAAAGATTAATTTCGCCGACACCCAATCGAGTTTCGACTTATCTACGTACCCCGACACAAACAATATCTCATTACTATAATCTTTGATCGTTGATTATTATAACTTAAGACAAAATTTGGCTAAGTATAAGTGCCTACAGTTGAAAGGTTAAAGCATGAGGTAAAAGAAAAAAATAATTTGAAGCCATAAACGGGTTAAATGAAGTGTCGAAAGTAAAATATGTTTAGAAATCAATAATCCTTTCGGGTATTTTCGGACGTGTTAAATGGTAATTTCTCTTCCACGATGATTAAATGAGTGACATCACGCACTTGTAATGAAAATAAAAATGGAAAAATTTTATAGGTGGAAAATACAAATAAAATGGGTTTTTAAATGAGACAAACGAGAAGTAATTTAACTAAACTAAAATAAAAAAATTAAGAATAAAATTCTATAAGAACAAACATGGTCACAAATAGAACGAAAATAAATTTATCTGAGCCTATATTTACCGAAATAAATTTTGCTTTCTTTAATCAGTCCATACAAAACTGCATGCTGATTAGCGAATATATAAAATATATTAATTTACTACTAATTCAATAACAGCTGGTAAACACTGCGAAACTAGTAAATTAATAGAATTCTTAACTCTATACATCAATTGTACAAACTTGCAGAGCTAAAAGCACTGTGACACGCAGACATTTTTGACACCAACCATCTTGGTTGGAAATTGTTTATCAATTTAAATTATATACTGTACTATATAAAAGACTTGAGGTTTTTTCCCCGGACTCTTTTTATAGCTTCGTGGCCACAGGTATTGGCAGTATGCATATTACTACAAAAGCTTTAAACTTTCCTCTTTAACACATTGATTCCCTATTTTTTCATCACCATATTAGCTCTAGAAAAAGCTACAATATTTTTCCTTTATATTTATATTATTTGGAGAATTAATAATAATACAAGTTAAGTGCTTAAGATTTGTGGAGCAAGTGTAGTTTACGTCCCCCTGACGCAAAAGGGGACACAAACTACACTAGGTCAAAGTTGGGGAACGTAAACTACACTAAGATCTTTAGGAGACATTTTTTAAATGAATCCATCAAAAAAAAATGTTAAAACTAACGAAAATATTACGACTTAACCTAACCAATCATCAATTTATATATATATATATATATATATATATATGATCACCTGAAGATCAGGGCCCCCAGCATCAATTACCAAATGATATCTTCGTTAAAACTAACGAAAATATCACGATTAACCTAACCAATCGTCAAGGGCGTACAGTTGACCTAACCTGGCACTCAATTTAATTTATTATTATATTTGTTACGGTAAAGCAAAAACCAAGAATACATTGGGGTCCTGATCTTCAGGTGATCCTATATATAAATTGACGATTGGTTAAGTTAAGTCGTAATATTTCCGTTAGTTTTAACGTTTTATTTGATTAGGTATACTCGGAAAAGTTGGGGAACGCAAACTACACTAGAATAATGTAGGGGAACGTAAACTACACTAGGATAATGTAGGGGAACGTAAACTACATTAGGCACCACAGGGGGACGTAAACTACACTTGCTGCAGATTTGTATCTGTTGCTCTATATTTGATTTATGAACTGCCTCATTCTGCCCTGAAGACTTTTAACGAAGCAGAGATATAAATTTTTAACACTAAAATTAAAATAATTACTACCTGTCTACTTTTAGTATAGGTCAGCGTTTCCAACCGGGGTGCCCCAAAGTTTCATGAAAATAACAAAAATAATTGAAAAGTCAAAAGTTAGTGAAGATATGGAAATTTCGGGACTTTTCCGAAATTTGGACTGTTTCCCATTTTTTTGAAAATAAGATATTTAATGTACCTAGATCTTTACGCTGATTTAAAAAATGTAAGTCTTTTTTGGAAAAATTATTATTTTAAAAGTTACACGGTGTTCTAGTTTACGTATAGTTACTATTTTAAAGTTACATGGTGTACTAGTTTACCTATAGTTACTGTAGAAAAATCTTTTGAACATTGGCCACAACACAGTTGTAGATTTCAACAACTACTTAAGAGAGGTAAGTAACCTGACCTAACCTAACCTAATCTAATGTAACATAACTTAACCTAACCGAACCTAACACAAGGCATTGAATCTATGTGGAATAAGGCCAAACAAAGGAATAAGAGACAGTCATGGACTCACCGGCAAATGATTGATACCTACTTGTGCGAATTCATGTGACGATAGAAAAATAACGGTCGAAATCTATTCACACAAATACTTAGTGACATAAGCCAATATTACTAAAGAATACAATAATTCTTGTATTAGTTTTGAGTTGTATTGTTGTAGTTTTTGACCTAATACAAAATTACATAATACAAAATTACAATTACAAACATAACTTTTGAACCGCTCATTTCTCCACAATATGACTTACATTTTTGAAATCAGCGTAAATATTTACATTAAATATATCATTCTCCAAAACATCGGAAACAGTCCAAATTTCGGAAAAGCTCCGAAATTTTAAATGAAACAAAATATTCGCAATTTATTACGTCCATACGGACGTGGTATGTGGGTCGGGGTGAAGGGGGAATGGAGACAGTGGGAGACGAGAATCATTCGGGGTGCCGTGAAAGAAGAACAGTTGACAGGGGAAGGAGGGCCACTAGTATAAAACATGTTAAAGACAAAAAAGTATGACAGGGCTCTACTGATACTCGGTTAACCAATCCAAAAAGAAGCTTTTCAGACCAAAGTAGGAGGCTGCAGAACTTGTTCTTTACTTATCAGAAGATAATATGTTGAAGTACTTATTCATTAGTGAGGAAGCTAAACTGTCAAAGTATTTCTCAAATAAATAAAATATATGAGATCGTAGTAGAGGGCTGTTAGATAAAGGATGACGTCACGAATTAATTCATCATGAAAAAAGATGACATTATGCTGAGGGAAAACAAAAGGCTATTCGCACTATCATCTTGATTCGTCTGCTTTCATCAATTTGCCTCTGCTGAAAAATCCGTTCTCTTGTAAATTATGTGGGGGTTTTCAAAAGCGAAGGTTTTATTGCCAACCCTGTCCACCAGTCCACGCGATCGGGACTGCAAGATGGGTAAGCGGGTGCAACGAAGAGGGAGAACACAGTGCGTGAACAACCCACGCACAAAGTGTTGGCTGTGTAGTTCAGAGGAACACAGTGATCGAGCACGAGAAGCGTTGGCTTCTTTAGTAGAAAGGATGGATGCGCTCTTTATCTCCTCCCCCCCACCCCCTCAATATTTATCCGGTAGTCCTTCCAAATACTTTTGAGTCCATTTAAGTTTCTTTCAGTATGGTACCTTTACTTATTTATTTATTGTTATACAGGGTGATGCATAACTGTATTTCATAAATCACAGGGTGTATTCTTGAGACAAAAGTAAAGAAACAATACCAAATAAACATAGGTCGAGAAACCCGTAGGTTTCAAACTATAGCACGCGGCAGAAAAATGAAAATCCTAAAGATTGTTTACAGTTTGTGTAAATACACGGGGTCATACATTTGCTTCATCAAAGTAAATGTTCGAAATTTTTTCCTACTTCTTGAATGCATGCCTCATGCCTCCCCCCCCCCCTCTCTCTCTTCTCTCTCTCTCTCTCTCTCTCTCTCTCTCTCTCTCTCTCTCTCTCTCTCTCTCTCTCTCTCTCTCTCTCTCTCTAGCCCCTCATCGTAAACTACCGCTAATCACCATTCCCTCACTTGTTCATACCCATTTTCCCCCTTTAACTATCTCTCCTCTATCCTATTTTGCGACGTGCTGAGGAACGCATTCAAGAAGTAGGAACGAATTTTGAACATTTACTTTAATGAAGCAAATATATGACCCATGTGTATTTACATAAAATGTAAACAATTTTTAGGAGTTTAATTTTTCTATCGCGTGCTATAGCTCGAAACCTATGGGTTTCTCGACCTATCTTTATAGGGTTTTCTTTCTTTACTTTTGTCTCAAGCATACACCCTGCAATTTATGAAACACATTTATAGAGCACCCTGTATATGGCCTTGTATTTCCTTCTTTATTTTACTTACTGTACCTAACCACTAATTTCAATTTCTCTCAACACATTCTCAACAGTTCATTATTATTATTATTATTATTATTTAAATATCCAACACAACAACAGTTGTGCCCTTAAGTCTGGTTACATCGCTTCAAAAGTACCGGAACAAACTAATATAATATCTGATAAATATGCAAATATGACCATAATTATTACCTGAAAAAATTAAGATATTTAGAGGAGTAGTATAGGCGAAAAATGGACGAGTGCAATGCAATTGCAGATGTTGATCAATGTTGCAAGAGTGCCAACCCCCTCCCACTTTGTTGCAAGGCACCCATAGTGCCAACCCCCCTTCCCCTTGTTGCAATGCACCCACATAAATGGGGGAAGGGGTTGCTGCAAGAGCAACAAGGGGTTATGCAACTTAGAGGCGGAGTTATCCCCCAAGTTGCAATGAACATCCGCTGGGGGAGACCTCTTCCTCTTTGGGGGATAACGTGGGACGGCCTCACCCCCCCCAAAGGGGTATACCTAAACAAAGAGAGAGGAGAGAGAGGAGAGGTGTTCGCTTGACAGGAGCCAAACGCATATTAAGACTTCAGCCGAGCGGCCGTTGCCTTATATGGACCCTAATCAGCCAGTACCTCCAGGTATCATCAGCCCCTTGGCACAGTGTATACTTCGTTTGGCACGTACACACCCGTCTATACGCCCATTACGATTATATGCGTCGGGCGACCGCGTTAAACTGTGGGTCTAAGGTGGAGTGTAGGCGGGTTCGAGACCCGGCGGCAAAACGTCCTTCCACGGTTGCTAGCCAGGGTGTCATAATGATCCGTGTTAAACGTAGGTCTAAGGTGGAGTGTAAACATCCTTCCACGGTCCGTAGGAGCAACCAGCGGATCCCGTTATTGCAACACTCGATCATGTACTTTATCTGTTTGTTTATTTCCCTCTCTCTCTCTCTCTCTCTCACTCTATCTAAAAGTTCGTGTAAACATCTTTCCGCGTTTCTCTCTCATATATATATATACTTCCCCGTTTAAAAGTAGGTCTAAAGTGGAATATAAAGCTTGAACTTCACCAGAATGAACAATTCGGACGGAAAGCAAAGGCGAGCATATATATGTACATTTCCGGAAAAAAGTTCATCTAAAAGTTCGTGTAAACATCTTTCCACGTTTCTCTTTCTCTCATATATATATATATATATATATATATATATTATATATATATATATATATATATATATATATACTACTTCCCCGTTTAAAAGTAGGTCTAAGGTGGACTGTAAAGCTTGAACTTCACCAGAATGAACAATTCGGACGGAAAGCAAAGATGTGCCTATATAAAGGAGGGAAATGAAGAAAGGTGAAAACGATTTAAGCAAACATCTAATTAAACGATGTAATTAGCTGAACAATAGAAGGACATAAATATTTAGAAAAATAATATATATATATATATATATGTATATGTTGATAGAAAGGGTATAGTTTAAGGTAGTAAAATTAAGGCTTTCTGGGGATAGATCCCACAGCTCAACACAAGTGTTGTGGGATATAGGGAGGCAGCGTCTTCGGTTAGGGGATACTCTCTGTCCTTACACACCCCATTTAAGGAGATTCCTCTGCCGAGCGGTGCCCCCCATAGTACTGTGAGGTATTGAAAAACTCATGATCTTCACTTGCC
The DNA here is from genome assembly GCA_023014485.1 of Bathynomus jamesi. Classification (NCBI taxonomy): domain Eukaryota; kingdom Metazoa; phylum Arthropoda; class Malacostraca; order Isopoda; family Cirolanidae; genus Bathynomus; species Bathynomus jamesi. Next base: position 872,193 of record JAJOZX010000560.1, read on the forward strand.
CCACAAACACCTTTAAATGGGAGACCCAAAATGGGTGCCCACACATTTCTACATTACTGTACAGTCTTTACAGCCACACCTACACTTTTTCTCGTAAGTGTATATATTGTAATGTATATGATTGTAAATTTTGACTTGGTCCGCAATCGATATGGACCGTGACTTGATGGATACCGTAATGAAATTGACTGGATTCTTTGGATCTGATATATTTGCATGTCCGTTATAAATAGATATAGAGTGTAACATATTTGTGGATAGTAGTCTATTATGACTAGATCCTCTGGATCCAGAGATTCTATCTTTAGTTTTAAATCGATAATTAATTGGTTTTAAATTGATAATTATTTAGTTTCGTAAAAATTGGTCGTTGCCAATTTACCGGCAGTTTTTACATAAATTTCTTATGTTCTTGTGGTTCGGAACCCACGTAAAATTGTAGGACCCATCCGCCACCACGGAGGACATACACAATACACGATTACGAACACAGTTAGGTAGACCAGCCATGAGTGGATCCTAGGGTCTTTGTTGGTCTGAAACATTATAACATTATAACATTATATTAAACATCGTTCTGAAAATTGCGGAGTTTGGCGGAAGCGATAGATAATTTCGATTAAAAATTCCAATAAATAAGCTTCTTTCCGTAGGAGTTTATTTCAAGATCATAAAGATTAAAATTTCATCAGCAATTGAATAGTCGTATAGTGTATATCTCAAACATACGCGAATTGCACCAATTATGTCTGCTAATCATAGTTTTTCTTGTCTTTCTAAAACAATAAAAAATTTAATTACGGGGTTATAAACGGCCTTCCATTCTGAACTTTTCTCATATATATGTTGTTTACTTATTTACTGGTGGTTCTCTTATTTCCAAGATTCGAGATAAAGTACGCATTTTAAATTATACTACACAGCTTCGGGTCAATCTTATTTCAGTTCGCTCGAGATCATATTTATTGAAACAATAGATCACACGTCTTTGGTTTTTTAAATTTATCTATTTTATCGCTCAAATTTTACAAGGCATAGATAATTAAATATGTTCCACTTTTATGTTTCAAGGCACCATAAACCGTAGTTAGCGTTTCTCTCAAGCATACGCGAATTGTTCCGGATATATCTTCCAATATCAGGAAAACCCTTCTTTTCCCGACAAACGAGGTTGTACAGGCGAACTGCTACTACCATAAAACGTTTCATATTCCAACCTCAACTTTCTCTCTCTCTCTCTCTCTCTCTCTCTCCCTCTCTCTCTCTCTCATTTCCAAGATTCGAGAAAAGGTACACATTTTAAATTATACTACGCGAATTGTACCGAATATATCTTCCAATATCACGAAAACCCTTCCTTTCCCGACAAACGAGGTTGTACAAGTAGCTGCTACTACCACGGTAAATGCGTAGTAGGTCTTAACGAACTTGATACACAGAGGATTTTTCATTTATACACATGCCATAAAAAATTTAGAACGAGGAGGTTCGTAAGCCAATTCATGGGTAATTAGCTTAAAATATCTTTCAGGCTCTGTCGAAATATTTTTGAGAGCGGAAAAATACGTTTTACTGAGAACGACATAGCCATCTTGTGAAAATAATATTTATCATTTACTACAGAGATTACTAATTAGTACGAAAAGCACAAACACACACGCACACACGCACACACACACACACACACACACACACACACACACATCAATTATATAAATAGAAGCAACTCCCGCCAACGTTTAAAAGGAAGAACAGTTTACACGGTGCGTGCCATCACCGGCTCTCGATCCCTGGTGGAGAGCAACTCGCTCATCCATCAAACCATGTCTAGAGATGTGCCCCTATCATACTAAATCTTACTGTTGAAGCCGAATTCCGAATATATCTTTCATTGGCATTAAAACCCTTCATTTTTTGGTATTCGAAGATATACAGGGGATCGGCGTATGTTATTCGGGAAAATAAAGAAATATGAAAAGTAAATCATTGAATATGTGTAATGATGGTGGTCTATAGCCATAGTGAATATTTTAAGTGTTATGTTTGTTTGGGAAAGCGGGCTCTTCTCCATGTACAGTATATAGGTGTAGCTAATTCATATTTACAGTTTTTAATCAATTTCGTGAACCATTTGCACGGACTTGCAGTTGAGTGCGGTTTCATTCGCCCGAGACCATCGCTTTTCCATTAAACATATACAAATTAAATTAAAAAGCTCAGTATGGTACCTAATCTTGTGGCTTCCCTCGGTATATATATATATATATATACTACCTTCTAGCCAATTCTGTGGAAAATATTTTGGCAGTTTTAGTAATTCGAATTAATCTTCGCCAAACCATCAAATAAAAGAACTATATCATTGAATAGCGCATTCTGGTAACTTAGCTTGTACCGATGTACAAATAGCCGAATTACTCCGTGCAATCTGGAAAATCTGTGTGCGCTCTAATCAATGAATGACCGCCCGATTGAGCATATGAAGCTTTATGATATCTACGTCCGAAACAATAAAATTCCAGCGAAAGAAGTTTATTAGTTATTATAGCCCTCTGAAATCTTTCAACAACAAAATCTGATTGTTACAACAGACTTTTAACCGTAAGACGCATTAAATACATTTCGTCAATAAAAATGAATGAACGAAAATTATGAACCCATGAAATTATTAAAAATTAATTTTATTAGCTATCCCTTAATTGATAGCTTCAGAGACGGGTAGTTCGTAAAGAAAATGTTAAATAAAGAAGTCTGAGTAGCAGCTAAATCAAATCTCAATTTCAGCGCTGATAAACTATAAAATGCTTATGTGCCTATGTTTCTGGCGATGTGATTTATCAATTGAGTAAAACAGTGTACAATCGACTAAATATCAGAATGACGTAACGAGGTTTTATTTAGTTTTTGGTTGTAAACGTCAACCATTTATATCAGCTGAGCGTCTTTTAAGCAGACCGACAAATGGGATAAAAATATATGTTTGACAATCAAATTTGACCTTAAAGAATAGAGTCTGAAAATTTGAAGAGGTGTGTGTGTGTGTCATAGATGTATATTTTAATTGAAAGCGTGGATTTTTAAGAAGTTATTTTTTAGATTTATAAGGCAGCTCGTTTCTTCCGTTTATAGTGTGTGTGTGTGTGTGCGTGTGTGTGTGCTTTTCGTACTAAGTAATCTCTGTAGTAAATGATAAATATTATTTTCACAAGATGGCTACGTCGTTTTCGGTAAAACGTATTTTTCCGCTCTCAAAAATATTTCGACAGAGCCTGGAAGATATTTTAAGCTAATTACCCATGAATTGGCTTACGAACCTCCTCGTTGTAAAGTTTTTATGGCATGTGTATAAATGAAAAATCCTCTGTGTATCAAGTTCGTTAAGACCTACTACCCATTTACCGTGGTAGTAGCAGCTCGCCTGTACAACCTCGTTTGTCGGGAAAGGAAGGGTTTTCGTGATATTGGAAGATATATTCGGTACAATTCGCGTAGTATAATTTAAAATATGTACTTTATCTCGAATCTTGGAAATAAGAGAGAGAGAGTTAAGGTTGGAATATGAAACGTTTTATGGTAGTAGCAGTTCGCCTGTACAACCTCGTTTGTCGGGAAAGGAAGTGTTTTCGTGATATTGGAAGATATATTCGGAACAATTCGCGTATGCTTGAGAGAAACGCTAACTACGGTTTATGGTGCCTTGAAACATAAAAGTGGAAGATATTTAGTTATCTATGCCCTGTAAAATTTGAGCGATAAAATAGATAAATTTAAAAAAACAAAGACGTGTGATGAGGTGTTTCAATAAACACGATATCGAGCGAACTGAAATAAGATTGTCCCGAAGCTGTGTAATATAATTTAAAATGCGTACCTTATCTCGAATCTTGGAAATCAGAGAACCGCCAATAAAGAAATTAACAATATATGTGTGTGTGTATATATATATATGAGGAAAGTTCAGGATGGAAGGCTGTTTATAACCCCATAATTAAATTTTTTTTGTTGTAGAAAGACAAAACTATGATTAGCAAAGACATAATTGGTGCAATTCGCGTATGTTTGAGATATACACTAAACGACGATTCAATTGCTGATGAAGTTTTAAGCTTTATGATCTCGAAATAAACTCCTACGGAAAGAAGCTTATTTATTGGAATTTTTAATCGAAATTATCTATCGCTTCCGCCAAACTCCGCAATTTTCAGAACGATGTTTAATATAATTATATATATATATATATATATTATTTTTCATAAATATTTACGTCTTTCCATTGTTCAGCTAATTACATCGTTTAATTAGATGTTTGCTTAAATCGCTTTCACCTTTCTTCATTTCCCTCCTTTATATAGGCACGCCTTTGCTTTCCGTCCGAATTGTTCATTCTGGTGAAGATCAAGCTTTACACTCCACCCTAGACCTTCTTTTAAACGGGGAAGTATACATATACAGGGTGTTTTAGGAGGAAAGGTGAATACTTCGGGAGGTGATAGTATCGGTCATTGTGAGAAAAAAGTTCATATGAACATGTGTCTAATTCTGAATGGTTACGGAGATAGAGCTGTTTGAATCAGATGCGCGCGCAGCTCTTCCTTCCCCTACTCTCCCCTATAACCTTGAACCATGTAAGCTGTAATGTAAGCATGTAACATAATCCAATCGACAGCTGACTGTTGTGAGTGACATTGTTTGGTGTTTGAAGCAGTGTTAAGAATGCCACACACCTTCACACATGCCGAATATGCAGATATGGTGTATGTCTACGGTTTTTGCGATAGAAGTGCAACAGCTGCTATTGCAGAATACCGTCGACGGTTTCTGAACCGCAGAATTCCGGATCGAAGAGTGTTTACCAGGGTTTTCAACACATTGCGTGAGATTGATACACTTCCCAGCACTCATGTTTCAGCTGAACGTGGAGGTCAACAAGATGTGGATGAAGTGGAAGACATTCTTCAGTTGGTAGAGCGTAGTCCTACCACTAGCTCACGAAAAATTTCTACACGTCTCGGTGTACCACACAGAAGAGTATGGCGAACATTACGTGAGAAAGGCTTGCATCCATATCATAATTTAGGGCGGGTCGTACTCAGGTGACAACATGAATCTGAAGGAAATCCTACCATCAGGGGTGTCTAAATTATGTGTATTTACATGGGGAATTCAAATATGAGCTTAATTTTTGGATAGGATAACTCTAACCTACATCATTTTGTATTTCTAAATTGCCAATTTTACCCTTTTGAACCCCTTTATAATATATTAAAAGATATAAGGTAAATCATTTATATTGACAAGGCCAAATAAACTTTACATATATTTATTAATAGGTGGACTGCATGTATATCACTGGATATAATTACAAAGATCATTCTCCTGACATCTTGAACTTTGCCAGGTTGCACAAATCCTGCTTTGACTCAGACTTGGACATCAGCTTCCTGCTGGTCTCCTGAGCCCTGATCCCTCCATCCCTCTTTTCCTGTGAGAAGTACTTAGCAGAAGCCTCAGTCACCATTTTAACAACCCTCTCAATGCTTTGTGTGTGGCAAGGCCAGTTGCGCACCTCCATGGGGGTGTTGATGAAGTTTTTCACCTCTGAGGTGCTTAGAGAGCAGGTGAGAGGTGGCTCTGACACACCTACTGACCAGCTGATCAAGTCACCGATGCTGGAAGCATCACAATTGATGTCAGGTGTCCTTCTGCTCCTAACAGAGGAGTCCCCCAGCTGAGTGTCCGGATCCCCCTCTCCCAGGATGGCCAGGATTCTCTCCACCCCTTCAATCCTCTCCTTCTGATCCTCAGAGCAGAGTAGTGTTTGGAGGATGACTTCACTGTGGGCATGCCAATCACATCTTCTCACAGTTGGCATCACAATATCCAGCACCTCCTTTCTCTGGGACTTGAGGCAGTCCAGCTGAAAGAGGATGTGCCTAGGCCCTTCGATCCAGGAGTGCTTGACCTTCACGTTGAACCAACATGGGTAATACACTCCAATGATGAATTCCACAATGAATTGCAGAATCTTCAGGTTCTTTCCTTTAAGTCCGTGCTTTGACACCCAGAGCCTGAGAAGTCTGTTCGCTGTGGTGAGCCAGCGGCTGTGGTTTACTGGTCCTATCTCTAACAGAGCCAGCCCTGCAGGAAGTACTCCATCCCTGACTGCACAGACAATTTTATAGCCATAGTATTGATCAGTTGAGAGATCTTGAATGACCTTGTCATGAAGCTTGATCAGTGGAGGGCCAACAGAGATTCGGGTGAAGTTTGGATTGATATCAAAGTCTGTAGCAGAATCAAGGAGCTTTCCTATTGGCCCGGATAATTTTTTGTCTGACAGAGTAGGGCCATCAAGGTCAACAATGAGATGGCGCAGGGGAAGTTCAACAGTGTGCAGGTTGCACACCAACCAGACCAGCTTTCTCCCCAGGTGCAGCTCCAGCTTCCGCATTACTCCAGCTTTCACACCAGTGTTGACATTTGTTGAGTCTCCTCCAATGGCCAACAAGGTCTTATCTTAACCCCTCTCTTTCAGCCAGGCAAACAGGACCTTAGCAATCTTCTCCGCATGTGACTCCTCTTTAGTTGCTTTCTCTGGGGTAAAGTGGAACAGATAGTAGCTGCCAGGCTCACTAACAACACTATAGTGTTCTTCCTTGATCTTTGCGGGAAAAGATTGGTCACTGCCCTCAGCTTCCATCATCACATTGGTCAGGTCAATCCGCCCATCAAAGAGGATGCAAGAGATCCCCCCTCCTCCCTGCACTTCTTCTCGAACTGTTCCCCCAGCTCTCTCATCAACTTCTCCTGTGCTCTCTTGACCTTGCTCTTATTAATCACTTTACTTGTATTGTCTTCTGTGATGATTCCTGCGTCAATCAGAGCTGCTGTTGCTATCGCTGCAGTTGGCCTCAGCCCTATGCCATACCTTACACTAGCAAGGGCAATGTTTTGAATCTCATCATCCCCTCACTGCAAGCCGAGGTGGTAAAATAGCTTCATAAATCATGAGTCACATCAAATATTTCACAAAACGTTTTAGAATGTTCTGAAACGTTACATTCTAGCCTCTGAGAAAGGTGGCTCAGAAAATGGCCTTATGCGCGCCAGAAAACCGTCAAAATATTTCATATACCAAACTGTATGATAATTACAATTAAGTGGAATGGCACACCTTTTTATTTGAGTATTTAAATATTATTATTATTATATGAATCACATTATGTGTTTATATGAATTAGTTAGAACAATGCTCTATGAGAGATAACGTGAGCAGCCATGATAGAAAACGTGAGAAGACATATTCTGGGGTAACTACAATAGTAAAATAATCAACAATTTAATAATAATCAACTGCAAAATGATGTAGGTTAGGGTTATCAGAATTAAATATTTTCTTCAGAATTGTGTTCTATACACCAAAATATGTCATTTGAACACCCCTCTCCATTGATTTAAAAAAAATGCATAGTATGACCCGCCCTAAATTATCATATACAGCGTGTATGTACAACACCTTCAACCAAGAGACGCTGCCATGCGACTGGAACTTTGTCATTGGGTAAATGCTAATCGCCGATTGCTTTGATTAATACTGTTCACCGATGAAGCTACTTTCACCCGTGACAGTATCAACAACACTCATAACTCTCATCGGTGGTCAGACGAAAATCCAAATGCCACTGTGGAAACAAATTTTCAACATCGCTTCTCTGCCAATGTGTGGTGCGGTATCATCGATGATCAGCTGATTGGCCGTGTTACTTTAGAGAATCGTCTTACAGGACAAAGTTAACTAGAATTTCTGCAAAATGAATTGCCAGGACTATTGGAGGATGTTCCTTTGGCTACACGTGCTGGTATGTACTTTCAGCATGACGGAGCTCCTCCAAATTCTACCGGTCTGGTGATGCAATACCTAAATCAAACTTTCCCTGGTCGATGGATCGGCCGCGGTGGTCCCATTCAATGGCCACCAAGGTCTCCAGACCTCTCTCTGTTAGATTATTGTTTGTTGGGGTGGATGAAAAGTCAAGTTTACAAAAGAAAGGTGGATACGCGAGACGAATTGCTCGCGCGCATTTTGGATGCTGCTGCCCGCATAAAGGAACGTCAAGATCAACTCAAACGAACAACACGCGATCTTCGCACACGAGTTGCAAAGTGCATTGAGGTTGACGGTGAGATTTTCGAAAACGTATTGTAAACTATAACAAATTTGTCATTTCTCTATCTGATACCATTCAAAATGCCAATGTTTAAACATTAAATGTTAGAAACAGTAATTGGTTTCTCTTTCTTGATTACCATTAACAATGCTTTTGTAGTTGTAGATTCAAACAGCTCTATCTCCGTAACCATTCAGAATTACACACATGTTCATATTAACTTTTTTTCTCACAATGACCGATACTATCACCTCCCGAAGTATTGGAAAGATGTTTACACGAATTTTTAGATGAACTTTTTCCGGAAATGTACATATATAGGCTCGCCTTTGCTTTCCGTCCGAATTGTTCATTCTGGTGAAGTTCAAGCTTTACACTCCACCTTAGACCTACTTTTAAACGGGGAAGTATATATGTATATATATGAAAGAGAGAGAGAGAGAGAGGGAAATAAACAAACAGATAAAGAACATGATCGAGTGTTGCAATAACGGGATCCCCTGGTTGCCCCTACGATCCGTGGAAGGATGTTTACACTCCACCTTAGACCTACGGTTTAACACGGATCATTAGGACACCCTGGCTAGCAACTGCGGAAAGACGCGCCGCCGCCGGGTCTCGAGCCCGCCTACACTCCACCTGGAGGCACTGGCTGATTAGGGGCCATATAAGGCAACGGCCGCTCGGCTGAGTCTTAGTATGCGCTTGGCTCCTGTCAAGCGAATACCTCTCCTCTCTCTTAGGTTAGGTATATCTCTTTAGGGGGGTGAGACCGTCCCACCTTATCTCCCAAAGAGGTCTCCCCCAGTGGGGGTTCATTGCGACTTGGGGGATAACTCCGCCTCCAAGTTGCATAACCCCTTGTTGCTCTTGCAGCAACCCCCTCCCCCATTTAGGGAGGGTGCCTTGCAACAAGGGGGAAGGTGGGGTTGGCACTATGGGTGCCTTGCAACAAAAGGGGAAGGGGTTGGCACTATTGGTGCCTTGCAACAAAGGGGGGAGGGGGTTGGCACTCTTGCGACATCGATCAACATTTGTAATTGAATTGCACTCGTCCATTTTAAGCCCATACTACTAGAGATATGATAAACTCGAATGTATCAATCAGAGAGAGAGAGAGAGAGTTACAAGGAGTTACAAGAAGTTACAAGGACAAGAGGAAGCCTCAAAGACCTTTCGGTTCACTCGGGGAGGTTCCTGTTGCATATTTAACTAGTTCATTTTTTTTACTATTCTAGCAGTAGTAGGAAATTGGATAGAAAAGTACAAGGCTCTCTCTCCCCACCCTCTCCACCAGAGGCAGGTTTGGAAAAAGGTTGAAGAAAATACCTTGACCCTGGAAAAGTAGCCAAGGAAATTTTACAGGAAAATGGAAAATATATAAGCTAGCTCTATAATTACGCAATGCACTCTTAAACCATGAGTGTATTCCGAACTTTGTCCAGCCTATTTTTAAACATATTTACAATTTGGCTTGAAACAACCTCTGAGGGAGGTTGGTTCCAGATATTAACTATTTTATGAAAGAAATTACCGCAGATGGAGGTACTAAATGTTTTTAGTTTCAGTTTAAAACCATTATTTCTTGTTGGATTGGTATTAAATGAGAATAAATTCCTGTAGTCTACCCTGTCTATTCCATTGAGCATCTTGAAAACTTGAACAAGCTGACCGCGCAACTTCCTCGTCTCTAAGGTAAACAGATTTAGGCGTTCCAATCTCCGTTGGTAGTTTTGCATTCTCATTGAGAGGATCAGTTTTGTTGTCCTTGCTTGTACCCTTTCCAACCTTTCCATATCCTTCCTAAGGGACGGAGACCAAAACTGCACACAATATTCCAGTTGAGGTCTAACTAGTGAATTGTCGAGAGACATTACAATCTCTTTGTTCCTAAATTCGAACTGTCTTTTAATATAACCTAGTATTTTTAAATTTTTAAAGACCTCTTTTGGACTTCTACACAGTGCTTTGATGGTTTGAGATCATTACTGGATATAGACTCCCAAGTCTGTCTGGTTAGCTTTGCGTCATGGGGGCTGAAACTCGAAACAGATTTTGGATCTTTTCGGTTAGAAGGCGGCACTAAAATAAAATAAAATCTACATTATTCGACTTCTTTTGACCTTCAGTAAATTTTAACTTGGAGAAAATAACCTAACCTAACTCTAACTAACCTAACCTAACCTAACTTAACCCTAACCTAACCAACCTAACCTAACTTAACCCTAATCTAACCAACCTAACCTAACTTAACCCTAACCTAACTCTAACCAATGAGCAGGTAAAGACACAAGTGAAAGACTTATTCAGTGGAATAACAATTAAAATTCACTATTGTGTTGTGGTTCATTTTAACTTCATTTTCACAGAATCTTAATAAATAGGGTTAGGGTCAGGGTTAGGTTAGGTTATGACTAAGTTAGGTTAGGTTAGTTAAGGTTAGTTTAGGTTAGATTAGTTTCTCCAAGTTAAAATGTACTGAATAGTAACAAAAAGGTCAAAAGAAGTAGAATAATGTAGATTTTATTTGATTTTAGCGCCTGCCGTCAAACCGAGAAGATTCTCCATTCATTACAGATATACAGTATATATTAGGGTGGTCCTCAAAAACGAATTTTTTATTTTTACTGCTCCCACCCGATAAAGTAGTTCCACTTCATAAAAAAATTATTTTGGCAAAGTTTTTACAAGATCCGATAATATTTAGGGGTGGCTGTCAAACTTTAAATTTTGAACGAAATCCTTAAAATGGGCAAAATCTGCAGCATCTAAATTTGCTGGCCACTTGTGGTACCTATCTTAGGAAATGGTGGGATTGGCACTGTTTGATGCTTCTGTATCAGTAGACACAAAAAGATTAATTGTAAAGGGAATTAATGAGACAGAAGGCAGCCTAAAATGTCCTAAACGTGTGAGCCTTCGTCAAGATCATCTCCCAACATTGGATTCCTTGAGCACGAGAAACTCTTTCAAGCTTATACGGGCCCTCAATATCAATACTGCATTTATGCAAAAAGACCCGTCAACATGGGACTCAGATGATGAGTTTCAAGAGGCTCTTCGGAAAGTTGAAAACATCAAGGTCGTGAACGACAATGCCGAACGCGGGATTGCACTTATCCAGGATTATAGTGGAAAACACACTAAGAATGAAGAACAACTTCAATACCTATTGAAAGTCGTGGAGCAACACAGGAAGAAATATCCTGAACCTACTAAGAAGATCTTAAACAGTGAGCTACAGTGAGTGGTCTTGCCAGCCATGACGATTCAAAATAGTACGTCATCAGTGTTATGTTAACGCTTATAACTTAATTTAAAATATATATGCAAAATAAAAATCTTTTAACTACACATTATATCAGTGGTTCCCAAGTGGTGATCCATGGATCCCTGGGGGCCAACTGAGATTGTTCAGGGGGTCAATAGAAAACCCCCGCCTTGAGCGGGTAATACCCATCGTAATGGGGGGGGGACTCACGGGCAGTTTTGTGGTAACTTCAAGCTTCGACAGCCACCTCTAATTATTATCCGATCGAGCTCAAATTGAAGCAGAATTATTTTCTTATTAAGTGGAACAACTTTATTGGGTGGGAGCATGTAAATTACCAAAAAAAAATATCGCCTCTATAAGGGAGGACCACCCTAATATATATACACACACACACACAATCGGAAGATCCCGGGTTCGATTCCCGGGTGGTTACCTCATTTTTTCATGTTTCGTTCTCTCGCTCTCATCTTGCGTGGCATATTCTCCTATACAAGCGTCGTTCTTTACGTTAAGTATACTGCGTGTTTGCAGTTTAAATGTATATATATATATATATATATATATATATATATATATATATATATATATATATAAAATGGAACATACTCAGCAGATCTTATATAGGTAATGAATGTGTTGCGCGTACTCTGATAATAATAATAATAATAATAATGTGCTCCGAGGTATATTTTATCTATCTATCTATAGCCAAAGCTATCAGCCACAAAAGCTATAAGCCAAATAAAGGAACGTTTGTCGACAAATTCTAAAATTTATGGTCCATTTAAAGGAATTGTCTGTATGAGAGTGATACAAGTTATCTAAATAGACCCTATCTACTGCATTTAGAAAGATATGTAGCAGCTATAAATTAAGGGTAACTACATAATTGCCTCTTTTCGATAAACAATTATATACAGCAAGGGTTCCCAACCTTTTTAGGTCGCCGTGCTTTTCTAACTCTACTTTTCTAAGTACTATCATTAAGGAAGGAAAGAAGGTGCATGTACCTCCTAATCAAAACCGAAGGGAGGGGACTCTGGTGTTCAATTTTGAATTTTTAGCCTTATCTGTAACGTTACATTTACTCTAACAATATTCACTGATATTTATACTGAATCACAATTTTACAACTCCGGACCAAAGACATAGAATACTGTCTCAAATGCGCTCATGACCCTTATAATACCTTTAAGTTATACGGTTTTATGAGGAATATCTAGTATCTGTGACGTCATTATGATAAAAGGACACCTCTGTGTGCCAGTCTTGAAAAGAAATTAAAATATAGCAAAAACCTTATAAATGCATAGCATAGCGACATACCGACATATTAGAATATCTTGTCAGCAGAGCTGGGCATTTGCGGCATATTTTGCGGTACTGCGGTACTTGCGGTACCACCGCACTACCACCCCGGGCCCCCATAACGCAGTACCGCAAAGGATCGCTGAAAGTACCGCAGTACCGCTACCGCATTCAAATTTCCGCGTACCGGTTTGGTACCGGTTTGGTAGTGCAGCAGTACCGCAGTACCGCAATATGCCGCAAGTGCCCAGCTCTGCTTGTCAGGTGTTAAAAAACCCAATAAATTCATTATATTTATTAAGTATTGCCAATATACTCGTATTAAACCTTTATTAAAGCTTTTCCAATCGACGTGGCATCGAGTCGTCAAGCCTCTCGCATTCTTTTGTAGTTATCAATTACTAGGTTGTCATCAAGCACCTCTTCACTTCACTAAGTGTTCCTGGTTTACGCTTTTGGTACCTTCTGCTTAGCAATTTTCCAAAGATTTTCTATCGGATTAAGATCGGGAGAATTAGCTGGCCATGGTAGTACTTCAATTTCATGAGCATCAAACCACGCAGATGCTGTACGAACCGCATGAGCTGGAGCCATGTCATGTTGAAAAATAAGTGGTTTGTCTCCAGAAGGTCCAAAAGTGTAAACCAGGAACTATTAGTGAGTTGAAAAGGTGTTTGATGACAAACTGGTAATCGATAAATAATTAAAGAAAAATGCAGGAGTTGTAAACTCGTTGTAAACTGATTTTCTTTTGGATGTAAAGAAAATCCCAAAAAACCGAGCAAAAGCCATTTTTTGCAACAATATCCAGTGTGTGTATATATATATATATATATATATATATATATATATATATATATATATATATATATATATATATATATATATATATATATATATATAGATATATATATATATATATGAAAATTATTTCACGAAAGTAACACGTGAAAAATATTTATGATGAATAAAACCACGAAGGAAAGGAAACACAAAATGGTGCTCAAGCTTTAAAAAAGTGTTTGACAAGAAGTGTAGACGAATTACTCTGTGCCTGCAAAATGGTGGAAAACACTTTCAACCTTACACACCCCATTTAAAGAGATTCCTCTGCCGAGCGGTGCCCCCCATAGTACTGTGAGGTATTGAAAAACTCATGATCTTCACTTGCCCCACAAACACCTTGAAATGGGAGACCCAAAATGGGTGCACACAAAATGGGTGTACAGTCTTTACAGCCACACCTACACTTTTCCTCCTAAGTACATATATTGTAATGTATATTGGTTGTAAATTTTGACTTGGTCCGCAATCGATATGGACCGTGACTTATTTTTCGTTGGGCAAGGTACTAGTATTGATGGATACCGTAATGAAAATGACTGGATTCTTTGGATCTGATATATTTGCATGTCGGTTATAAATAGATATAGAGTGTAACATATTTGTGGATAGTAGTCTATTATGACTTGATCCTCTGGATCCAGAGATTCTATCTTTAGTTTTAAATCGATAATTAATTAGTTTTTAATTGATAATTATTTAGTTTTGCAAAAATTGGTCGTTGCGAATGTACAGGCAGTTGTTACATAAATTTCTTATGTTCTTGTGGTTCGGAACCCACGTAAAATTGTAGGTCCCCTCCGCCACCACGGAGGACATACACAATACACAATTACGAACACAGTTAGGTAGACCAGCCATGAGTGGATCCTAGGGTCTTTGTTGGTCTGAAACATTATAACATTATAACATAACATGCTGTAAAATCAAAAGGTTATGTAATAAAATCACTAAATCATGGTTGAATGAAAACATTGTAGTTTTTCAATTTCCTATGCGTTTAACATAGCACTGCGGAGAGACTTTTCGAACGCACTGTGTATATATATATATATATATATATATATATACTTTGTTAATTTTCTTTTATTATTTAAAATTGTATTCTGTAATAGCGTAGAGGTCTTAGCTAATTTCAGCTGCAGGTGTCAATAAAACATGCATAGGCCTGCCTCCAGGGGGGGGGGGGAAGAGAGAGAGAGAGAGAGAGAGAGAGAGCTGCTTTATTGGCTACCGAATCTGTAGCAATAGTTCTTTCATTGCTAGAATATTTATAAAGTGAAGAGATAACACGAGTACACATTTGAAAACTTGTCGATCGATTTTTACAAACTAGTTGGTGATTCTATATAATTTGAGTGCGCTGATCTCAAAAATATAGTTAGTTTTTCCCTATCACGTATGGTTTTCTTACTACAGGGTGTGTCATAAATCCCCCATTTATCCCCAAATGTGAACCATCTTATCGAGACCAACATTGGATTGCACATGCTAAACCATAAATTTTGTTGTTATAGACTACAGTAACGCTTACATAATAATGTAGGGTAAATATATATAACAACCAGTCCCGTTCCCAGCAAAATACTCTCTCCCCTCCCATCAATGGATGGTTAACATTTGGGGACAGATGAGGTATTACAACACCCCTTGTAGCACGAAATCTTTAGGTGATAGAGTAAAACCTAATTAAAGCAGAATTAAATAGCTCCTAGCTCTTGGACAAGCATATTGCTTGTTTATGAAAGAATAAAAAATAACTGAAAGAAACAAAATATATTTACCTTCTTTACTTGCAAACATTTCAGGACTTATTCCAAAGACTTAAGACTACGAAGGTAGATCTGACTAATGACGACTAAACCGGTGCTTCTTTGATGTTTTCTTATGCTGTGCGTTAGGCTGATCTCGTTGCAGACACCAGCAGTAATCCGCCATCATATTTGTATGCCATCTTCCTTGATATCTTCTTTCCATGGTTTTGATGTCCTGGTGAAATCGTTCCCCTTGCTCCTCACTGACATCTCCGAGATTTTCGGGAAAACGGTCAAGATGCGAAAATAAGAAGTGAACTTTCAGGCTCATGTTGCAGCCTAAGGCGCAAAACTTTTTAAGCATATTTTCCACCAGTCTTTCATAATTTTGGCTTTTGTAGTTTCCCAAGAAGTTTTCAACATCTTTGAAACCAAGCTATGCTTCTTTTTCTTTATTGGTCATTGTGTTCAGGAAATGATCGTCTGTCAATAACTTTCTAATCTGAGGACCTATAAAAACACCTTCCTTTATTTTCTCGTAGCTAATCTTTGGATATTTTGAACAAATGTACTTGAAACACTCACCTTCTCTATTCAATGCTTTGACATACTGCTTCATCAAGCCTAACTTAATGTGCAAGGGTGGTAGGAGGATTTTATTTGGTTCAACTAGATGTTCATGTAAAATGTTCTTTGATCCTGGGGTAAGATTCTCTCTAGGAGGCCAAGTTTTCCTCTTCCAGTGCTGGTCACGTGCTCGACTATCCCATTCGCAGATGAAACATGGCATCTTAGTGTATCCTGATTGCTGCCCAAGTAACATGCAAAGGACTTTGAGATCCCCACACAATATCCATCTGTGATTTTGATACTAATTTTTTTCCAGAAGCAGTTTCATGTTATCATAGGTCTCTTTTAAATGAGTAGAATGGGCCACTGGGATTGATGCATATTTGTTACCGTTGTGCAGTAACACTCCTTTTAGACTGGTTTTAGAGGAATCTATAAACAACCTCCAGTCACTGGTTTGGTATTCGATACCTAGCTTGCACACTAATCCTGTGATGTCCTTGCAAAATACCAAGGGACCATCTTCTTCGAAAAAAGGCACGAGGTCTTTCTCACGATTTCTGTACCAAGCGAAGTATGTGTCGGATGCCAATAAATTGTTCTCCTGCAATCTAGACCCCCAAAAGTTCTGCAGAGTCCTTAGGCAGATTCAAATCCCTGACTAAGTCATTTAGTTCGGCTTGGGTTAATGGTTTAGGAGGATCTCGGTCAGCTGTTGGCTGTTCATAAACATCATCATTGTCTGGATTTGGAGCTGAATCAGAATCAGAATTGTATTGATCCAGACTCTCGGGTGGGCGGGGAATAGGAACTTCTGGACCATGGGGTACCGGCCTTATTGCAGATGGAAGACTTGGGTATTGAAGGCTCTCTTTATTCTTTGCATTATAACCTTTAACATTGCAAGAACAGAAGTAGCAGTCGTCGGTATGGTTTCTAGGCTCGCGCCATACCATAGGGATCCCAAATGGCAAACTTTTCTTTTTACCTTTGCTCCAATTCCTTAGTGCCGCAACACACGTAAGACAAACCTTGTGTGGAGCCCAACTTTTGTCTTGATCTCCTAATTTAATTCCAAAATAAGCATGATAAGCTCTCTTAATGAAGGTCGTTACATTTGTCCTTTGTTTTACAACAACATACCGACCACAAATATAACAAAATATGTCTGGACTATGGGTACATCCTCTAGAAGCCATTATTAAAATTTTAAAGACGTAATGTTAGAATTATCTATCTGAAAAATATGAAAGAACGAAATTAATTAAAGATAAAAAAGGTAAAAAATTACAAAACGCCCCAAAATTGTTTTGCTAATAACTTTAAAACTGTGGGTGATAGAAAAAAACTGATAGCATTTTTGAATTCAGCGCAGCGAACTGCTTCAGAATCACAACTCAAAATAAAAAAATCGATTTTCATGCAGACCGGTGTAATTAATGAGGTAGTTAATTACTCGTAATTTGGAAAAGGGTCACCACATATTGCTGTATCAAATAATCAAGGAAAAAGAATAGGCTTCACTGGTTTTTCGTTAACAATATATTTGCTTAAATTAGAATTGCAAGAATTAAATGTTAATTAAGAATGAATGACAATGAACAGAACACAAATAAAAGATAAGTGAACTTATGATTAAACGCGCGAATGAATTTCTGAGTTTTTTTAGGAGTAAACGGAAAATGAAAGATTCGCTTTGAAACAGGTCCGCAACGAAGGTCTTTTGAAAAGATATTACATCTTCAGTGATTGAGCTGTGACTGAGTTCTGCTCCATTGTTCTTTTGTAAAGCTTACTGTATTATTCCATTTTCCGGAACTTGACTAGTTTCGGCGGGTATAACTCTTGAGGTCTTACCAGGGTTGAGAAATGGCTATAAATGATTGTTACTTAAACTGGTTCCTTCCTGCTTCGTATATTTCCGCCAGAAACTTGATTTATATATGGGAAAGTGACCCTCTTACTAAACTATAGAATATAGTGTTTTTTTCTTTAGTTCACTATATTATTGAAACTTTTTTGCTGACTAACTATAGTATATTTGGTATTCAAAGGTTCGGTAGTTACACGTGTTGAAGAAACCTAGCCTATATCTGTATTTGTACTGAAATGTATTATCGTATTATTAAATTCACTGCAAATCATTTGAAGAGCGGGATTTAATCTTCAGTGGAAAAGCAACATATGTTTTGCTCAGTAGTTGGATAGGTGACCAATTTTTAGGGTGGTCCAAAAAATAAAATTGTGTAATTTTTTACCTCCACATGGCTGCTCATGTTCCTATATCTATCAAACATCTCCATGCCAAATTTCAGCCTAATTGAATGATATTTACTGGTCGCTATGAATTTCATTTTACTACTCATTTTCTAGTAGATTGATCTTCTGGGTTAAAAAATGAAAAAAAACAAGGGCAAATACTAGTTTATTTGTTTGAAAACAGATTAAATCTCAAAGAAAACAGCTTATTTTTTTTGGAAAACAGACTAACTCTTAAAGAAAACATTAATTTTTAAAGAACAAAAATTATATGTTTGATAGAAAATTACATTTATCATTCGTTTATAATATACATCATTCCTTAGATTAACGCTTCATCAGTGACTCCTTCGAAGACGATGAGTAGTCTTGGCGATGTTTTGCTACTAATCGGAGGATGAATTGTTTTTGTTCTTCATCCTTCGTCAAAGATGTATTATATGCCTTGATAAGGGCGATACTCCTCTCTGCCGAATCATTGACAACTTTTAGGTTGATCGCTTTGCGTCGAAACTCTTGAAAGCAATCATCCTCCGTCCAGGAATTGGAATCGGTCCTCAGGGAGGTATCCTCCGCTGCCTTCCTTCCTTCCTTCTTTCTTTAACAGATTGAAGATTCCCAGGGTCCTTTTGGTGACCATTTCATACAAATTCAAATCTTCAATATTTTCTTCAAGCTTCAATCGACGAGTAACAGTGGTATTCTCATTACGTTGGAGGTTTACGACCATCTTCCGTTTGGTCTCGGCATCAACTCTAGAATCGAAGAATGCAAGGCCGATAAGATGCTCTCCAAGATACCACAAGTGCCGTTGAAGAGCTGTGGATGCTGCTTTGGAAATGGTCTGATTTGGGTACTTTTGCAAGATTTTAAGAAGCAGAATATCGTTGAAAGGAGCGTTGATTCCGACTGTGGCCTCGTTCCAAAAACGTGCGTAGACCAAGGCGACAAACAGAGAGAGCTCAGTGATATTCTCCGTCTCACGTGCTGTTAGCTGTAGTTGATGCTTGAACAGATAAATTTTGAGGACGTAAATGGCCTTGGCCATCCAGCGTGCATGGTGAGTTGGTCCTGGAGCGCGGACTTTGACTTCCTTCTCATCACGGTACCCGAGGAAGGTGAGGCAGAGTCGTAGCAATTCCTTGTAGTCATCACGCGATTGTTTAGACTCCAGTGCCTTTGTGAAGTACTGGTTCATTTCCTCTCGAAGCTGGAACATCTTTGGATCTCTGAATAGGTTGTTTGAAGCCTTCATGAAGGAATCCTTCTGAAGTGATGGCCATTTTTTCTGAAAACGTTTAAATAGAGTCATTTCCGGGGCACCTGTGGGTCCAAGAAGTGCGTTGCAGGTGTTTGACAAGACGACTTCAAGGATATGATGTCGACAAGCGATCCAGAGAAGTTCCCTCCCTACTGCTTTTTCAATCATGGTACAGGCTCCCCTGTGAAGGCCAGTATTAGACGCAGTTGTGTCAAACACGAGACCTTGGATCTCACCGCGAAGATTCCAGTCATCAATCGTCGAAATGCAAGTCTTGGCCTATTCTTCTCCTGTAGATCGTTGTATTTTTGGCACGGCTAGGAGTTTTTCCATCCCATTTCCCGTAACGATTACCGCGGTTCGTTCGGCTGTTTCCTTTGCGCCGCCGATGTCGGGAAGTAGTTTCCCATTCCAGTGAAGAAGGGGTCCTTCGACAGAAAACGAAGCTTGATTCTCTTTGGCTGCTGCCTGCCTTGCTTGGTTTCATGAACGACGGATGGAGCTGCGTGAAAGAGTCATTGTAGAAATATCATAGCCCAGGGCTTGAGCGACTGATCCAGCAACGAAGACTGCTCCTTCATCGGGAAGGTCGACGCGATCAAGAGCAGCAACCACATCTGGTGATGTGAAGATATTGCTTCGTTTCGGAGGATGAGAGTGTACATCTGCTCTTCCGGTCGAAGTCGACGGACGATAATCATCGTCTTCGGCGTTGAATTCTTCAGAGGATGAAGTGGATGTGCTGGATGATGGAAGAGCAGTAGCTCCAGCTTGGAATGCAGCCTCTCTTTCTTTGTACCTTAGAGCTATGTCAGCATCTTTCTCCTGTCGATATCTCTTGCTGTATTCCTTGGCAAAATTAATCTTGTCAGGGCCTGCCATACTGCAGGAAAAGACGTCTTCTCGTTGCATCATCGGGAATTAGCGGTCTTCTTCATTGTCTATCACCTTCAAGGCGTCCTTCGAGGCAACGTCGAAAAGCTCTGAGAGAGTCTCTTGGAACATGCTCGCTTTCACTCTGCAGCTTTGTAGCTGCGTCTTGCGGTTTTTCTTCAACGCAAGTAACGCTTCGTACAGCTTTGACAGCTTCCTAACGCAGGAATCGACTCGCTCTGTAGGAATCCTTGCTCTCTGCCATACTTGCAGGGCCTCTTTTCAGACCAAGTTGTAGCTCTCTTTCAAGGTCTTGAACTGTTCATGGTGGTGAAACTGAACCAAACGAAGCACATCACCACATGTGGGTAGCCTTGCAGTTGATGACTCGTTGCTGGGCTTTCCTAGAACCCACGTTTCTGCAGATGAGCGAGTACTTCTAGCCATAACCTGAAAAATTAAAGAAAATAATGCATTAACCGTTTAGCACCAAAGCACAATTATATAAGTTTTAAAGTAAAAAATTGCAGTCAAAATAAATAAAGTAAAAAAATTGGTTACAGTGGTTAGTGGTTGATGGGTAGGAAGATATTCTTAAATATATTTTTAAAAATTTGGCTAAGTAAATAATAAACTTCAAGAGACAATTTTAATCATTTAATTTAATAGCAACATCCTTACCGGTTATAAATTTGCATATAAAGAACATAATTATATATATTTATATATATATATATATATATATATATATATACTGAAAAATATAATACATATGAATTAATACTTAATATATATGAATTAATAATTATATATATGAATTAACAATTAATATATATGAATTAATACTTACATGAGATACTATTCCAAAGCTCTTGAAGTTTGAACGAACTTAAAACCGTCCTCCAACAATTTTGAACTTGAAATGATGCAGGAGTAAATGATTTGTCAGATTCACAAACAGCATTATACAAGAAATCGAACAATTGCATCATCCTCTGAAAGGTGGGCGAAGTCAATGTGGCGTGACTGCCGCGTCCTCTAAAAATGAAGCGGATAGAAAATGATTAGCTAATTAATTAATTGAAAATGTGAAAATCATAACGACCTATTATGTACTGAATCGACAGATATTTTGCAAAAAATCACCACATCTAAAGGAATAAGAGCAGCCATGTGGAAAACATTTCCAACTATTTTGAAATTTTAGCCCAAATTTTGGACCACCCTAGTGACCATTCTCCGCATTTAGATGATGTAACGACTCGTAGTTCGGTTCCTGCGTAAAGCTATAGGTCCCCTCCGTTTGCCGTTACGAGGAGGTTAAATAACCCAGAAAATTATAATTTTCTGGTGGAATATTGAAAATATTATTTACGAAACGACCAAATTATGTGTTTGGAACTGCGCACCAGATTTAACTTGTTCATTTTTTTAACTTTGTCCTACCCTAATCTATCTTAACCTAAGAGTCTAACATAACCCAAATAGTGGGGTAGATTAATGAAAAAATCGTTAAGATCTGGCAGAAAGTGTGAAAGTTGGCATGAAGTTACCTTTAGCCATATAGAAACATTTCCAGGTTGGGGCCACACTGGGACCTCACTCTGGCGGCCATTTTAAGCAAATTCAAGGCTGCCTCGATTTCACAGCCAAAACCATAAAATGCCATATCTCAGGAATTACTGGCGATTTTGATGATCTTGGGCTCGTTTCTTATACTTTTGAGGATGCCTGATCAATCTAACATTGTTTCGAGGTCAAGGTCACATGATAAGTCATGGTCAAGGTCACTTTTTACCCAAAAATACCTATATCGCTCTACCTCTGAACCAGCTGTGCCAAATTTCATGATCTTGGGCTCGTTTCTGTCAGATTTCATAGCTCCGCGGTTGCGGTTGTCAAGAAGTCACAACCGAGCGGTTGCAATTGCGGTTGCGGTTGTTTGGTTTAAAGTTGAATTATCACTCTAACCTGTGTGAACTTATGGAGAATAAGAGCGATACCGGCAAATCAAAGATTAAAGCGTTTTAGCCACACTGTCTGACTGCAAATTCAATCATTATTCGATAGTCAGGCGTGTTTCCAGGGTGCGGGACGATGACCCAACGCGTTATGCACCCCACTTTCCCCAACCTCCGCCCATCTGAAAGTGGTTATATTTACAGTTACACAAAACTAATGAAGAACATTGGGCAAGATCATTGTTACTACAAGTCAAGTTATGACACAGGGACGTTGTCAAAACTGATCATAGAATGAGATAAGATCATCATTGTTAAAACAAGCACCTTGGCAGTGGCATAAGGAGGTGTAGTGTAAGTGCGCTTTGTTGCATTTGCAGTTGCTAGTGCATGATTTATTACATCCACAGTGTTGGAGGATCGCGCAAGCCTTACTGACATCTGCAAGTGTCGTCTAAAACGGCACCAACTCCTTCTGAGCTGAGATCATCCATCCCCAGTCAGCAGGATCAGAGATCTTTTGATGAAGCCGCAGCGCCTGACCCCAAATGAAAGCTGCCTCAAGAATGGCTCGTCTCATATGTTGAAATAGTGCTGCCTGGGTAGGTGGGATATTGTCGAGGGTTCCGCTCCCTCGTGAGAACATCTCCCTCCGGGCTTCACGGTAGCAGCTCCACAAGACTTACTGTAAAGTAGCACAATGAAACGTTCGATGACCTGCATAGGTACAGATTCCATGATGAAGCAGTAGGGATCACGCAATATTGCGAGCAGGCTATCCGTGAGTTCCGGAAAGAGCTTCCACACTTCCCAAGCTGTCTTCTTGCCAGCTCCTACAAAGTGAGATGTAGTCCGAGCCTCTCAGTGCATGGAATAAGGGAAGCGCAAGTCCCAACTCTGTGCCGAGCTGCGACGCTAGCACGTGAATGGGGAAACATTGGAAGTGTTTTCCAGCCCCAAAAGCCACCCATAGTTCAGATAATGACAGTTCAGGGAACGATGAGATTGCGACAACCGCGACATCAGTGTCCACTGTGCGGAGGTATGCTTTTTCATGGCCGTGCTAAGCTGCATGTTTGAGGTGGAGGATCATCCTCGTGTCAGCCTCTTGATGGTTACACGGTTCCAGACTTTCCGTGTTACAGGGTAGTTGTGTGAGGACCTTTTCTTCTTGTATTGTGGTGAGTTGCACACTCAGGTCTTCCTCAGCTAACCGCTTACTCACGAGTGTGAAGAGTTCTGTTTTGTTCTCTGCATTTTTGAGGCTGGCACTCCACGCTTTTCGGTCGATGGGAGTCGGAATCAATTTGTTTCCTTGGACCATCTCCTCGATTCTCATGAGCTTGGTCTTTCAGGCTTCTCTCAGGGTAGATATCCCATATCCAGTCCATACGATCCACACAACCAGAGGCATGAGAACTTGCAAATAGCACTAGTTGCTTCTCCATATATTCACCGATCGTGCTCACGGTTTGGGCGGGTTGAATAAAATGGACTACAGCAGGACCATCGAAGATTTTCACTGTTGAATCTCCATCTGGTTTTTCATTGGCCTTCTCGAAGTATTTCAGGAGATCGGACTTCGTACCAGTTTGAAAACGACCAGCAACAGCTAATGATGGGGGTTCTTTTTGGTTTTCATACATGAAAAACTATCAATATATGCATCTGGTCGTGATTGCACAGATAGGAACAACTGAGTGACCAAGGCCGAGTTGTGTTTGAGAGCTTGACCTTTTGCATCTTTCTGTTTGTCAGGTACTTTTTTGAACGTGTTCAGTCCTTTACGCTGGATAGTTTCAGTGATGGCCTTTGAGGCATCAATGAAGCAGATCCGCTCTCATGAGCATCTCTTAACGAGTTGATCACACATCCATCCATGACCAATTTAGTGTCAAGGGTAGTAAGGTAAGAACTTGCATCAATGAATGGGTTGCCATGCTCTTTTAGGACTCGCACCAGACACTTCACGTCACTGTGAAAACGAATCTGGAGGCTCTGTGCCTCTTCGTGATGAGAGGACGAGCTCGACGTGTGGTGCCATGACATGAAGTCTTCATAAGTGGAGATGATGCCTGCGCGCCGAGAAGCTAGCATCCATATCAGGAGGGCAATCGGCTCGTCGTAAAGGCCAAATGCACCTCCATCTCCCTTGGAGTGATCCTCTGCACAACGAAGTTGCCCTTCATAAACTCGTGGTACACTGTTGGATGTTTGTCCTTCAACTGCATGAGGTCCCTCACGTGTATTGGCAGCCACCGTGCGTAGTTTGGATGGTCGAGCGTGAAAAACCATGGGATTATCTCACCAAGCACTTGGACATAGAGTTCTAAATCTCCCTCTCTCTGAGGCCTGATGAACCTGCAGTACATTAGTTGGAGATCCTTTGTCTGTATCCAGTATTGGACTGTTGGATATGCTGCCTGTCCTTGTGACACTGAGTACACCTCTTCCCTCAATATATGAAGAGCAGCAAGGGACACTTGGTGTGCATATCGAGTTCTTTTCACGTTAGAGGCACTCAACGTCGAATGAACACGACAAGGTGATAGAACGCCTGCTTCAGCCAACGCGTGATTCCACCCTGAGCCATCAAGCCACTTGCCCAGGATCTCCTGCAGCACCATCTCAATGTGAAGCTCTACCATCATCACAACGTACTTGTCTTCAAGTTGCTCTGGGTACTTCCATTGGATTCGTTTTGCCAGACTATACAATGTTGGTCCATGCCAATGACGGGGGTTTGCCTTGGATTTAAAAAGTCGATTTCATCTTTTACAACCTCCATTGAATGTTTCATCATGGATGGCGATTGCGCTTTCTCTACAAAGAGTGGTAAAATCCCGATCTCTACGCGAGGCCGCACATTGTCTTTCTGAAGGCTAGCGTTATAACCTGACCAGGTTATGACGTCTCCCACCTCAATTCTCTCCTTGTCTAGTATGTGAGACACATGGGCTAACCAGGCCGCCTCCTTCACGATGGACTCTGGGATTCTGGACGCTCCTGGAACAACCGGGTCATTGCAACGGGTCAGGAAAATATCTGTGTTGGGTAGTTCAGTTGGGGGTACTACAGCATAGGAAGCTGGTAGAGTAAGATTTTTTTCGATCACTGGGAGTATCAGCATTAACGGAACAGACGTCACCTTGACTCCCTCGTTAGAAGTGCTCAGATGATTTGTTAGGGATATCATCGTACCATGGAACTCCGAACGGGACAGATTTGATCGTTTCTTTTAATCGATATTATCCACATTACCCGTAGTGAAGACATTTCTACGCATATTCGTGGGAACAACCATACCATCTTGGCGGAATTGGTTGGATACACTAATTGCCAAATCCAACGAGACCTCCGATACTCTATCATAAGATATTGACAGCCCAAGAGATGAGAAGTGATTTATGAGCTGCTTTGACCGACCCTGGTTTTGCACTTTCAACCCAACATAGAGGGGTGTGGGTGTTTCACGTTCTTTGGAATGACGCTTCTCATTACTGGTAGGCTTAACAACACGCTTTACAGTATTGTGGATGATAAGGTGAGACAACGTACACGCAACCTTAGCCCTAGCACCCTCAGTGGAGTTCTGTGACTTAATACTAGGGCCTAGCAATGTCATTTTCATGAATGCAAACAGTGGATGAGAGATAGATTTGAGGAGGCAGTCGTCCGCCAACGAACCTGAGAAAGCTTCTAGCGGATTCTCAAAGATGTGCCTCCTCAGTATATTTGCTGCTTTAACGAGGATTATCGCACAAGATGGTTTCGCTGGAATGAGACAGCACAGATCCAACGGTATCGCTATGCGTAACCAACATGTCTCTTCCTGCAGGTTGAGCAACTAATCCTGGCAATTTTTCCATGAAGCACACCTTCAGTCTTGTAGAATTGCGTGTGAATGTGCTGGTACACGCCAGTTGTGTCAACCTTTCATCATAGAGCTTGCAAAGTTCCCTCAATTTGCGAACTTGTCCTTTACACTCACTATCATAAGCAGCTAACTCAGCAAGAGCTATTGCCTCAAAAGATGTTGGTGGATTGCTACTATTACCACACGTTTCAGATTTGACTGATGCTGCTTGTCGATCAGCTGAACGGGCAAGGGTGTATAGTTTTGTGTGGCAGGTCTTATGGTAATATGCATCCATGGCATGCATATCACATGCAGTAGCTAGTCTTGCTAACAGTTGGGAGTTGTTGGTTTTTGTGGCTAAGTTTCTGAATGTGATATCAATATCATCAGTTGATGCTTTGATAAGTTTTGCCTTCAATTCAGTATCACACAATATGCATTGGGCTGCTCACGATTGAAAGATGAAACAAAACTACTGCGTGTCTTTTTTAGATTGGGAACTTCCTCATTAGAACACTCTGACTTCACTAATGCCGTTTCTTTGCTCGATCAAGCTTTTGGGCATTACATTTTCTCCTGCAATTTCCATGAATGACAGCCTTATTCTTCAAGAACGTACTTTCTTTACCTGAACCACCATCCAAACGCCTAATATTCATAGGAAATGGCAGCTATTTGATCACATCAATTGCTGTCAAATTTTCAGACAATGTTTTGTACACACCTTTATACCCATTTTCAGCTGGGCATGTCAACTTATCATTCCGATTTTCTTGGCATAGACAGCAAAGTTTCCAATTAGTGATCCGAGATAGAAGGGTGCTATCAACTGAATCACTCATAGGTTGATGTTCATTTGGCGCAGCCACGGTCAACATGTTCGACATCAGACGTCAGATGGAGCGACAGTGGGCATCACCTGAAAGGAAGAGTCTGAATGTAAAATTTAAAAGATATTTTGAGTCATACATTATCATTTTATTACACCAGTCATTAATTTTTAATAATAATTTTTAATAAAAATTTTAATAATATTAATAATTTTATATATATATAACTGTTTTAAATATGTATCTTAGCGTAATTTCATATTGCAGCAGAAATACAAATGACACTGTGATTTTCACCTTGACATTCACCGTAGCCGCATGGTTACATAACATTGGGTTTGAGTAATAATTGCCCTAAATTTTAGTACTGAATACTATATTATGCATTATAATGCGCACTGTGCCCTATTATTTTGCGTTTTGGTAATAAAATCACTTACCTGTACTTTAAAACCGTTCAAAATTGATAAAACACTGCAACAGAAATTTCACTATCCACTGACTGAAGCGTAATGGTGACTAACTTACTAAGCCTGAATAATGCTTGTGGAAGGACCCGCACAACGCCATCTATTATAATTTTTTTAACTAAAATAATGAAACTGAATGACAATTTGCTCAAAATGGTTGCCCAAGATCATCAAAATCGGCCCAGTAGTTCCTGAGATATGGCATTTTATGGTTTCGGCTGTGGAATGGCCGCCAGAGTGATGTCCCAGCGTGTCCCCACCCTGGAAATGTTTCTATATGTCAAGAGGTAACTTCATGCCAAATTTCACACTTTCTGCCAGATTTTAATGATTTGGGTGTATGAAGTGAAATGCGAGTTTGGTGCAGTCACTATAGTGGCCATAAAATAGCTATTTTAATTTTTTATTACAAATGAAAATAGTTATTTGTCGAGAAATTGTAAAATTAAAATGAATAGACCGAGGAATTTCTCCATTTCTGATTAGAGTCTGATAAAAATATGGAATTGGAATCCTTTTACAATATTTGTATTTATTTCAGTTTTAATCTTAAATCATGTGATGTTTCTCGAGCCATAAATAAATCCCCACGGAAGCCATTAATAAAGACAAAAAACAGATTCAGATAAACTGATTTATTCGCAGAAATCTTGGCCGTAACCCGACAGTGACTGCATCTGAAACACGCAGACATAAGTTGAATTTAAAGGTGTGTGTATGCACATTATTATCTTGTCGTCTTCGCTTCTATATTTAATTTTTTGGGTACTTTCTTGTTATCCCGGACCCCAGGATATCCTCGCTTTTACGGTCCTAAATTCTAACTAATAGTGTGACACTCCTAAATTACGTAGAACCAAATTATATATATATATATATATATATATATATATATATATATATATATATATTGATGATTGATTAGGTTAAGTTGTAATATTTTCGTTAGTTTTAACAAGAATATCACGACTAAACCTAACCAATTGTCAATTTGTGGGGGTATAACGGAAACGTCTGAGGTCCGGGATAACAGGAAAGTACCATTTTTTTTATACTTATTCGGTGTCGAATCGACTACCAGGAAAAATAATTTTTTAAATTTCTCCCTCCATTTAGGAAGGCAGAGCTGCTGTAAAATTCCACATTGCTTCTATTTCCGATCCCGGTCATCACTTCCTAGTTGATGACATAGGAATCGTTCGCCTGGCAGCACCTCTCGATAGAGAAACGACTGTACGGCACGAAGTTTTAGTTGTTGCCAGCGATTTTGGTTATCCAGCTCTGAGCTCAACAGCCACTTTATTGGTAAGTCAACAATTTATAAAATTTAAACAAACTAAATATGTAAATTTATTTGTTTTCAAAGAAAAAAAATACCTAAACAAAACCGCAAATCTTTTCTTTCGTTTCTTAAATAAATGTAATTTAAATTGCTCGCATACAGATTGGATGATTACAGTATATGAAAAGTTAAAAAATTAATCAGATTTTTTTTGTTTGAGAGAATAATAAATACTGCTAATTTTCAGTATCAAATCACGATTGGCTACTTTAACGTTTTAACAATATCCCTCTTTAATTTTGGGATGCGATGATAATTCAATATTCCTACTGTTCCGACTTTTGGCTTCAGGCTCTCTACTCCAATTCTGTAGAAATGGAATGCAAAGTTTTACTTTTCACTTATGTATTTAAAGGCATTTGCTTTTTGTTCTTTAATCAACTTAGCTGCGAAATCGAATATAGATTGGGTTTTACTGAAGGATATAATATTTATGCATCCATAAAATTCAGAACAGAGAGAGCAAACAAAAGGTACATAAATGGTTATAAAGTGGAAGAAGACTGAAGAAACATTAAAAAAAGTTTCATATATATATATATATATATGCAGTAAAATCACAGAATAACACGTGATCTTATTAATAAGCAAACAAGCACAAGGAAAGGAAAAAACACGAAATCCGAGCGCTTTCGTGATATATTCACATCTTCAGGGACAAGAAAGAAATAAGATGTGAATATATCACGAAAGCGCTCGGATTTCGTGTTTCTTTTTCATTTTCCTGTGGTTGTTTGCTTATATATATATATATATGAGGAATTATCACACGGAACACCTGAAAGGAAGGTGTGTGTATAATAATAATAATGTAATTCGTGCTGGAGTAACCACAAAGAAAATGAAAATTTATAGTAACGAAGTGTTCTCGTGCTTATTTCAAGACATGTTCTTTACAAATAAACTGGGAAAGTTCTATCATCCATGTAGTTATATGTATGTATGTATGGGGAGTACTGGTTATGCGTTTACACTCATACACACAGTTTAAGGAAAATAAATGGAAGGATATATATATATATATATATATATATATATATATATATATTATTTCGATATTTTATCTACAGTATATTCCGTGCGTGCTTATGCAAATGATCTTTAAACGCGCTATCGTGGGAACTTTACGGTCAAACAAAGTCTTTTCATTGAATCTAGCAGCAATTTCTTAGCGAAACTTCAAAATAAAAGAGAGTCACGATTTTTCTTAACAGCTTTCTATATCCAAAGTCAAGGTAGAAATATATTAAAAAGGCATCTACGAATATTTCAGGAAGGAAGCCACAGTTAAAAACAAAGAGTGCGGAATGTGTCTGTTCTTTTTTAATAATAATATAAAGATTTTTTCTCCTTGCGCATATTAAAACAAGTTATATATATATTATATATATATAAAAGGGTGGGGCAAAATATATTGAGTGCCCCTAGTATATATATATATATATATATATATATATATATATATATATATATATATATATATATATATTAGTGATGTAGCGAAGCTGAAATTTTGCAAATCTGAAAATTGAGATTCGCGCGAATGCGGAGGCAATTGCGAATCTTGAATTATTTTAAAAATGTGGCTATTTTCTGAAATTTTACCAAGGGACGCTATATAAACCAGAATACAACGATTACTATTTTTATAACGAGAAAGTAAAACAAATAAAATGCTATTATTATTTGACAACTGATTTTATACACAATATAATAAATTTCTTACATATTAATAATGTATAATTACAATAAAATATTAAAGTACAAAATTACAGTTTTACATATTTAAACCCAATAGTTGGCAAGTTAAATTTAAGAAAGAGCATTTTTTCTGCCTTATCTCCTCGCAAGCGGTTTCTTTTCTCGTCATAGATCAGGCCAGCACCACTGAATAGTTGCTCACTTGGGACGCTACTTGGAGGACATCCAAGGAATCTCTTAGCAAGTACACTTAAAAGCTTGTACTTTTCTTGGTTGTCTCTCCACCACGCTAAAGAGTTTTCGTCTTGGGCAATTCTTTTCTCTTTATGGTATTCTTGAACAAATTTGATTGAATTTCTGCTGATTGCTTCTTCTGCTTCTTCGTCACTGTTTGAGGCGGCCAGTAGCGACGTCATGGACTCAATGATTGAGGCAGCTTTTGAATTTGATGGTGAAGACACAGACGTACTGGCGCGCATTCTCTTCTCCATTGGCTCTTCAGATTGTGCCTTAGCCAGGTCATCGCAAAGTTGCGCTACTTTTTCTTGGACACGCTTGGTGACGGCAGTAATGGAGAACATCTTTGCTTTGTACTTGGAGTCTAAGTAAGTGGCCAAAGCATAGGAGTCATTGGTCTCGATTTCAGCGAATCTTCTTTCTATTTCGTCGTACATAATTTCTCTTATTCTTCTGACTTCAACATCATCTCTGTTTTCTGGTTTTTAACCCGTTCTTCAATGAGGCTATCAGAGGAATGACGTCTGATATGGAAGATACTGAGCTACTGAGTTTCTTCATGATTTCGTCAAAAGGCTTGAGAATATTCGTGCAGCTAGATAGTAGAGCGAAATCAACATTCGATAGTAGTTGTATTTTGGAATTCGCAGTGCTATATAAGCTTAGTGGGTCCTTCAACTGAACAGCTCTTTCCATCATGTGCAGAGTACTGTTCCATCTTGTGGCGACACCGTGAATCATTCCCAATTTCGGTAAATCCAAACGCGTCTGAATCTTCTTCAGTTCATCCTTTGCTGCAACGGAGTGGTTGAAATGTGTCGCAATTGAACGGGTTTTCACCAGCAAATTCTGAACATTTTCTTGAGCCGACAAGCCTGATTTTGCAACGAGCTGTAGCTTGTGGGCAGTACAATCAATGTTGTTGACGCCTGACAGATCCATCGCTTTCTTCATGTTTGCAGCGCCGTCACGCATCACCGCATTAACAGACGAATGAGGAATTTTCCATTTTTCGAGCATTTGGTCGAACTTTTCCGATATATATGCACCGGTGTGCCGTTCGTCCAAAGTTTCAGCGCCGAGCATCAAATTCGTCCTTTTGTATTCATTATCCACCCCATGGCAGGTTAGCGAAAGGAAGCTTACTCCAGCAGATGTGTCGGACCATGTATCAGTTGTAAAGGATACCAATGATTCCTTGATTTCGTCCACAATATCTTGAATCTTCCCAGTTACACCTTGGTACATGCTGTTGCATATTAGATCAGCGTAAAATTGTCGTTGCTTGATCTTGTATTGCGGAGCAACTTCCGCCATAAGCCGCATGAAACCGACATCATCTACGTGACTAAACGGCAAATCACCCATTACTAGCATTTCTGCGATGCGGTAGTCGTACGTCTTAGATTTTTGATTGTCATCACTCCAAGGCTTCAATTTCTGGTAGCAGCTTTCAATTGTTTGAAATCCGAGATTTTTCTGTCTAATGTCAGACTTCGTCTTTTGTAATGGCGTCGGTTCTTCTTTTTTCTTTGAATCTTCTTTAGCTTCTTTTTCATCATCACTCAGTTCTTTAAATTCTTTTGGATGAATTGAATACAGATGATTTCTCATGTTTGATGTGGTTCGTCACTTTCGAGAGTAGTTGCGTTGGCATAACAAGCACTTCGCAGTATCATCAGCATTCTTTGAGAAGAATTTCCAAACTGTTGATTTTCTCATGATGAAGTTGAGAGCGATGGCGTGAAAACAACTGTAGTCGACGAAGTTAATATTTGAAATTTTGAATAATGATACGACTGAAGATGTATTGCACTTATTGTGACAGAACGGACGGTAAAGTAAAAGCCTGCATGTCACGAGTCAGGTCGCTACAGAATTGCCAAATTTTCGTGAAAATTGTTTTTTTATTTTATTAAAATGCTTATAGCAAAAAAAATTATTCAATTTTTTTAAACGATTTTTTCACATATGTTCTCACTAGTACTTAAACTTATTCAGGAAAAAAATAATACCAATATCTGTTAAAATAAAAGAGATATGAGCGTTATTATGAAAAATAAAGCACTTGAACAAAAAAATACTTCTGATATTTACACATTAAAAACATTTCGAAATTGAATTTTGTAATAAACTTTATATTGTCTTAAAGCTAAAGAAATTTCCTCTGCGTCAGGTTAAGTTTTATTTTAGAAATATAATTTGATGAATACGGAAATGGCATTCAACTTTTTTCAACAAACACAGATTTCATTCTCGAAAGAGTATGGACTATGGACTATGGAATAATTATAACGGTGATTTCGACTTTGCAATGTCATATACAGTAAACTCTCGAAAATCAGAATGTCTAAAATCCGGACCACTTGAGAATTGAAAGTTCATAGTTAGACATAATAAAGCGACATGAGAGAAGTGAAGGTGCGAACTACATTGCAAAAGCGCTAGGCCTAAGTCAGTTTACCGTCTCAACCATTTTTAAAAATGCTCCTGCATTGAAGGCCGCAGCTGAAAATGTGTGTCCCGTTCTCCGCAATTCTCAGCTCCGCAAATTCGCATTAAAAAAATGCGAATGCGAATCTAAAATTTTTGCGGAGGCTCCGCGGTTGCGAATGCGAAGCTTCGCTACATCACTAATATATATATATATATATATATATATATATATATATATATATAAAGGGCACTCAATATATTTTGCCCCACCCTTTTTTCTTAGCTAAATATTAGGCCTGGGGCTGAAATGTCTTTTGGGCTGTAAGTTTTGAACTTTCTGCGCTTCACATAACCGGATTTTTTCCATTTTGAACCTTCCCTCCTTGTATAAAACCGCTTTTAAACGCCCTTGTATAAAACCGATGATTAACGCACTTTCGAAAATGGCCTCTGACAGTGATGTTCGTTTAAACAGAGCTGTTATCGCGTTCTTAACCGCAGAGAAGGAAACAGTTGGAAATATTAGTAAACGTCTACAAAACGTTTACGGAGATGCTGTTGTTGATCGGAGCACAGTTGGACACTGGTTGAAACGTGTGATACTATCGGAGTGGGAGAGCCAGCCTCGATAATGAGCCACGCAGCGGTCGCCGACATCGGCTGTGACATTTCACACTGTGCAACGTGCTAACAGCATCATTCGATCAAATCGGCGCGTCACATACAAGGAGCTATCACTGGAGCTAGGAATTAGTGAAGGAAGTGTGAATACGATAATTTAGCAACTGGGATACTAAAAAATGTGTTCACGGTTTGTTCTTCGTGAACTGACTGACAGGATCACAGAGCCCAAAGAAAAGAGATTGCTTCCGAGTCGTTGGCTCGATACGAGACAAAAGGGGATGACTTCCTTTCACGAACTGTGACTGGGGACGAGACTTGGGTACACCACTTTGAACCTGAAACGAAACGCTAATCCATGGAGTGGCATCACGCAGACTTCCCACGCAAGCAAAAGGTCAAAATGGCTTCCTCTTCAGGAAAGGTTATGGCCACCATCTTCTGGGACATGAAAGGAGTGATTCTGGTGGACATTATGAAGAAAGGACAAACAATCAACTCGGAGGCATATATTGCTACCCCTACAGAGACTCCAGAGATGTATAAAGCGAGTTCGACCAGAGAGAAAACTGGAAGACGTCCTTCTTTTGCACGATAACGCAAGACCACACAGTAGTTTGCAAACAAGAGAGGGCATCACAAAAATGCGCTTGACTGTGTCACCTCACCCTCCATACAGCCCAGATCTGGCACTTTGTCTTCCATTTGTTTGGGCCAATGAAGGATGCTATTCGTGGAAGAAAGTTTCAGAGTGACGATGAGGTTGTTGAGGAGGTTAAGAGGTGGCTCCAGTGGACTTTTACCAGCAAGGAATAAAGGCCCTTGTTTCGAGGTGGAGGAAAGCCGTAGAAAAGGATGGAGACTATGTGGAAAAATAAAAACTTGTAAAAAAGGTAACTACTTTTGTACAAAATTTCTGGAACTTACAAGGAAATTTGGAAAGGAAAAAAAAGGTGGGGCAAAATATATTGAGTGGCCCTCGTGTGTGTGTGTATATATATATATTTATATATATATATGGGATGAATTTCACAATTAAACTTGAAATGAATGAATGATGCAAACCTACAAGGAAAATAAATGATTCCAAGGCCTTTCGTGTATTCAGAAGTACACCTCGTCACCTGACGAGGTGTACTTCTGAATACACGAAAGACCTTTGAATCATTTTTATTATACAGGGTGTACATAAAGTCAGGATCTATTTTTGTGAAGCACTTGGAAATTATATGGAATTCAATCATAAAATGATAAAGTGGTAACATTTATTAAATAATTAAGAGTAGGATTCGACGTGACGCCCATCAGTATCCCTGCACAGCTCAAATCGTTCCGCAGCATTTCTAAACACATTCTGGAGCATTTGCGGGGTTATGTTATCTGCAGCAGTTCGTATACGTGTACGTAAGTTTTCAAGACTCGTAATCTTCATCTGATAGACGTGCGATTTGATAAAGCCCCATGCAAAGAAATCTAAAGGGGTTAAATCTGGTGATCTCGCTGGCCAAGGTCTGTTGCTTCCGCGTCCGATCCAGCGATTTGGAAAACGTTCATTTAGATAATCATGAACAATTTTGGCATAGTGACAAGGAGCACCATCATGTTGATAGACGACGGTACTAACAATCCTATCCCCAGTCAGCTGAGGTTCAAGGAATTGCTGCAACTTGTCCAGATAAATAAGCCCCGTAACTGTAGCTTCAGCAAAGAAAAAAAGGACCATGAACCTTAGATTTTGTTACACCCATCCAGACATTAACTTTAGGTGTCTCTTTCCCAATTTTGGACGAAATCATTCGGTCTTTCATCTGCCCAAATTCGACAGTTATGGCGATTTACTTTTCCACACGTATGGAAAGTGGCTTCATCACTAAAGAGAATGTTGTCCATTAAATTATCACTCCAGATTTGTTCTACGAGATCAGCACACACAGCACTTCGTCGAGGGAAATCTTCATCATGTAAATCATGTAAAACCTGCAAATGATAGCTTTTCTTCTGCAAATTAACTTTCAGAATTTTGTGCACAGATGACGTCGGGAGGCCGAGTCTGTGTGATGCAGCACGAACGGACGTACGTGGCTCCTCATTGATAATTCCGCGTACTGCATTCACGGTAAGATCTGACATACACGGTCGTCCTGAACTTGCTTCATCATTTACAGATCCCGTTCGTTTAAATTTGTTCACCAATTTTCGTATTGTCTTGTCTATTGGCCCCGGCTTATGAAATCTCCTTCTAAACTTCTCTCTGATGTCATTGTATTTCTTTCCCTCGATTCGCCAAGTTATTATTGCCACACGCTCTTCTGTATTCATTCTAAGGGCTTCTGAAAAGAAAAATAGAAAAAAATAATTATTTCACAAAAATAGATCCTGACTTTATGTACACCCTCTATATATATATATATGGAGGGGGTTTCATAATGAAATTTTGATAGAATCATTTTTCGTGCCTACAAACTCGCATCTCATTTGCATTTTTTATTATTTGCGTTTATATGTTGTACACATTTATTATATATTTAATATTTATTACTTTTCTTGTGGAAGTTTTTCCAGGGTGGGGGAGGGATCGTACCTTTTGTTTTATTCCTCAAAAATTAAATGGAAAGGATATGGGTATGTGTGGCGTTTACAAAATTTAAATTAGTTAATTTAAAAGTTAACTGATTTACTGATGCGTATCGTTGTATACAAATATGATACACTGTGTGTGTGTGTATATATATATATATATATATATATATATATATATATATATATATATATATTATATATATATATATGTATATGTATATATATGCAATATGCATTAGATTAATTATTATTATTATTATTATTATTTCTATAATCGGATCCACAAAATTAGTTTTATAATGAAACGCGAATATATATTATAGAAAGAATTTTGGGGCACGAAACCGTTGAAATGATTCCATACAATATGAGTGACAACAAAATTTCACTGTTATAAATTTAGCAACGAGCCAACGACATTTCAATGTTTTCGTAACTAATTAACAATTTAAATAATTAAAATTATTTGTTTCAACTATTTTTATAAAATACAACGATACCTATTCTTGTCACAACTGTTGTTGTGCTTTCCTAAACCAACTTTTTTATTCAGCAAAGGTCATGTTATGGAGGAGACCTACGGCTTTATGCGATATTGGAACCATCATTATCCAATGAAAGCCACCCATCCAATTCCAAAACAAATCCAACGTCGCTTAACTCCTCTGATCGAATGAGAAGCGGTGTTATTATTATGGTATTGTGGAGCTATTGAAGAATAGGGACCCCAGCCTTCTTTAGTTAGGCTTATAAGGCTAACTAACGAAAATATCACGACCTAACATAACCAGTCGTTAGGTTAACTGTACGCCCTTGACGATTGGTTAGGTTAGGTCATGATATTTTCGTTAGTTAGCCTTATAAAGCTAACTAAAGATGGCTGGGGTCCCTATTCTTCAATAGCTCCGGTATTGTTACCGGAAAGCTACTTGCTACCGGCTGAGTACTTGTTTCCGGATGCGTCACATACTGATACAATACTGTTACTGGGACTCACTCACAGTACTTATGGGTTCGAAAAGCAATGTGGTGTTTAGCAAACAATTTATCCACTTGGCCCATTAAATGTCCAGTAAAGGATACATTTAAATAAATTAAATATATTTACAGAACCTTAAACTCGACAACCTTAAACTCAACAACCTTAAACTCAACAACCTTAAACTCAACAACCTTAAACTCAACAACCTTAAACTCAACAACCTTAAACTCAACAACCTTAAACTCAACAACCTTAAACTCAACAACCTTAAACTCAACAACCTTAAACTCAACAACCTTAAACTCAACAACCTTAAACTCAACAACCTTAAACTCAACAACCTTAAACTCAACAACCTTAAACTCAACAACCTTAAACTCAACAACCTTAAACTCAAAGTGATATACAAGCAGTACGTCCTGTGCCTACTTATAGTAAATTATCACTTCGGCTATCACTTCGGCTAGTCCAGTAGGAGTGGTGTTTAGACGGGCAGGGGAGGATAGGCTTTGCTCCAATCCTGTCTTAATTCTCGGATTTACTGATGAAGCTCAGAAGCTCAGCCTCGGAACGGGGCCACAAACGTTCCGACCGTTCACGTTCAGCTCGGGTAGACGAAACGGTTTTAATTGAACCAGGAATTCAGTTCCCCAGCCGAACCCAAGCGTTGTTCCACACTCCGAATTTGAAGCCTATTAAACAATGATAAACAAATATCGCTTACACAAGTAAAACACATACTAGCTAAAACTCAGAAAAATGCACATACAATGCGATATTCCACAAGTTCTTACAGTAACAATTTTAACTGAATCTTACTTCGTATAGAGGCTTCCACATTTGCACTATAGTCAATGCTCACTTGGGTAAATCTATAGGAGCGCTCCATTTTTCAATATTAAACATACACTCATAAAACATATATCATTTGAAAGCTAACATTTTTCCGAGTCTAAAAATGTAGTAATCCAAAAGTATCAATAGCAAATAAAAAGTAACTAGGTTTAAATATAAAACCCTATACCGATCAATTTGTGGTGCGTGATCTTTACGGGGGCTCCGCCCCAATACCCCCGAGACCTAAATTATACAAATGATAATGTAATAACATTCATGTTAGGTTAGGTTAGCGTAACAATTACCGAAAATACCATCTTACAACACAGACTGAAGATTTATAACTTAGCCAACCTTTATAATATAGTTAATGACGTCACGCGTCAAACAATAAATCAAATCTTTACTTTTTATTTGCTATTGATACGTTTGGATTACTACATTTTTAGACTCAGAAAAACGTGAGCTTTCAAATGGTATATGTTTTATGAGTATGTTTAATATTGAAAAATGGAGCGCTCCTAGAGATTATCCCTCACTTGCACTATAGGCAATGCTCAAAGACCACTGTGCTCTGTACCCTGTACAATAATCACATTTATAAATTACTTCATAAATTATGTCTTACATTAAAAGAAAACTAAATATTAATTACAATTTAACGTAATCTATACAATTTAACGGTAAATAATTAAGTTATTCCAACAATAATAGCAAATACACATTAACATGGAAATACGTACATATATAACAATTACCTGAAGTGATTGCAGATCTAATGCCAACAAACTCGCATTCAAATATCCAACTTCTTGCAACTTCTAACTTTGAATCTCCCGCTTCCAACCTCTATTATTCAGATCACAAGCACGAATCATCCCCAAACTTCCATTACTACCTTTCACCTTGCTCACTTTCAAATCATTCACACCAAGCTCTAGTTTCACACTCCACCTATCACTTACGTTCAACTTTCACAATGACCCTACCATACCAATCACACTCTTACAGTATATAAGCATTATATGGTCCTGGACAACCTAAACAAAATGTTGGGACACAATGGTTTAAAAACTCGAGGCTAGGAAGGTATTCGTAAGGTATAACATTCTCACTGGCCATCTCGCAGAACCGTTTCTCGTTTGATCAGCAAAGTTAGGCGACACTGGATATGGGATGTAGTTGGATAGGGGACAGTCGTCCGCGTCCAGATGATGTACCGACTCGTGGTTCGGATTTCACGTAAGTTTCATTCGTCACGTGGGCTTTCCCATACGAAGGAAGTTAAATAGATCGAAAACTCCATGTTCACTATATACCTCATATAAATATTCTGATAGTGTAGGATTTAAATGTGGAAAGTAAAAATAACCCATCTTCTTAATTTGAATGAAGAACAGTTTGAAACAAAAATGTTTGTCTGAAAAACTATATATATATATACATATATATATATATACACTGTAAAGTTTAGTTGATCCATATAATTCTGCTAATTGTTCCATTGGTTAAGCCAATCATGGAACGATTTCTTGGCAAAACGAATGGTTCATCATAAAAACCGTTCGAACAGCTACCCTTTTTGAACAAAATTTGAACTACTAATTACATCACCATAAAAATATAACTGGTTCAAAATTGTTCCAGAAGAGAGAGAGAGAGAGAGAGAGAGAGAGAGAGAGAGAGAAAGAATCGTTTTGTAAATACAGTAAATAATATAATGAAGCTAAAAAAATAATAGAAGCTTTTTAAAAATCCTTTTTTTCTTCGAAAAAATAAAAGTTTATCGTTAATTTATAATAAGCCTTTATGGAAATTTCGTTTTATTTCACGGAATTTCCTTTTTGTTTCTCTCGACGAAATAACAGTAATTATCATCAACATTTGAGAGGAAAGTAGATATAAATTGCTTTCGATAACTTCCTTCCTGTTATCCCTTACTGCAATTGTCTTTATTTTATTTCTATATGCAGGGAAATTCTCTTCTTCTCCTCTAACAAACCTCTTCTCTATCCTCAAATATCCTCAAATTTATAGTGAAAATAACTTTGAGATTGTTGAGGTACTGAAATTGCTTTTTTAAAAAATATGAAGGACACAGATATATACTGCATATCAGTGGCGACGGAGAAGGAGAGGCAGGCCTGTTATTTCTCCTGCTAGGGACTTAAAAAAACTAACATAAAAAAACTAACAATTCACAATCACATCTCTTGTCAAGCTGTCAAGCTAAAAATTTCCACTGAATTGCTAAATCTCTTTTTTTCAAACTTAATTTTGTTTTCAATAATATGTATATTAGTATATACTTTATATGGTGGGTTGGGTGGAAAATAATTGTCCAAGTTACTTAACATTTAAAAATTAATTTACTTCAAGGAAAAATTTGGTGAAAGAACTAATTAATAGCCTAATTGCTATTGGTATGACGTCATGTGGTGACGTCAACGTCAATATTACACTGAAACAAGTATCAAATTCTACAGTATATATATATATATATTATATATATATATATCTTGCCCATGGTAAAAAATAAGTATGGAGACATTCTATCCAGCAATAATTACAGACCTATTGTTGTCGCTTCCTGCTTCTCGAAACTACTAGAAAAACTCTTATTACTCCGATTAGATGATTACCTATGGACATCTCCAAATCAGTTTGGTTTTAAAAGGTCCCACTCAACTGACCTGTGTATCTATGTACTTAAAGAAACAATATCTAAATACATTGACAGTAATTCAACTATTTATAGCTGTTTCTTAGATATAAGTAAGGCACATGATAGAGTGAACCACAATATTTTATTTAAAAAACTAGAAGACAGGAAGGTTTCCATGTACATATTAAATTTATTGAAATTTTGGTATTCCCACCAATGTTTTCCCGTTAGGTGGGGGAATGTACTATCCGAATGTTTTGGCTCCCCTTGCGGGTGAGACAAGACTCCCTGCTCTCCCCTATGCTGTTTAATGTGTATATTGACGGATTAATTGCTTCACTTAATGAGGCAACAGTGGGATGTTGTATAGATAATACAAGGATAAATAACTTAGTTTATGCCGATGATATGGTGTTAATAAGTCCCTCTGTTAAAGGTCTGGATCGGCTATTAAAAGTATGGGAAGTGTATTCGCAGAAACATGATATTCTTTTTAGTGTTACTAAAACTAAGGTTATGCAATTTCATCCTAAAAACTGTAATCAGCCAGCTGATATTAGGTTTAAAATGAAAGGTGAAGTAATTGAGGAAGTACAAGAGTTTAAGTATTTGGGTCAAACTATTACCAACTCCTTGAGTGATGACTCGGATATAAGAAAACAATCTCGAAGCCTTTGTGCTAAAGCGAATATGACTATAAGGAACTTTCGGTTCTGTACAAGTGAAACTAAAGACACCCTCTTTTGTACTTTCTGCAGTAATATATACGGACAGCAGCTCTGGGTGAATTATAAAAAGGGTTCTGGCAGAACCCTAAATTTGCCCTACAACAGGTGTTTTACACTCTTACATAAATTATCCCTGAGATGCTCAGCTTCGCAAATGTTTGCTACTCGCAATGTTCCGAGCTTTCCGGAGGTAACAAGACGTGCTCAATACAATCTAATGCAACGAATTAAAAAATCAACCAACCAGATTATCCAAGCTATCCATAAGTCCCGCCGTTTATCCTCTACGTTATGGAATTCTTGGTACGAAAACGTCTGTCTGTAGCTCCACTTAACTCCGACATTATTGTATTATTTTTAATCAACTGTATATATTTCTATTCTTAGAATACTTTTCATACGGAATATAGTCTACCAATAAACCTTTTCATTTTCATTTTCATATATATATATATATATATATATATATATATATATATATTTTTTAACTGCAAACACAGTATAATTAATGTAAAGAACGACGCTTGTGTAGAAGAGCGTCCGTACAAGATGAGGAGGGAGAACGAGCAAATGAAAAATGAGGTACCTCCCAGGAATCGAACCCGGGATCATCCAATTGCCGGTCGGATATGCTAACCACTGCACCAAGGTCCTCGATCAGTCAGAACTCGCAACTCTCCTACATACGAGCGAAATCGAATGCCCTGAAGGGGCCCCTTCTCATGCCGTACATATATACAGTACATTTTAACTGCAAACAACACACAGTATAATTAATGTAAAGAACGACGCTTGTTTAGAAGAGCGTCCGCACAAGATGAGGAGGGAGAACGTTCGTATGTAGGAGAATTACGAGTTCTGACTGATCGGGGAACTTGGTGCAGTGGTTAGCATATCCGACCGGCAATTCGATGATCCCGGGTTCGATTCCTGGGCGGCGCCTCATTTTTCATTTGCTCGTTTTCCCTCCTCATCTTGTTCGGACGCTCTTCTATACAAGCGTCGTTCTTTACATTAATAATACTGTGTGTTATTTGCAGTTAAAATATATATGTACGGCATGAGAAGGTGTCCCCTCAGGGCATTCGATTCCGCTCGTATGTAGGAGAATTATGAATTCTGACTGATCGGGGACCTTGGTGCAGTGGTTAGCATATCCGACCGGCAATTCGATGATCCCGGATTCGATTCGATCAGGGACGTTGGTGCAGTGGTTAGCATATCCGACCGGCAATTCGATGATCCCGGGTTCGATTCCTGGGAGGTGCCTCATTTTTCATTTGCTCGTTCTCCCTCCTCATCTTGTACGGACGCTCTTCTACACAAGCGTCGTTCCTTACATTAATTATACTGTGTGTTGTTTGCAGTTAAAATATATATATATATGAAAATGAAAATGAAAAGGTTTATTGGTAGACTATAGTCCGTATGAAAAGTATTATTAATACAGTTTGTGGATACTCAAGCTCAAAGCTTTCAAGCATATACACATATATATATAAAACCTCGTCAGGGAATGCCTGACGAGGTGTACTTCTGAATACACGAAAAGCCTTGGAATAATTTTTCCTTTTCCTTATGGGTTTACATCATATATATACAGGGTTATTTAAAATGATTCATCCGATTTCAACTGAGAATACTTCCGTACTTATCAACCGTGCATA
Source organism: Bathynomus jamesi (assembly GCA_023014485.1). Lineage (NCBI taxonomy): Eukaryota > Metazoa > Arthropoda > Malacostraca > Isopoda > Cirolanidae > Bathynomus > Bathynomus jamesi. The sequence continues at coordinate 915,419 of JAJOZX010000560.1, forward strand.
AACTGGGCATACACCACATGAAAGAGGAAATCTCCGAGTTTTACAAAATCACCACGAGAGGGCTTCAAAGTCACGCCGTGGCCTAGCCTAGCAACAAACAGTCAGTGTGAAAATGGCGTCCGCACAGCAGAAGGCGTTTTGTGTGTTGCAGTTTTCGAGCTGTAAAGCGGTAGTCACAGTGCAGCGTGAGTTTCGTCGACGTTACAGAACAGATCCACCGGGTGCTCAGAGCATCCGTCGGTGGTATCGGCAGTTCGAGGAAACAGGATGTTTGTGTAAAGGCAAGTCCACAGGACGACCGCGCGTGTCTGAGGATAATGTGCAAAGAATCAGAGAGTTTCCAACGTAGCCCGAGGAAATCAAGAAACCGCGCCAGTCGAGAATTGGGACTTCCTCAGACGACTGTTTGGCGTGTTTTGAGACGGCGCTTGCATATGAAGCCATACAGGTTGCAACTGTTGCAGGCTCTACGGCCGGGGACAAGTTAAAACGACAGAACTTTTGCGATCTTATGCAGGAGGCTATGGAGGATGACGAATTTGCTCCCCGCCTGGTGTTCAGTGACGAAGCAACTTTTCATTTAAGTGGCAAGGTGAACCGTCACAACCTTCGCATATGGGGCACGCAACAACCACATGCAACAATCGAGCACGAGCGCGACTCACCTAAAGTTAACACCTTCTGTGCCATTTCCCGGGCAAAGGTTTACGGCCCCTTCTTTTTCATGGAAAACACAGTGACTGGTCACTCCTATCTGGATGTGCTGCAGAACTGGTTATTTCCCCAATTGAACGAAGATTCCGGCGACTACATTTTCCAGCAAGATGGGGCGCCGCCTCATTGGCATTTGGATGTTCGCCGTTTTTTCAACGAAGTGCTCACTCGCCGTTGGATTGGTCGCAGTGGGCCCCATGACTTGGTGCTCCACAGCTGGCCCCCTAGGTCGCCGGATCTTACGCCGTGCGACTTCTTCCTTTGGGGGTACGTTAAGGATACTGTGTACGTGCCACCGTTGCCCACATCTTTGGATGAGCTCCGAACTCGCATTGTTACTGCCGTAGAGTCAGTGACAACGGACATGCTGGAGCGAGTATGGGAGGAATTCGACTATCGTGTCGACGTTGCTCGTGTAACTAGAGGAAGTCACATAGAGCATTTATGAGGTGAGAGACAAAATTTGGACAGTTTTTCTTTTGGTTGATGTATCACAAATCACTCTGTATTTGTAACATTAAAAAATATTATCACTTGAAATCAGGTGAATCATTTTGAATAGCCCTGTATATATATATATATATATATATATATATATATATATATATGAAAATTATTTCACGAAAGTGACACGTGAAAAATATTTATGATGAGCACCACTTTGTGTTTCTTTTCCCTTCGTGGTTTTATTCACCATATATATATATATATATATATATATATATATAATATATATATATATATATATATGCTTCAAAGCTTTGAGCTTAAGTATCAACAAATGCCTTGCGTCGGCCCTGACACATATATAAGTGTGTGTGTGTGCGTGTGTGTGTGTGTGTGTGTGTGTGTGTGTGTGTGTGTGTGTGTGTGTGTGTAAAATAAACATTTTTCATTACATCGATGCAGACTATAAAAATGAATAATGTCTGGTGGTTGGGTTATCCGATTAACGTCTTTCGTCCACCAGAGGGCAGTGAAATGGAAGCTAACGCTACCAACAGAAAATACACGAAATAGATGAAATACACGAATCCACCAATAGAACACCAATAGAACACCTGCATACAGAAACAAAAATACTGAAAATTAGGGAACATTTAAACATGAGAGGAACACAATTCATGGCAGCAGCGACAACTAACCCACAACACCCTTGCCACTACATGTACAATCACGCACTAACACCTCGCATCATTAAGGTAACACCAGAGAGACATTATAACCAAATATTCCATTCCATACCACGCCCCACAGACATCACACAGTACAGAAAACACATACACACACACCTAACCCACAAAGCACTGACACGACTCAGTCCGAATGCGGTCCTAGGTGCGAAACCGCCACCCATTGACAGGTCAGAGACCAGCCTGAGCAGATCGGATCGAGTTAACTCAGCACGATTCCGATGTGGACATCACCCCAACTTACAGACATATAAACACAGACTAGACAACTCCACAGACGACACCTGCCACCTGTGTCAGGACACACCACAAACAATTGAACACATTATGACAGACTGTATCGATCTAGCACAACAACGAACACAACACAACATCACTAGTGCGCTGAACCTCCGGAGAGGGCGATCGGTTATCTGCGTGCCGCCGGCTTGCTCGATCAGGGGTGGGCTGATCGGCTAACCAACAACAACAACAACAACAGAGAAAAATACGTTCCCTTTTAAAAAGGAAACTGGATCGAACCAAATACATTATGTTACAAGAAGCGCGCCAAAATGAATAATACTTTAAATGTATGAACGTTATTCTGCGCAATAGGAAAGCACTGCTGTAACGTGATAAAAAAAAAAATTTTTTGAATCTAGAGTGCAATTTCGGTCAAGATTCCTGAAACCCATTTTATTTTGGTTATGAATATATAGCAACTCTTTTTATTCACAAACACGTAGTAAAGTCAGAGTAAGCACGCACTTTCTTATTTAATATTATCCTTTTTTATTATACTTTATATCACTGCATTCTCCTCTCCTGTCGTTGAGAGCAAACGAAATTATGTATAAAAATTGAAGATAGATGAAGCATTCATTCTCGTTCGAGGATGATCCTTAAATCCTTTCGCTATCTGATTTCGTTCTTAAGTTGTATGCGTACCATTTATCTTATACAGTCTCTTTTTACACGTTCTTACGCAGTTATTTAAGGATAAAATTATGTTGTAACGATAGACATGAGTAGATAATGAAAACGACTTTGAAAGAAAGTGAAAAAACAACAACTATAGAATAATGTATATCGATTTATTATTTAGCGAAAAGTTCACAGTATTATGCTTTTTGTTTTGTGGGTTCGTTAACCTCGTTCGTAACAATACACGTCACTCCGTCACGTGATGGAGAAGACCGAAACCTTTACGTGGGATCCGAACCACGGGTCGCAACATCATCTGGACGCGGAGGATGGTTACTCATTCAATTACTTTCCAGACCCAAAGTCTTTTCACTTCGCTGATCGAAGGGGAGCGGTGTGGCGACGTGGCCACGCCGTAGCTCGTATAATATTTTAAATTAGTAATGAATCTATTTACCACCTTTAGAAATTACAGTAATTTGGAGCACAATCCGCACGGAGAGCAATAACCTGACGTCTTCTAAGTTGTGTGCAGCCTGTTGACATTCTGTAAAAGAGGTGCCGATTACCTTTCTTCAGAAGGTGCCCGTACATTTTCTGTTGAGTTCATGTCACACACTATTTGAGAGGAAATTCCAAATATTCAGTATCTTCTTGTTCTTCGCTCTCAAAATTCGGAAGTTTTGAATGGGGCATTTGCCATGCCTAAAATTTATCCTTTCCGGATATACAGTAGAAGTACTTACGCTCCAATGAGTTGTTATAATTCTTTCTGGAGTTCCTGCGTAAAACTTCCACTGAATAGTGTAACCTCTCATGCACCACGAAGATGAATCCATCCTCATATATTACGAGTAACATTCCCGCGTCGTGCTTCTTTGAACGTTATTTGAACACCAATATGGATTTCCTTTTACAGTTATTTTAAACGTTTAGAATCGAGTAACATCCTATAAAGCAAAAAGTGATTGGTGAAGTCTATTAAAACTACTGTAAATGGTGGAATGCTGAAATTAAAAGTAGCTTTACATTAAAAGAGAACGCGTATTTCAAATTTAAAGAAACAAATAATCTGTCCAATAAAAATGCGCACAAATTATTGATAAGGTGAAGCAAAAACTAATAAGAGAACGTAAGCGCAAATATGAGCTATATATAGTGAACCAAATTAAAGAGAATCTGAACGAATTTTATAATTATGTTAGAAATAAAAAAGTTGCTTCGCGGACTATTGGTTCACTCATAAGCGAAAACAACGAACAAATTTACGATGACTTACAAATGACGGAAGTTTTAAATAAATTCTTCTCTTCCGTGTTTACTAATGAAAATATGAACAACATTCCCGCTCCCATAATCATGCTCCGTGGTAATCATTTAAAGTTTCACGATTTTACCATTAATGAAAGTGAAGTACTCTCGGTCAGAGATGAAATTAATCAAAACGCCATGTCCAGATAAGCTCTGCCCGAGAGTACTTAATTAAAGAAATGAACTGCGCAATAGTCTCTCCTCCCACATATATATTTCCTACTACTACTACTACTACTACTACTATGTAATAATAATAATAATAATAATAATAATAATAAATCGTTAAAATCTGGAGAAGTTCCATTCGACAGAAACTTGAAAACATTACTCCAATATTAAAAAAAATGGGACAAATCGCCTCCGGGAAATTATCGTCCCATTCGTCTGACTTCGGTAGTTGGTAAGTTTCTGGAGACGATCGTTCGGGAGAAAATAGTTAATCACTTAGAAATTAATAAGTTAATCAAAGATTCTCAACACGGCTTTCGATGTAATTGTTCTTGTCTAACTAATCTGATCGATTTCTTTAATAATATTGTAAATATATATGACGAGAGTAAAACAATAAATATTATACATTTCGATTTTCGAAGGGTGTTTGAGAAAGTGTCACATAGGAGATTATAATTATTAGCTAAACTTCATTCTCACGCAATTGATGGTAATGTTTTGAACTGGATTGAAAATGGCTAAGTGGACTTAAACAAAGAATGGTCTTTAATGGCAAAGCGTCTAACTGGGGAAGTGTAACTGGCATCGTGCCTCAGGGATCAGTTCTGGGACCAGTTCTTTTTATTATTTATATCAATGACATCGATATAGGAATTATTAACAGTATAATTTCAAAATTTGAGGATGATACCAAACTAAGGGAGCGAACAAAATCAGCGGCAGAACGTTTACAGATTCAAAAACTTATTAATAAGTTACTCGAGTGAGCGGAAATTTGGCAAATTTGGCACATCAGTAGAAACAATGTTAAAGAAAAGTATTCTGTGCGTGACAAGTCACTCATGAGTGTTACGGAGGAGAAAGATTTAGGTATTACTGTTGCCGACATTTTTAAATCGAGTAAGCCAATATATCGGAACGGTTAGAAAAACAAACAAAATCTTTGGATTTATTGGTAAATCGTTTGAATTTAAGTTGTTTGTTGTAAAACAAAGTTAGCATTATGTAATTCCTTAAAACGTCTTACCTGGGTTCAGTTCTGGTGCTCTTATTTACGACAGGATATAGGCAAAATAAGAGAGTGCAGCGACGGACTACTAAGATGATCCCTAGACTTAAAAACAAATCATACGCAGAAACGTTAGATTTATTTTCACTCGTAAAGGGCATATTCGAGATTTAATTAAAAGTTTTGATAACGTCGACGCCGAAAAATATTTCACCTTCAGAAATGCAGAGAGAACTCGCGGTAATGGTCTGAAATTAGTGAGTAAACATTTTAATTCTAATAAAAATAAACATTTCTTCCTCGATCGTATAGTTAATTTGTGGAATGGATTGCCAGCTAGTGTAGTTCTAAGTAATTCGGTCAAATCCTTTAAAAAGAGGCTTCGTGTTTATCTTGCCTTAAACCCCCAATTAGAAGCAGTTGTTATCGCATAAATGTATTGTAGAATTTTCATTCGGATTCTCTCCTCTTTTCTTTAAAAATTTCACTTATCTTTAAATTTCATTCCTTTCTTTCAACCTCTTTTCTTTGCTTTGATTTAAAATTTTCACTCGTCTTTAAATTTTCTTACATCTTTTAACCTTCCTTCTTATACAGACAGCCTCGTAGCGACCAGCCGGTATGTTGCTCTTTGGTGTCCTTTGTATTCCTTTGTCCATGTTTAGTTGGTTAAAAGGTTTTTCCTGTCAGAAATATAACCCTACCTTAAAAATTCATTCCTTCATTACGTACTGAATGGCAAAATTTAGCCGATTAATACTACGCTCTCTTCTTGATTTTTTTCCTTCACTGCCAAAACATAGTGGTGAATTCCTTGTTCATGCAACCGTCTTCTTACTGTCTTACTGAAACATTGAGGCGTAAGTGTTTCGTAATAGTAACGACATTTGTTAAACTATTCTCTCTCGGAACGTTTCATTTTCTATTACAGTTGCCCTTCTCAGCATTCCCGATCTCTGCTTGTCTTTTAATTTACCTTCTTCCTATACACCGATACACAATTTCTCGTAAGATTCAAAGTTCCTCTAAATTGCAGGTCACTTCAGAATCCTTCAGTCCTTTACAATCCTTCCTCTGAATGTAATTTTCTCACGCTAGTTGTTACTTACTATGAAATTTGCTATAATTGCATTAATTCAGGAGAAATCAGATAACGAAATGATTAAATGAGCGAGAATTGAACGGTTGAATGCCAGAGTGATCTATAAACAAAAATATTAAAAACTCTTTCCTTCTTTCAGCGAATCATTAATCAAACTAGTGCAAGCGTGGAAACACATAGTGGTTTAGTTTAGGTTATATAATCCACAATACATAAATAGGTGTTACCTTTATTCTTCCCATATTCGACCTTACAATCCGACGTCATTCATTTATAAACTTTACTTTGTGTTTACTCTGGCTATTTACTATGACTTTACAGTGTTTCACGAATCTTGACCATGAATGAACCTCCCTCAGTGATATCCAGTATGAAAGACTTTATTTATTAAAGCACAGATTTTACGTTATTTTGGGTTTTAGGTATTTTATGACTTATAAAACTGTTATTAATGTCATTTTAACAATTTTAATCGCCTTTTTATTGGGTTGGAAAATATCTACTTATTACAAGACATTTAACGAAAATGTCTTTAACACACACACACATACACATATATATATATATATATATATATATATATATATATATATATATATAAATGCGCCTCGGTGGTGTAGTGGTTAGCGTCGTTGACTACGAATCCATCGGCCCCGGGTTCGAGACCCGACGGCAGCCGGCGCGCAGCAAAACCCATTTGTTCATCCTTCCACACAATAAAAGAAAGTGGTTGGTAGATAAATGGGTACCCTAGGTGGCCTAGTGGTTAAGACGCTGGGCTGCTGATGGGGCGTGGTTCGGATTCCACGTTAAACTGTAGGTCTAAGGTGGAGTGAAAAGCTTGACCTTCGTCAGAATGAACGATTCTGGCGGAAGCTAACCAAAGGTTATATATATATATATATTTATATAAAAGGGCCCTGCAAATCACCTTTTTTTCTTCGAATCGAATCTCGAATCAAATCATCCCAAACAATTCAAATCGAATCGAATCAGCAGTACACAAATTATCAGGACAAAAAATTAATTAAATCATCTTGAGAACAAAAGACAAAGTAAATACTTCTGAAAAAAAATGTATTAAGTATTTGATGATGAGGAGGAACAACGGCATTAAAGTATGATAAAAGTGTTATTGCGCAAGAGATTGGTCTCAGTATATAGATTGAATTATAATCTAAGTAAAAAGAAAAGTGCTTATTTACGAAAGTGTCTTCAAAACAACATCACTGATGTTGTTTACCGGACTTGATGAAGATTCAAAAATATCGAATCGGAGCCCAAGCTAACGAATCAAATCGAATCCTCTCTCCCGATTCGAAATCAAATCGAATCTCGAAGCAGGGGGCCTAACATATATATATATATATATATATAAAACTTCTGCTGAAATGTATCCTAGATATAAACATTTTTCTTGTATTGATTAAAAGATCATTTTGAGTGACAACTTGTTCGAGTGGCGCGACATTTTTCAGCGTTTGAGATGGTGATAAGCTGATAACTTTCCCTTTCGAAGTGAATGTGCCAATGAGCGTGGTCACTGCTCTGTAGCAGTTTTTTATTTTCTTAAGATGATGAGTTGCCCATTTACTTTTCCTCTCCGACACCATTTCTGAACAATCAGGAACTATTCATGCATCACTGCAATTTTGCCTCGTTCAGTGACAATGAATGGTGTGATTTTCTTTTATTAGATATAAAATACGAAGATCATTAGTTATATTATTACTTTTTAAAATGAGATAAAATTCTCTGCAGAATGATACAGAACAAAGGTTTTATCCATATCCAAAAAAGTTATCACCGTTTCAAAACAGGAAGTGTGATGCCAGCAAAAAAAAAAAAAAAAAAAAAAAAAAAAATTAGACTAACACGAACGTAGATGTAGCTCGTACAGTAAACTAACCCACTTTTTGTTTAACTTTACCTACTTTTTTTTTTTTTTTCTTATCCTCTCCTTACTTTGCATGTCTGGAACACTCTTTTCTTGCATGTTTGTTGTTTGCATGGTATGACAGTGAGTTAAGACTGTGTTTGCATGGTTTGTAAGCGTTCTTATTTTACTTCTTTTCATCTTTCACCCCTCTCCTATTCTCTCCGACTATTTTTCTGACTTGTCGGCAGTGGCCGGTGGATGATGATGGTGAGTCTTTTTTCTCTTTTTCTGAATGAATGTTAACCCATGAGTGATAGGTGTTGCTACTTACTTAACCCCTTATTTTCTTCTCTTAACCCCATACTCTTTCCTTTCTCTCGGGCTAACCTTAGAGTGGATCTTAGGGTCTTTGTTAGCCTTAGCTTCTGTAGATCTGTAGATCTGTAGATCCTCGTGGCCTTCCTGCAGCCCTCTGTGCCGGGAATGGGAAGTTGGATATACTGTACTAAGCACATATCCTCAAACCTTCTCTGGGCTCTTTTCCCCCGCATGGGATAAATGTTTTATTCCTATTATTGTCAGACATCTCCTTGGAATGTTATACAGATATTCGTTAACGCCCGTGGCTCAGTGGGCAACACTGTTTCCTGAAGACACTGAGGTCGAGAGTTCGACTCCCGAGGGTGTTAGTTAATAATAAGCCAGGAGTTACTGCAATGGCCGTGTTTGTCTGCCCTGAGCACTGTGCCAGCTTCTGACCTTCATGGTTGATTATTATGAAGATGTACGAAAGTTCATCAGTACTCCCTCGGGACTGCCCTTCATGATTCTTCTGTTTTCCTGACATTCTATCGTTAGTGTTCATTTTTTATGTATTTCCTTAGGAACACGAGTCGCTTACGTTTACGATACCTTTTGCTTTTCGCTGTGGTCTGACGTTCCAACGTTAAAACAGAGCTGAAGTCTCTACTTAACTATATGTATATACAGTATATTAGGGTGGTTCTTACAAATATAAAAAATTTCGATATTAAATTTTCCAGGCTCCCAACCCATAATTAGGTACTCTTCAATGAATGAACTTATCTCATAGAGTTTCTTCTATTTTAGAGAATATTTAGGGGTTGCGCAGGCTTAATAAATTTTTTGTATTTCATGGGTAATTTTTTAAAATTTTATCAAACGGAAACTAAAATAAAGGATGACTAATAAAACAACATAAATGATGAGTACTTTAAGAAAATAAGCATAAATAATCTTTGCGGTATCTCAAATATGCTACCAAAATTTAAATAAATCTCCATGTAAAGTAGGATCATAAAACTAAGTATTCTTTCCAAAAAAACATAACATCCCAAAACATGATAAGCAAAAACAATATATTCTTCATATTACAAGAAATAAAACAAAATATTTTTAATGTTACAAGAAACCAAAGCAATATATTTTTCATATTACGAAAAAAGTGTTATTGGATATTGGACTCAAGTGTGCATTTTCTGCTGTCAGGATATTTTCGACGATGATTAGCGACAACCTGCATCAGATACTGCAGTTGCTCCTCGTCGTGAGTTAATCGGCAATTAAACTGTTCAATGAGGGCCACTGCTCGTTCAGCATTATCATTAACAACTTTTATACCTTTCACAATGCTACATGCATATTTGTAACTATCATGAACAGTCCAGAATACAGGATCTTCATTAAGGAATTCGTCTGAAATGTCCAAACTTCTGAAAAACTTAACTGAGTTTTTCGATGTTAATTAAGTCAACAGAGCATTATGTGGAAGCTCGATCCGCTTTGGACAATCATCACTTCCTTCTTTGGTCCTCATGGCCTGAACCTTCTCACGCTTAACGCTTACAGGAACGTCTTCGTCGAATAATGCAAGGGGCAGCATTTCCTCTGACAGATACCAGAGATGTGAGCTGAATTTTCTAATGGCAGCTTCTGCGATGATCTTATTTGGGTATCTTTGAAGTTTCTTAAGGAGCATAAGGTCTTCATGCAGAGCAGATACAGAAACAGAAGCACGAAACCATGCTCTCATGTAAATTTGGACAGCAAAGAAAGAAATTTCGTTTAGGGCCCTTTCTTCTTTGGTAGTTAGTTGAAATTGACTCTGAAACAACCATACGTTGAAGGACTAGAGAACCTTAGCTATCCATCGGGCGTGATGCATAGCTACTGGAGTTTTAAAGCAAATTTCTTTTCCATCCCAAGAGTTATGGCCCAAGTAAAGAAGTGCCAGCTCCAGGAATTTTTTGTAATCATCTCGAACTGTCCCTTCCTGTAGCATCTTGCAAGCAAAAGAAGTTAATGACCTCTTCTCTTCGTTGTCGATGTCATCTGCAGCCGTCTTATATCTGGACTGATCAATTTGAGGCCAAAACTTCTTGAAGCGCATGAATAAAGGTACTTGAGGGCCAGAAGGTGCTCCAAAATAAGACCCGAAAACAGCTCCAAACATGGAAAATGCAGGAGGTTTTTCTCTAGTTTTTGCTCGAAGAGAACGCAAGTTCCTGGGCGATGGCCAGTATTTGAAGCGGTAGTGTCAAAACTCATCCCAACAACGGACTGCTGAAGCCCACACTTTTGGAGCTGGTTCACAATAGCTTGAGATTGCTCTTCTCCTGTTCCGGAAGAGAGTTTTGGAACACCAAGGAGCTGACACGTGTCTTTGTTGGAGACTAAGACAGGGAGACGATGGACGTTGGCTTCACCAGTGAGGTCCGGAAGAATTTTTCCATCCCAATGAACAATGATAGGACAGTCAGTGTTGAATTCTTCCATTATGTGTTGAGCCGTTAAAGAGCGATGCTGCTGTCTATACCGCCTCACACTAGAACGGTTAATAACTAGCTCCGATACGTCATGACCAAGTCCCTGTGCAGTAGCTGCCAACACGAAGGCTGCTGAACGATCACTAACATTCGTGCGGTCAAGGGTTGATGCTAGATTAGGAGTCATGATAGCGTTCGTTGCACGTCGACGCTTTGGATGTGAAGAACCACCTGCTACTGCACAGAATTCTTCCTTCTCTGTACCCGATTCCTCGGCATCACTGGAAACACTAGTGTTATTTTCACTGGCAGAGCTTTCCAAATGTGCAGTTGAGGTTTTTGCTTTGTCCCGAGAAGCCACAGCAGCCTGATATTCCGCATATTTGAGCCTCCGCTTGATAGCCGCTTCCTCCTTCCGAGCAAGGACCATATCAATCCCAACCATAGATCCTTTGCGACCAGGTTCTCTTTGAGCCAACAAGAAAGCTCGATCTTCAGGAAGTTTTATCATGGCAAGTGCGTTTTCATGAGCGATATCAAAAAGGTTTTTTGATTCTCTCGTGAATTCCTCTTCGTTCTTGATCTGCGTTTCTGACCTCCTCTTCATGCTCTTCTTTAGTCTCTGCCACTTAAATAATTTATTTAACTTTTCCATTGAGTGGTCTGTGCGTTTGATAGGAATTCGCGCTCGATTCCAAAACTTTTCTACGTTCAGAAGTACCTCTTTCAAACTATCTTTTACAGTTCTTTTTTAATTTTGGTGAAGATGAAGGAATACTGATAACACGTCACCATTCGAAGGCAATTTTGCCCCTATAAGTTTGTCCTGCCAGTGCTCCATTAGAAATGGGGGCGCTCGAGTGTTAGATTTAATCTCTGACATTGTGAAAACTACTTAATAACGCCGAAATGAATAAAATTCCGATTAGATAACTCACACAATAAAAGTCAATAACCAAATAATGATCTCCGACTCATAATTGTTGATATTAATACATCCACAACATAAACAAAACTCCATGATAATCCGCAAATATTCACTTTACCATGAGAATGGAATGCTTACTGAATTTACACGTGACTTGTTAGTGATGTACTTTCGATTAAGTAAATATCATACATGCAGACTATGGTGCCATTATATAATTATGAAATTAATAAGTGATGACACGTTTACGAAATGTTCACTATTAATAAGTGGAAGAATGTATTTTAATTTTTTAAATGTTTATATATTACTTGGTTACAGTATGTTCATTGAACTAATTGTAATAAAAATAACTATAAATAATGACATTGATAAAATAAATAACATATATAATGTTTTAACTTGAACACGTTCATTAACCGCTACATGAAAAAACAAAAATTTAGTTTCCGACAGAACCGAACACACCAACGCACCAGGACAGACTGGGGCTCTTTTGTTGGGGAGTGCAACGGCTTTGCGCGACTCCTTATATTAGAAGTAGGTTCACAAAAATTCTTCGTAGGTGTCTTTAGTAGGAGTACAATCTTTTCTCGGGTTGGGAGCGTGACAATTCAAAAGTTCATTTTTATGGACCACCCTAATATATATATATATATATATATATATATATATTATATATATGGGAATGAACTCAGAATGGTCTCTCTGAGATCTTTTATGTTACACACAGACCGTACGTAGAACAAGGAACTCTTCCAGGAAAATTAAATCCACTATAGTTCGAATAAGTAATGGTAAATGACAAACACTATAGTTTTTCTTTTCCATGATGTTAGCCCAACGTGGGCTCACTCTTTACGAGTGACCCGTTGCAAAACCCAGCTGTTCATCCTTCCACACAATAAAAATTGGTTGGTAGATAAATGGGTACCCTGGGTAGCGTAGTGGTTAAGACGCTGGGCTGCTGGTTGGGCGTGGTTCAGATTTCACGTTAAACTGTAGGTCTAAGGTGGATTGACAAGCTTGACCTTCGTCAGAATGAACAATTCGGGCGGAAGCAAAACCAAGGTTAACCAAGGCTATATGTATGTATGCGTGTGTGTGTGTGTGTGTGTGTGTGTGTGTGTGTGTGGATGCCAAAATAACAAGCCGTTTACTCGTTCTGAATAAACATTTAATTCGCAACCTTTAATGGATGACTGCTAATAATTACTGTCTGTTTGTTTTCAATCTTTTATTCAAAATGAATATTTTTTTACGTTATTTGTTTCCTTCTGAATTTTCAGATTTTGAAAGAAAACGTCAATTAAAATTCAATTTAAAAATGCACCAATAGTTTCCTGTTACTCAACGTGAAATTCTAAAGTCGAGTTTCTGTTTTTAGAAATACGTTTAAAAAAACCAACCCTGCTGTTACTGAAAGTTTTATAAACGAGACTACGCTTCTCTTAAAAAGGCCGGAAGACAAATTGCTACCTACAATCATTCATATTTTACGATATTTATTTATACGCGCCTTTATGTAAATAAAAATGTTTAAGAAAAAAAAAAGAAGCGAGTATCGTGAGGTAGTTTGAATTTATTTTTCATAATCTGAATTTCCATTATGGATTTTACTTTTGAAGAAAGGGTGAACGGGAATGTAATTTTACTCAGTATCTTATATACTCTCTTTAATATTAAAATAACATTAAATTTAATTTCGTCGAGGAAATGTCTCGGTCCAAGTCTGCTCAAGTATTTAATTCCTCGCATTATGTTCCGTGATTACAATTTGATTTCATTTTATTATTCTGAAAAATTGTGAAATTGGGTTAGTTACTCTATTTAATTTGGCCCTTAAGCTTTAGGCTTTAGTGGGCTTTTAATTAAATATAAAAAAATAGTTATTATTAATTAATAATATATAAATCACGAATAAGAATTATTAATTAATCTCAAATATATAAATTAACTCATAACTGAAAAATAGGCAATGAATTTAAACCATTGTGACGTCATTAAGTTATTGTGAAAATATTTACTTTTTATTTATTTACATTTATAAATTTATTTATAAAATAAATATTTGTAAAATATTTATAAAATATTTATAAAATAAATATTACAATTTCTGCTATGTTAATACAATAAAACAAATAATACTATCAACTGACTATTTGTTTTATATAATTTAACCATTATTATTATTATTATTATTACATGATATTTATAAGAGACGTTCAAATTATGATTAATATACACACGAACTAATAATAGTGGAAATATGGTATGTTTAGCTTCCGCCCCAATTGCTTATCGGATCACCTGAAGATCAGGGCCCCCAGCCTTCTTTCGTTAGCCTTATAAGGCTAACTAACAAAAATATCACTACTTAACCTAACCAATCGTCAAGGGCGTACAGTTGACCTAACGATTGGTTAGGTTAAGTCGTGATATTTTCGTTAGTTATCCATATAAGGCTATATATATATAGCTATATATATAGCTCTCTCTCTCTCTCTCTCTCTCTCTCTCTCTATATATAATATATATATATATATATATATATATATACACAAAGTGGTCGAATTGTAAAATTTTAACAAGGAGGATGGTGGTGAGGGTGGGTAGGATAAGTAAAAAGGGGGATGTCATCCCCCTCAACCCCATCAATTCTTATTTTATAAGTACTTATTTTATACACTTTATACATATTAATATTTTTCTTTATTATAATAGTAATATTAGATAGTTTGGAATAAAAATATCAGCAACTTCAAACTATTCGGCTATTCTGACTCCGATTGCTGTATTAAGCCGGATTAGCGAGGATTTACATTATACAGGGTGTCCCAAAAAAAGTACATACTCTTTATAGCATCATATATTTTATAATTTAAAAAAACCAAACAAATATATTGTTATAGCAATTGCCAATGAAAGGTAAATTAGTAATCTAAGTGATCAAAATGTTATAGCGAGTTGTTTGCATATAAAATTTAATTAACTACGCCAAGTGCTCAAAATGTTCTCCGGCGGCATGAATGCACTTTTGAATGCGTTGACTAACTGATTCGCAGACATGGACTAATGTGGATGCTGTGATGGTCCCGCACTTTTCCCTAATTGCATCCTTAAGGTGTTCGAGTGTTGCGGGTCTTGTACCATAAACTGCATCCTTCAGGTAGCCCCACAAGCAAAAATCAAGTGGAGTCAAGTCCGGTGAACGTGGAGGATACTCAACGCTTCCTCTTCGTCCTATCCAACGGTTAGGCAACGTTTCATCAAGGTACCTTCTGACATAACAATGATAATGAGGGGGGTGGGGGCTCCATCTTGTTGAAAGTAAAAGTCGTCGTTTCCAAACAACTTCCGAACTGCAGGTATAATTTCTGTCCGCAGCATGTCGAGATATGCGGCACCGGTAACTGTCCCATTAAAGAGAAATGGTCCAACCAAACCCCTGGATGATAAACCACACCATGCTGTTAATCCTGGTAAATTAACATGTTTATCCACATAAACGTGTGGATTATCAAGTGACCAGTACCTGCAGTTGTGTCGATTTACTGTGCCATTCAGCTTGAAGGTAGCTTCATCAGACTACACGATTTTGTTGTATTGAAAGTGCATTCATGCCGCCGGAGAACATTTTGAGCACTTGGCGTAGTTAATTAAATTTTATATGCAAACAACTCGCTATAACATTTTGATCACTTAGATTACTAATTTACCTTTCATTGGCAATTGCTATAACAATATATTGGTTTTGTTTTTTTTAATTATAAAATATATGATGCTATAAAGAGTATATAGTTTTTTTGGGGACACCCTATATACTATACAATTTTTAGGTTGATGTCAAAGCGTATTTTATGTAGTTAATAAGAGGGTGATTATTTGATTCTGAGTTTATATATATACTCCGAAAAAGTCTTCCCAGAAATAACTTGTTGCATAAATATTTTTGGGAACACCTTTTTGAGATCACGATATCTTTCAACCTTTCAAATTTTCTGTT
The DNA here is from genome assembly GCA_023014485.1 of Bathynomus jamesi. Lineage (NCBI taxonomy): Eukaryota > Metazoa > Arthropoda > Malacostraca > Isopoda > Cirolanidae > Bathynomus > Bathynomus jamesi. The sequence goes on from JAJOZX010000560.1 coordinate 931,427, forward strand.
CGATGATTTCTCATTTCACGAAGGTCCAGCTTCTTGCCCCCGCCTCTTTATATATATATATATATATATATATATATACACTCAGGGTGGCGCAAAAGTCGAGCATTATAGGAATTTTCAGTGTTGACTATATATATTATTCTTTTTTTTTTTAGGTAAGGGATGGCTGCGAAATTAACAATAGACGAGAGGGTGAGCTTGGTTTTAATGTATGGAACACCAGGTATAACAAATCGATGAATCGGTACAGAATTTAAATTCTGTACCGATTCATCGATTTGTTGTGCTTGGTATTCCATGCATTAAAACCAAGCTCACCCTCTCGTCTATTGTTAATTTCGCAGCCATCCCCTACCTAAAAGAAAAAAACAATATACTATAGTCAACACTGAAAATTTTTATGATCCGCGACTTTTGCGCCACCCTGTATATATATATATATATATATATATATATATATATATATATATATATATATATTATATATATATATATAGACAGTAATGATTCCCCTGCTGAAAACGCTAATCATACCAAAACTTGAATACTGCTCAATCTTGACGTCCCCATATAAAATGGAAGAAACTAATAAACTAAAAGAAACTGAGAGACAGTTCACAGCTAACACTGATGGCTGCAAAGGACTCAACTACTGGGAAAGACTACGTAAACTAAATCTGTACTCCCTGGAAAGAACAGAGAGGACACCATAATCTATATATGGAAAATGATCGAAAAACTGGTACCAAGCCTCAAACTAAACCCAATTATCATCCAAACATCGCTGGAAAATAGGAAAGGCAGAATGTGTAGTGTTCCCAAATTATAGGCCTGACAAGAGACCTCTTCAACACTGAAGGAAAATAGTTTGGTTGCCAGGGGCCGAGACTTTTTAAGTAGCTTCCGAAGGGCCTCAGAAACGTTACAGGGGTCAAAGTTGAAGTCTTCAAAAGAAGACTAGATGCCAGGCTCAGGACGGTACCAGATGAGACGGGTGTACCAGGCTATGTGCGGTGAAGAGCGCAAGAGAGCAACTCGCTCCTCCACCAAGCCAGCCAGGCCTAGAGCTTGACCTTCGTATGAAGAGAGACCAAAGCATGGAACTGCAACGAGGTTGACGAGGTTACTGTATAATGTATATATTAAGCAAATAGTGAGTTTGAAGTTTATGGAATGTTACGGTTTTAGCGAGGATGAAAATATATTACCTTTACAAAGGAGTTCTTTGTAGAAAATAATTGCTAACAAATATACTGTTATCGTTCTAGTTTTAATTAATTCAAATGTAATTAAAAAAGCCTTGACGACAACAACAGAAAAATTCCACTCATTCGACTTCCCTTTCAGAGTAATATTAATCCGAATACTAATTTCATTCAACATTTTAGTATTAATGTTAATTTCAGGAAAAATTACCTTTTTAAACATTTTTTTCGTTTCGTTCGAACAGAGCGGAACGACGCAGGTGTCCCTCTAATTTGAATAAGCAAATAAAGGCAAAGGATTTTCGTTCCAAAACTGCCGATATATTTAACTCCATTTTTATGTACATAAAGATAAACCGCCATCAAAGTCTGGGAATCGACATCTTCTTGTTTAGTTTTCTACTAACCACGTTCGGTTTCGGAAGGAGGCAACAAAAATTTGCATTCTCTCTCTCTCTCTCTCTCTCTCTCTCTCTCTCTCTGCGCCCTTCACCCCGGAGCTTATTGATAGGATAGCCGCCCTGGAAAGGCGGTTCAGCGGCGGACTGGACAGAGCTCGAGACCGCGGAGAAAGGGTAGAGGTGCAACCGGGGACCGCGCAGATTTCACCTGGAGAAGTGCGAAATCAGAGTCGGGATTCGCCAGCGACCCACGCGGAATGCGCGGAACCGCTACGCAAGGTGGAAGGAGGGGAGGGCGCAAAGAAGTGGCCGATAGAGAAGGATAGGAAGGGGCAGATAAAGATAAAGGGTGGGAAGGGGCCTACTGATGGCCCAAAGAAGCCGAAGGATGTAGCTGCCGGTCGGGGCGGGTCGGGTACTGCAAGTGCGGATGGGTTACCGGGTGGCGACGGGTATCGAAAGGTCTCGGGCAAGAAGGCTGCGAAGCCGAAGCCTGAGACCCCGGTTGCCGCTGTTGGGACCTCCAACCGCTTTAGTCTCCTGTGCGTGAAGGAGGAAGACACCGTTTTGATTGGGAACTCACAGATCAGGAGCCAGGAGAAGTACTTTGCTTTTGCAAACCGGGACAGTAGGGAGGTAAGGTGCTTACCCGTGCGGGGAACGGCGCACTCAAGGAAGGAGTTAGAGAAGCTGCGCGTGGCTGGTCGGATGACTGCGATCGTTGTCTACGCTGGTGGAAACGATCTGTTCCTCAATGGCAGTAGAATAGGTTCGACGGGAGGAATCATCACCGAGATCATGTCTCTTGCGGATGATCTAAAGCTTAAAACAGACAGGAGAATGTTTGATGAATATTTTATCGCGGATGAATGCCAGTGACCACGCGCTCAGTAAGGTCATTGGCATCAACGAGAGGGTGCAAGACTTATGCGTCCTACTGGGCGTGATGTTTGTTGACCCCTTCGACGCGTTTTCGGGTAAGTGGGACCTTTATCAAAGAGATGGTGTCCACCTCAGTGACAAGGGTAAAGGTGTGCTGGGCGCGCTGCTCGACCGGCACCTATACCGTATGGTGAGGTCAAGGGGATTGATGACGGCCCCACCCTGGGGGGATGATCTTGAGCCGCTGGCGGACGTACCTTCAACCGAAGAGTGCGTCCATGTACAGGTGGGTGACCCTCTTCCCCGTTGGAGGAGGCTCGGGCTCCTGCGAAAGTTGCCCCTTTCGTTGGTGAGGGGCTCTTCAACTCCCGACAGCCCTGGCTGTTCGTAAAACGGATCGTGCTAGGGGACGGTCAGAATAGGGAAGGCTCCCTCCGTGCAGTGCTTTTTAATGCTAGGTCGATTAGGAATAAGTTTTGCGAGCTACGGGCGCTCTTAGCATCAGAATACCAGGATATCGTTGCTATCACCAAGTCTTGGATTCATACTGATCGTAGGGACTGCGTTGGGGAGCTCGAGATTCCCGGGCATAGAATGTTCCACAATGCCCGCACCCGTAGGGAAAGGGGGGGAGGGTACTAATATACGTCAGGGACATGTTGAGTCCGGTTGACTGCCAGTCCCGATCGGAACGGGAGCTGCTTGGCGTCGATGTGAACCTGGGACGGACGAACTATAGATTAATCTTGGTGTACAGACCTCCACATCTCCCCCTCGAGGAGGATACAGCCCTGTACACCGAACTCCGTAGTCTGCTAAGGGACAGGGTGTGTGTATTTTTAGGAGACTTCATCTGTCGCAGCATAAACTGGGAAGACAGGACTGCTGATGCCGAGGGGAGGAGGCTAGTTGACTTTGCTGATGAGAACTTTCTGACTCAGTGAGTCAATGGGCCTACACGAGGCGAAAGCGTTCTGGACTTAGTAGTCACGACCGAAGACAACCTCGCCACTAGCCTCACCGTTGACGAATAGTTGGGTGCGAGTGATCACGGTCTGATTAGGTTCTGTGTCTGTGTCCCTCGGGTGAAGCGTAGTAACTCGAGAGGCAGTAAGCTGGATCTACGGCGGGCGGACTTTGTTGGCCTCCGGGATAGCGTAGATGAGATGGGGTTAGAGGTCGGCGGCGATGTTGAGCGAGTGTGGAGTGCATTCTGGGACCGGTTTATGGTGCTGCAGTCTGCGACCATACCCTCAAAACCAGTCAACCCTGCTTCAAAGCAGCCTAATTGGTTCAGTCGTGACATTGCTTCAACTATCCGAAATAGGAAAGCTGCGTATAGGAGGGTGAAGGCCAATCGTTCCCACGAGAACACTGAGGCGTATGTCAGCCTGTGCAGGGAAGTCAAGGCGAAGGTTAGGCTAGCCAAACGTAACGAACTCCGGGTGGCAAGCCTCTGCAAGGCTCACCCTAAGGAATGTTTCAGTTATGTCAATAGTAGAAAGGCCATTACACTGCGTTCGAACTTATTCAGCAGATTACATTTTCTCCAATGTTTTCAAAAGTTTTTCTCTGATTTCATTGAAATTTGTAGCAAATAATCACTATATATAGCAGCATTGATGGTATTCATTTCGATAAAATATTTTGATAATTAAAATAATTATCTCATTTTATTGAAAAATATGTAAAATATTGTGTTCCGAATTATTAAGCAAGTACTCTATTTACCGATCTAAATGGTGAAAATGGGTAAGAAGAAGGATTTAACACTAACTGAGAAAAGAAAAATAGTCAAGTTACTCGCTGAAAATATAAAATCTATTGAAATTGCGAAGCAGTTTGGCAGAGCTTATCGAACTGTAAACAAGTTTGTAGCGGAGGGTACCAAACTGAGGCAGCGAAGTGATAAAGGAGCTATAAGAAAAGTGACAAGGCGGCAGATATCTGTAATCAAGCGCAAACTGCAAAGCATCCATTGTCCTTAAGTAAAGAGGTTTTTGAGCAGGCTGGTATACATAATGTACCAAGAACATCTCGATGTGGAATCCTCCAAACAATTGGCAAGACATGTAAACCTCCGATTCAGTCACCATTAACACCCAGGTACAAGAAGCAGCGTGTTGAATGGGCGCGTCAGTACGTGAAAACAGATTTTAATACTGTATTGTTAACCGATGAATGAAGAGCAACCCTTGAGGGATCTGATGGTTGGTCAAGAAGATGAATTGCTCGCCTGAATAGTGTTCGGTGTACCGCGACAGACATTGCCGATAAAATAGACAAACTGAACGCGTTTAAGGCTCCTGGGTCGGACCAGTTCCTCCCCAGAGTCTTGCGGGAAGTGCGCGACAAGGTGGCTCCCTACCTGGCTACAGTCTTCAACAAATCGTTGGAGACGGGTCAGGTGCCTGGTGACTGGAGGGAAGCCGACGTGACCTCCATCTTTAAGAAAGGGGATCACGAAAGTCCAGGGAGCTACTGTATCGTCCCACTAGTCTTACTTCGGTTGTAGGTAAATTATTAGAGGGGATAATAGCGGATAGGATGGTTGACCATTTGGATTCCTACAAGATGCTTGGGGACTCCCAACATGGGTTTAGGCGGCGGAGGTCGTGTCTCACCAACGTGCTCGAGTTTTTCCACGTCATGTAGAGTGAGTACGATAAGAGTAGGGCGATTCATATATTTTATCTCGACTTTCAGAAAGCCTTTGATAAGGCACCTCACCGCCCGCTAATGGCCAAAGTGCGCGCGCTGGGTATCGATGGGGAAGTAGGTAACTGGATTGAAAACTGGCTGAAGAATAGGCGGCAGAGGGTTGTAATTAAAGGGGCTACCTCGGGTAGCTGTGACAATAGGGTGTGTGAATTTGGGAGGTGAAAATTAATTTTTGCCAATTCCTTCACTGAGGGGTTTTAGAAATATGTTTTTGGATGTGAAGAATTCAAATCTGCTATTATTTTTGTGATTGCTCAACACTTAGCTTGGTAAATCTACGTTTGATTAAAAAGCACATAAATTGCTCTCGGAAAACAACATTTATTAATTTTAGCTTCTCAAAATGTCAGGTAATGCTATAAAAATTTTAGTTTCTCTGCATAAACATATCCTAGTAATCATAAAACATATCCTTGTAATCATAAAACAACATTAGAAAGTAATGACATCAGTAAAAAAAAATATTTAAACAACAAGTTTCATCAAGTCTTGCTTTGATTCGTTCTTGGACATCAGCCGCCGACTTGCTTCTTGGCCTCTGATATAGCCCTCACGTTTCTCATGTGTATACATCCTGCCTGCTGCCTCTGTGACTTGTTTCACACACCTCTCTATTGACTGAGCATGACAGGGCCACTGTGGAACTTGCATAGGCTTGTCAAAGAACTTCTTTACTTCCGCTGTAGTCAGTTTACATGTCAAAGGAGGTTCAAATACCCCGTCAGACCAGTCTGTCAGCTCCAACACGGAAGAAGCACTGGGGTTGATGGAAGGTGTCTTCCTGGGACGTACAGAAAGATCTCCAAGTGTGTCATCATCTCCACCCCTCATGTCAACAATCTTTTGGACACCAGTTCTCCTCTCCTCACTGTCATCTGAGCACAAGAGTGTCTGGATTATCATTTCGCTGAATGCATACCATGCTGAGCGCTTGATGGTTGGCAAAACAGCATCCACTACAGCCTTCTTTTGCAGCCTAACTAGCCGCAGCTGAAACAAGATGTGGCGTGGGCCTTCCACCCAAGAGTGTTTTACTTTGATGTTGAACCAACAGGGGTAGTACACACCAACAATGTATTCCACTATCAGTCTTAAGTTGTTGAGGGTTTTGCCTTTAAGGCCATGTTTTGAAACCCATATGCGACAAAGCCTGTTTGCTGTTGTCAACCACCTTGAATGGCTCACTGGACCAATTTCAAGAAGGGCCAGATCTGTGGGAAGTTCCCCAGTCCTTATGGCCTGTGTGATCCTATACCCGTACGCTTGATCAGTAGAGAGATCCTTTACGACATTGTCACTCAGTGAAGTAAGAGGCTCTCCAATTGAGAGTTTGGTGAATGAAGGATCAATTTCAAGTTCGGTTGCAGTGTCTAGCATCTTGCCAATGTTACCTGTCCACTTGTTGTTAGACAAGGTCTTCCCATCCAGTGCTGTGATCAAATGTCGCAGGGGTAACTCGTTAGTGTGGAGGGCACAAACCAACCAGATCAGCTTACGGCAAAGCTTGACCTCTACCCAATGCATGGAACCACCCTCCCAGCCAGTGTTAACATTTGTAGAATCACCTCCAATGGCCTGCAGGCTTTTATCAATGCCCTTCTTCTTCATTGACTTTATTGTGATCAACTACAAGTCTCTTGTCTTCTTCAGTGATCAAGCCAGCATCCATAAAGGCAGCAGTGGTGATGGCAGCTGTGGCACGCAGGCCAACACCATATCTGATGCTATGCATAGCAACATTAGGTATTTCTAATGTGTTGTACTCTGGCTTTTTATTGGAAGTTGAAGACGTGCTTGGTATTTCTAATGTCACTTCATAACTTCCATCCTTTCCATCTTGAGCATCAGCTATTTGTTCTTCATTTTCATCATCAGAGAAAATTATTTCATTTGATGGCATTGAAACATCCTGCTTACTTGTCTGCTTATATTCAGCAAGCCATCTTCTTTCGTCTTCTTGCCGCTTCTGCTTTTTGACTTGTCTGTTGTGCTCAGGTTGATCTGGCAAGCCAATCTGATGTGGTCCAATAGAACCAGACTTGTCTCTCTGACCTTTAATGAAAGCAAGTTCCTTCACAGGGATCTTCATCTCCCTAGGGCATGTACAGTTAATGTGAGTTTCGTTTTTGCAACCAGCATCTGCAAGGCAGCCAAATTCAGAGCAGAGAACAATTTTACACTTGCAACTGAGGATGTCAAAAAGCTTGTCAAGTTTTGCAATGAAAGCCTCTTTGACATGTAGCTTTCCTCTCCCAAGAGATATGTTTTTGGCCTGCTCCCAGCTCTCTTGGATCTTGTTTAAGATTGTGACTCGTGAATTTACAACGGGGCTACAAAAGAACTGTTTGCTCGTTCCCACTTTTCAAGCACTTTAGGGTAAATGTCCTTTGCAAGACTGGCTGCTGGGTAGTTTCTCACATCCTCACCACTTTGTTCTCTTAGCAGTAGCCCATATTTCAGAACGTCTCGCAGAGTTGGGAGTTCAGAGGGCAACAACTCTCTACCAGTTCCAATTAGGTTGCTCATATGTGTGAATGTCCCCAGTCTTGTCCTCCTTTTAGAAGCCATTGTAGGTCAATTCCCACTGGTTAGGATGGTAGCACTGACGGACAAATAATCTTCAGCACACTGATGAATATGTTTCAACCTGTGAAATAAGCAAAAACAGCAGTGCATTATATATACAGCATATATAATTATTAATATAATAATTATTATATAATTCCACAAAAAAGTAAAAAAAGTCACTATTTTTATGTAGCTTCTTACCAAGCAAAACTAAATTATATTAAATTAACAAAAATATCTTTAGAATTCCTAAGTCATGCTGCAACTTTTTAGCACCCCTCATATTTGGAATTTGAAAGTTGAAAAATTCGACACACCCTACGTGTGACAATGTGTAGGAATTTTTCCCTGGCACCCGTTGCCATTGGTACCTCCTCAGTATGGGCCGCAAGGCCTTTTGACGTTCTCTCTCTCTCTCTCTCTCTCTCTCTCTCTCTCTCTCTCTCTCTCTCTCTCTCTCTCTCTCCATCATTAAAATTCTATTTTTCGGCTGAGTTTCTCCGGCAAAGTTAATGTGAAATAATTTTGCATTGTTTTTGATGATCGCTACAAATTCCATTTTTCAGACGAGTTAAGCCTGCATTCAGAGCTGGGCAATAAATACATTGAATGTATTTAAATACTAAATACTAAATACATGGGAGAAATGTATTTAAATACTAAATACTAAATACATTTTACGAATGTATTTAGATACAAAATACAAAATACATCAATTGTATTTAAATACATTTGTAAATACATTTTAAATACATACAAATTTTAACATATGCATTCACTAATTCATGTTTTGATAAATTTCTACTTTAGTGCACTTTACCTTATTACTGTCTTTAGATTTAATTTTAAAGTATTTTCCATCAAACAGAGGGTGCACTAAATTGTTATCTGCAGATATATCACTGTTTGATTCACCGGATTTGCTTGTTGAAGCCATGACACGCACAAGATAAAGAAATCAACCGCTTTCGACTAAGAGTGGCACACAACTGATTGAACTGACACGTTGAAACATGAACCATGCTGTACTACACTGTCGACTCGTCGTACTGTGCTAGTAGTACAGTACAGAACGTGTATTAAACCAGTAAAAGTATTTACATTTTTATATTTTGAGTATTTAAATACATTGTATTTAAATACTCATTAAAGTATTTAAATACTATATTTAAATACATGAAAAACAATGTATTTATAAATACAGTTCTAAATACACAAATGTATTTAAATACGTATTTAAATACAAATGTATTTAAATACTGCCCAGCTCTGCCTGCATTCACCATTTCTCCCTCACGATCCATTGTATTAATTAAAATAACACATTTTATTATTTAAAGTAACATCATTCTGCATTGTTATAAACGACTGCCTACAGATCCCATTCAGTTCCTTATTCAATTCCGTTTCCTGTCTATGACACGTGCTTTTCACTTGTGCGTGTTTATTTTTGTATTCACCATTTCTTCTTCACTATCCATTATATTAATTAGAATAACATATTGCATTATTTAAATTAATATCATTCTGCATTGCTATTAACAGCTGCCTACAGGTTCCATTCAATTTTGTATTCAATTCCGTTTCCGGTCTGTAACACGTGCCACTCGCTTGCGCGTGTTTATTTCTGTATTTCTGCACTCACCATTTCTCCCTCACTCACCATTATATTAATTAAAATAGCATTGTATTATTTAAATTAACATCAGTCTGCATTGGTATTAACGGCAGCCCACAGGTTCCATTAAATTTGGTATTCAACTCCGTTTCCAGTCTGTAATACGTGTTTATTTCCGCATTCACCATTTCCCCCTCGCCATCCGTTATATTAATTAAAGTAACATATTGTATCATTTAAAAGTAACGTATCGTATTAGTTAAAGTAACGTATCGTATTATTTAAAGTAACGTATTGTATTATTTAAAGTAACGTATCGTATTATTTAAAGTAACATATAGTACTATTTAAAGTAACGTATCGTAAAAAAAAAAAAATGACAAAATATGACAGGGTCAGCTAAACTGAAAGCTGAATGCTTTAAATGTAAAGTTAGTCATTGGTGTGTCGACTTCTCCGGAGGTAATATCAGCGACATTACATCCCTGAGTATATGTTTGTTTTGTAAACTTAGAGAAAACCATGAAAAGGAAGTTAAAGAGCTAAAGGAATTAGTAAAAAAAGCATGAAGCTCGGGTCGTAGCACTGGAAATCCAACCCAGTGGACAAGATCAGAGTGAAAACGCATCAGCAGACAGAGCCGGATTTAGACGTGTGGAGGCCCTGGGCAGCCTCCATGTGGAGGCCCCCCTACCTTAGGGGAAGACATAATTGAAGTCATCCATAAGATTCATAATATAATTAACATACATACACTTTCAAAACATCGTGCACTCTTGTGTCTGTCCATTCCACTCATTTCTGCAAAAAAAGAAAGCCTCGGGTTACTTGGGTATTCCATTATAGTGAGAGTAGGCCTAAAAGAGTAATAAAAACAAAATAATAATCAGTACACAACAAATAGTAATTGGTAAAAGTTTATGTACTACAGTGGTATTGGATGCGCGTGTTTTTTGTTTGATCATCTATCGGGTTTTTCTAGTTTCGGGTTTTTTCTATTTTGATAATGGCTTGTCAATATGTGGAGGCCCCCAAGATGTGGAGGCCCATGGGCAGCTGCCCACTTTGCCCACTCCTAAATCCGGCCCTGTCAGCAGATATAAACTGTAAGGTTAAACATCTAGAACAAAGCGTGGCCCGCTTGGAAAATACAGTGAATGTTCCAGAAAATAGAACGGAGGAACGAGAATTCCAAGTGGTCAAAATAAAAGACCCTCCAAACCAAAACATAAAGATTCAGAACCCATTATCGTAAAAAATAAGTTTCACTTACTTGCCGGCGAAGAGGAGGAGTCCTTTTTAATTGGGAATTCTCTGGTCAGGAATCAAGGGGACTTTTTCGGAGCAAGACGCCTGACCAAGAGAAAACTCCGATGTTTTGCAGGTGCCACGAGTCAGATAATAAATAGGGAATTAGTCAAAATTAATATCAAGAATAAGAGGTGCCCCATCATTGTACATATTGGTGGCAATGACGTTTTTCAGGGAGGGACAGGAAGGCAGAGAGAGTCCATTGTAAAAGAGTTCAAGACCTTAACCGACAAGCTTAGAGAAAAGACAGATATGAATTAAACGCATGTGTGAGGAAAAAGGCCTAAAGTTTGTTGATTTTTGGCCTACATTCTTCGGAAATGGGGAATACTTTGGCTCGGACAGGATACACTTTAATCAGAAGGGGAAAAAGAAGTTTGGTGATTTACTGAATATAGATTTGTATAATCTTTTTAAACGAGGACCCCCCAAACCAGCAATTGATCCTGCTCCCCCAACTGTTAAACCTAGTCCCCCAGCAGTCGGTCCTCCTCCCCCAGCAATTAGTCCTCCTCCCCCAGCAGTTAATCCTCCTCCCCCAGCAGTTAATCCTCCTCCCCCAGCAGTTAGTCCTCCTCCCACAGCAGTCGGTCCTCCTCCAACAGTAGTTCATCCTACTCCCCCAATAGTAGCAGTAAGTTCTCCTCCCCAGCAGATAGTCCTGTCCCCCAAGCAGTCAGTCCTCCTCCCCCCCCCCCAGCAAATCTCTCAAAACTGTGCTCTTCAGTGCTAGGTCAATTAGAAACAAACTAATGGAATTTATAGTGCTAGTCAAAACTGAGAACTTTGATATCATAGGAATAACGGAATCCTGGATTCATTCTGAATCAAGGGATTTTGTAGGAGAATAAGAAATGGTAGGTTACAAAATGTTTCACAAAGATAGGAAGGGAAGGGAAGGCGGCGGTGTACTTTTGTATGCTCGTGACTTCCTGCACCCGGTAAACAGTAATATCGTATCTGCTTACAAAATGTTGGGAATTAATCTAAATCTAAAAAATATAGTGCATCTACTCCTAGTATATAGGCCACCTCACTACCCCGTTGATAAGGATATAAACTTGTATAACCAATTAAGCAGAATAGTGAATAATAAGATCAGTGTGATTTTTGGTGATTTTAATTGTGGTAATATAAATTGGGAAAACAAAACAGCTGATGCTGAGGACTCAAGACTGTTGGAATTTGCCGATGATAATTTATTAAGTCAATGGGTTGACGGTCCTACAAGGGGTAATAATAAATTAGACCTCATATTCACGAACGAAGATGACCTAGTCTCTAACCTGACTATTGTTGAAAATTTGAGTAACAGCGATCATAATTTGATTAGGTTTGACCTCAGGGTTCCAGGTAATACACGCGAAAAGACTCGTGAAAGACTGGATTTCTCCAGAGCAAATTTTGAAAGCTTCCGAAGTAGTTTAGACACACTTGGAGTTCTAATAAGTGAGAATGTCGATGTCACCTGGAGCTCGTATAGGGATCAATTTAGAATATTACAGATCACTTTTATACCCACTAAGATAGTTTCCTTGTCAACAAAGTCGCCGAAATGGTTTAACAACGAAATTAGCAATGCTATTACGGAAAGAAATAGAGCCTACAAACTACTTAAGTCACATTTCAACCAGACTAATTCAGAAAACTATGTAAACCTACGTCGAAGTATTAAGTCCTTAATTAGATCAGCCAAACGTGATGAAGAAGCTAGAGTTGCCTCACTCTGTAAAGTTAACCCTGAAGAATTTTTTGCCCATGTTAATAGCAGAAAGCCAATTAAAAATTCTGTAAGTCCCCTAAAAGAGAGAAATGGTGTACTGAAATTCAGTGATAAAGATATAGCGAATACGTTAAACGAGTTCTTCGTTACAGTCTTCACGGAGAAAGACTCAATTGAAGTACCAAGTCCTCGGATTACGTATGACGGTGACCATCTCGTAGAGACCATAAGTTTTACGAGAGATGAGGTACAGCAATTAATTGACAAGATGAATAAATACAAATCACCTGGTCCCGACTTATTTCTTTCAGGGGTATTAAAAGAGGTTAGCCACAATCGAGTTAAGGAAAGTTCCAACCGACTGGAAGTTAGCAAATGTAGCACCAATCTTTAAAAAAAGTGATAGGGAAAATCCTTGTAATTATCGCCCGATCAGATTAACATCAATTGTCGGCAAACTGTTGGAATCCATCATTACAGAACGTATTGTGTATCACCTTGAATCTAGCAATCTAATTTTTTATTCTCAACATGGATTTAGGTGACATACTGTAGATCCTGTCTGACAAACCTGTTAGAGTTTTTCTATAATATGCATACACTATACCAGTGGTGGCGAACCTTTTTTGCTGGCTGGTCATTTTTGTTACTTTTGATTTTAAAAAAAACGAAATTGGGTCACAATAATTTATTTACTTACTATTTTAGTGAGAAACTTGTTGGAGTTTAGCTGCCAATGTTTTTATCCGAGGTTTATATTTAGTTGTCTTTAGTCTCACACATGCAGCACTCATATCTGTGCCAAGGCAATTCCTAGTGGTAGATTTGACGAAATTCATAGAGGAAAACAACTGTTCACATGAATAAGATGAACCAAACATTATTGAAGAGTACTTTTTGAGTACGTCGGATTTATTTTCTTCATTATCTGCAAAATATTTTGAAGTCAAGAAGTGTTTCTGCAATAATGAAAAATATTTCAATTTTTCTTCTAACATTCTTCTTATTTCTTCTAACATTTCAACAAAGCGATTCAAAACTTGATCACGACTTAACCATCTGACATTGTTATACATAACTAACTGAAAATTGAGAGTCAACCTCATCTAATAGTTTGATAAATTGACGTTTGTTAAGAGCGTGAGCAACTATAAAATTGACAGTCTTTGTCACAAGAGACATCACATTTTCAAGTGATTTTAAACTTTTTTTTGCTCAAAGCGCTTCTTGGTGTAAAATACAAGGAAATTCAACTAAAGGGTGTTTCACTTCTTGTTTAAGTAAGTGAACAAATCCAATATTTTTTCCAATCATACTCGGAGCTCCATCAGTCGTCACAGATACAATATTTCTGAAATTAATACCCATTTGGATGAATTCCTTCTTCAATTCATTCATAATATCCTGTCCTGTGGTTTTCTCAGGCAGTGTCATCAATTCAATTAGCTCTTCCTTCATTATATTTTCGGAATAAAATCTTGCAATAACTGCTAGACGGGCCTGTGATGTGACATCTGTACTTTCATCCAAACAAATTGAAAACATTCCAGCATTTGTCAAATCCAATAAAAGTTGATCAGATACATCTTTGTCCATGGTAATTATTCTATCTTTGACTGTATTTCTGGTCACAGGCAACTAATTAATATGTTTAATTATTTGATTTTTATTCTGAAAATTTTCAAATAAATAATCTGAGCAGTTTATAAAAATTTCTTTTAAATAATCACCATCAGAAAGTGGTACTGTAGATGATAATTGAAAACTAGCTGCTGTAATATTGTTGTTTGGTTTAAAAATTCTTTTGAAAATAGCAGATTGTTGTTGGTTTAATTGCCGCATAATAATTTCATTCCTTTCCTCATCTGACATTGAGCACAAATTTTTGTGGTTACTTTCATGTCGCTTAATATTATAAAAGTGATCAACAATGTCCACTTTGCAAATACAACAAAAAGCGTTATTATTTCGTTTAGTAACACCGTATTTCACAGTCCACTAGTTCCACTACCTTCAGAACTAGTTTTTTGTTTTTTTGTAGCCATTTTTTTATGGGTGATAATTTCTGCAGTTATAATTTGGCACTCCCAAACTTAAGGACTTGAACTGCAAAACTGGGAAGGCGGATGACCGCGCGGCGCGCACCATGAGTCGGTTGTCATACACGCTCCTTTTTAAACGTACACTATACGTTTAAAAATGTTTCAATGTGTATCAGCTGTTTATTTTGATCGGTTGTCATACATACACTCACGTTCTTAAACGTATACGTTTAAAAACGTTTCAATGTGTATTAGCTGTTTATTTTGGTGGGAGAATAAAATAATTTTAAAACTGTAAGGCAGAAAATATTAAAAATTAAAGTCATATTTTATTTAAATAAGAGCTCGTGGGTCACTATAAATTGCCTCGTGGGTCAGTACTTGACCCGCGGGTCAATAGTTCGCCATCAGTGCACTATACGATGCAAGTAGGGCAATAGGTATAGTGTACCTCGACTTTCAAAAAGCCTTTGACAAAGTCCCTCACACGAGATTGATGGCTAAAGTCAGAGGATTAGGAATCACCAGGCTTGTTTCCAAATGGATTGAGGATTGGTTAAAAGATAGAAAGCAGAGAGTGGTAATAAATGGAGTGGTTTCGGAGTCGGCGCCCGTCACCAATGGTGTCCCACAGGGTTCCGTTCTGGGTCCTTTACTTTTTAGCATCTATATTAACGATATAGACGTCGGGCTTCTAAGTACAATCTCAAAATTTGCAGACGATACGAAATTAGGAAGTAGTGTAGGAACTGAAGAGGGCGTAAGAACGCTTCAAAATGATCTTGACAGGTTGGGCGAATGGTCCACTACTTGGCAGATGCCATTCAACCTGGATAAATGTAAGATAATGCACAGAGGTTATAAAAACCCGAAGACCGATTACTCTTTCTTGGGAAAGAACTTGCCTGAGACCGATCTGGAGAAAGACTTAGGAGTCTATATCAGTAATGATCTGAAACCGACGAAGCACTGTGCAGAAGTCGAAAAGAGGGCCCTAAAAATATTAGGTTATATTAAAAGACGGTTCCAGTTTCGGAACAAAGAGACTGTAATGTGTCTTTATAATTCACTAGTCAGACCTTAACTGGAATACTGTGCGCAGTTTTGGTCTCTGTCCCTTAGGAAGGAAATAGAAAGGTTAGAAAGGGTACAAGCAAGGGCTACAAAATTGATCCCTTCAATGAGAATGCAAAACTACCAACGGAGATTGGAGCGCCTAAATCTGTTTGCCTTAGAGATGAGTAGGTTGCGCGGTCAGCTTATTCAAGTCTTCAAGATGCTCAATGGAATAGACAGGGTAGATTATAGAAACTTATTCTCACTTAATGTCAATCCGACAAGAAATAATGGGTTTAAACTGGAACTAAAAACATTTAGGACCTCTGTCTGCGGCAATTTCTTTTCCTATAAAATAGTTAATATCTGGAACCAACTTCCCTCGGATGTTGTTACAAGCCAAAATGTAAAAGTGTTTAAAAATAGACCAGACAAAATACTGAATACTCTCATGTTTAAGACTAAAACATAACGTTAACTCTGCAGGAGTCCGCCTGCGCGGTGTCTATGTGGGCATGCTAATTATAGAGCTTTCTTATATATTCTCTACTTTCCTGTAAAATTTCCTTGGCTACTTTTCCAGGGTCAAGGTTTTTTCTTCAACCTTTTTCCGTATCTGCCTCTGGCAGGGAAGGAGCGGAGGGTGAGGAGAGAGCCTTATACTTTTCTATTCAGTTTTCTACTACTGCTGGAATAGTTGAAATAAAAATAAACTTATTTCAGAACAGGAACCTCCCAGAGTGGACCGGAAGGTCTTTGAGGCTTCCTATTGTCCTTGTGACTCCTTGTAACTCTCTCTCTCTCTCTCTCTCTCTCTCTCTCTCTCTCTACCGTATAGATACAAGGGAGAGTTCATAAACTGAGAGTAGAGAGATGATTCTGACTGTACTCAGCTATCATGATGATTCCGACCTTCGCAGCAACCCAGGTTGGACCAAATCCGCCCTTATACTCGTATGTTATACTCGAGTTGGTTCTTGTTCGCCCTTTCGCGTAAGACGAACGCTAACAGTAATCTCTATCCCAAATAATAAGCTTCCACTAT
The DNA here is from genome assembly GCA_023014485.1 of Bathynomus jamesi. Taxonomy (NCBI): domain Eukaryota; kingdom Metazoa; phylum Arthropoda; class Malacostraca; order Isopoda; family Cirolanidae; genus Bathynomus; species Bathynomus jamesi. The sequence continues at coordinate 947,999 of JAJOZX010000560.1, forward strand.
TGATTTTCGATCTAATTCGTAATGGATATTCGATGTATATTTACATAGAATGTTTGTGAATGCTACAGAAATGCGTCGAAAGGAGTCCATAAATACATAATGCCTCGACTGTTTTCTTATTTTGTTCCAGGATTTTACTTTATTTTATTTGCGTTCATATATTTATTTATTTGCTTTGCGCGCGCTCTTGTGTGTGTGTGTGTGTGTGTGTGTAGAAGAGCTGTCGTAACTCGGAAATATTTTGGAAAATTCTAAAATGTTCTCGTATATTGCAGCGCGGTCGAACTCAGGTCGATCTGAACGGTGATTGAAAACTAACAAATATAAATGAATAATATATATATATATATATATATATATATACAGGGTGGGTAAAAAAAGTGACTCCTTAGAGGTAAATTGTCATATTAAAAAATGTAAGGGAACTAGAGCTCCCAAACTTCATAGATGCTTACCTTATCATGTTGTTCGTCTTAATTGAGAAGTTGCTCGATGTATCCCCCTTCCTGCTCAACGCAGGCCTCCAAACGTGGACGCCATTGATCAATACACCTGTTTACATATCGTTGAGACACCTTCTCCCAGCCGAGCAGAATTCTTTCGTGTAGTTCATCTATATCTCTTATATTGGTACCAGGGATGTAAACTTTGGACTTCAGGGCTTCCCAAACACCATAATCTAGTGGTGAAAGATCGGGGCTACTAGCCGGCCACATATTGGGTTCGATAAACTCTGGTGTTTCGTTTTCAAGGAATGTGACAGTTTGGCGTGCTCTGTGAGCAGGGGCTCCATCTTGTTGGAAAGTATATTTTTCACCACTAATTCGTCGAATATCAATTAGAGAGAGTGAAAGATATACTTTCCAACTAGCTGGAGCCCCTGCTCACAGAGCACGCCAAACTGTCACATTCCGTGAGAACGAAACACCGGATTTTATGGAACCAAATATGTGTCCGGCTAATAGCCCCGATCTTTTCGTTCGTGACTATTGTTTATCCAGAAGGTCAAGCAGGTTATATATTTTCTTATTTTCAAATATTTAATTACTAAAGTAGGGGACGGATTACAAGAAAGTTTAGAGAAAGCGTTTTTTTATCGTACACAATGACTTTTTTTTTCGAATTTCATCCGCGTTAGGATTTTAACTAAAAACTCGAAGTCAAATAAATCGTCTCTTATGCTGCCTCAGACTTTACACATCCTCTGATTTGTTTTAGGTTAGGTTACACTAGGTTAGGTTAGGTTAGTTTAAGTTAACCTAACATATATATATATATATATATATATATATATGTGTGTGTGTGTGTGTGTGTGTGTGTGTGTGCGTGTGTGGTGGTAAACTGAACATAAGTGAGAACGAGTATGTGGTAATTCACAGGTGTAGTGAGGTACTTTTAGTGAGGTAGCACATATGGTTCGTTCTTGGGATCATTAAAAACTTTATATAATCTGAAAAATTAGTCTTATAAAACGGCAACTCTTTTTTATGTGCATAATAATAAATATTAAAAAGGACAGGACAAGAATAACACGAAAAAACATTTGGCGTTAAAAATTCAAAGCTAAAAAAAAAAAATATTAAGCGGCAGCTTTTAACATGTACATTTAGACTAGAATTTTCATCGAGATGTGGGAAATTTTTTCATCGAACAAGTACCCTCAGGGGATGACATTATTTTCATCAAACTTTGATGCTTGATGAAATACTTTTCGGGGAACTGATTCCTTGAAAATAATTTAATCGAAGTGGTGTCATCTATTAGAGAAAATTTCAATTAAATACCATTTCAGTTTATTTCTATTAAACGAGTGTAATTACATGCATAGCAATTGTATGTTAATCAGAAGCAACGTACTAACAGCATCTTACGTTTCAAGATTAAATACATTAGAAATAAATTTACCTTACCTTAGTAGGATTCGAACCAATGCCACTGAGAATTCGAATTTTGCGAGCCGCCACGTTACCCACTCGGCCTTAAGACATTAAGATACACTGAGTGTGTTTTGTATATGTACTATTTTGTATATGTACTGTGGCCGAGTGGGTAACGTGGCGGCCCGCAAAATTCGAATTCTCAGTGGCATTGGTTCGAATCCTACTAAGGTAAGGTAAATTTATTTCTAATGCATTTAATATAGTAAGGAATAAGAAGACAAGAAGATGGGGTTAATATTTGGCTGAACACAGGGGCTAACGAGAAATGAGAGGTTATGTTTCACTAGCACTATTTTTCATGCTCTTTACGAAGGTACTAATCATTTTTTGTGATAGTGCGCGGTTATAAAATTCATTTAATATAGAATTTTTACGTGGAGACTCCGTGTGTATGTATGTATGTATGTATGTATCCATGCATGTATGTATGTATATTAGCGCTCCGTGTGTTTGTATGTACCGTAATGCGTTTCGTGGACGTATCACTTGTTTTCAGATTGTCACATGGCTGGATTGGTCCAATTAGACACTTTTTGTGTAGATTTGGCCAATTAGACACTTTTTGCGACGTGCGCCATAGGAATTTCCTTTGCTTCATGCAGTTTGAGGACATTGGCTGAAGCTAGTGAAGGTTTTGAATGTGACGGTTGCGAGATTGAGTATTACCGCGCCATTTCTAAATATTTTGAAAATAACGAAGCAGCGGTGGATTGTTTTAAACGCCACGGAGTTCTGCCCGCTTGTGTGCAATGCCCGAAATGTAACAATTCCTGTTCTTATCGCGTGGACCAACATATATACTATTGTCACCGGCAGAAAACAAACCCCAAGAATAAGCGTGTAACCCGGTGTAATTTCTCCGTGAGTGCCAATTCTGGGACGTGGTTAGGGTAAATCCCGCATTCAGCCGTGGCTAGTTGGGTTAGTTAGGTTAGTTAGGTTAGGTTAGGTTGGTTAGGTTAGGTTAGTTAATTTAGTTAGGTTAGCTACTTTTTTTATCAGAATTACATTTTCCTGGTGTAGTTTTCTCTGCTTTGTTGGAATTTGACACACATTTCTTGTGCAAATGAGTAGAAACACTCCGTATTTTGGAATGGAAAAAAAAATAGTTTCTATTCATTTGCACAAGAAATGGGTATCAGATTCGAACAAAGCAGAGAAAACTACACTAGAAAAATGTAATTTTGATAAAAAATGTAGCCCCTGTGTCCAGCCAAATATTTACCGAAGATGGTACATGTTTATTTACAGAAGTTTCGGAAATTTCAATTTCCATCATCAGTGCCAAAAATTTAAAATCAAATATAAAGAATGAATAACTATGATGAACAGAAACATACAATATATTTAAATAAACGTGTGATAATTACTAGTATAATTACAGTATATATTTAATTAATTAAAATTAAAAATAGAATAATATAAAATATAGGAGTGTGGTCAATAGTCAAAATATAAAACAGTTAAAAGGTGAATCGAAATTGAGAAGTGTCTTACCAGATTATTATCGGGGTGATGGCCTAATTGAACAGAAGGTTTGGGATGATTGGTTGTTGGAAGAATCCATATTAGAAAAGTTGGAGCCAGACGGAGTGATAGTGGATTTCTTTTCAGTGGTATAAGGTATGAGAGTTCATCTGGCGATGTTTAAGTTAAAGGCGGAGCTATAGTCGTTGAGGGTTGGTTTAATACTGAAGATGTAAAGGGACTCTAGAATGCGGAGGTAGGTTGGTTGGTCGAGTTAATAATTTTGAAGTTATTCATTCTTTATATTTGATTAAATTTTTAGTACTGATGATGGAAATTGAAATTTCCGAAACTTCTGTAAATAAACATGTACCATCTCCTCGTCTTCTTATTCCTTACTAAGTTACGGTTCCCCAAGAAAAAGCCCTTCAATCTATCACGTTTTATATATATATACTAGGTGAGGTACCCGGCGTTGCCCGGGTTAATTGAATGCCCAGTTAGGTCAACTGAATGCCAGGTTAGGTCAACTGAATGCCCCCAAAACCTCCTCATCCCCTTTATGCAACTTGGGGGCTACCCCCTCCCCCATTACCCCCACCCCTCCCCGTTACCCCACCCCTCCCCCATTACCCCCACCCCTCTCCCACACTTACCCCCATCCCCACCCTTCCCCCATTACTGCCCGGAATAAATTTCACAAACAGACAAACAGACAGGCTAAACTACAGAAAAGAACGCAGTCGTGAAAATTTTGAGCTTCACATTGTGTCAAGATTTCTGAATCTGATCAGATATCCCCCAAAATCCCCCCTGACCAAATAATTGAACTCCCAATTACTGTCGGTTCAATTATTTGGTCAATAAAACTATAGAAAAGAACACAGTCGTGAAAATCTTGAGCTTCACATTGCCGCCCGTAATACAAACATACGAACAGACAAACAGACAGGCTGACCGACTTTGTGGTGACATTCTTCATCCCATAAGAGGTTCCCGTGCCAAATTTGGTAGCTCTAGGTCAAACGGTTTGCGCTTGCATAAAGGACAGACAGACAGAAAGGCGAAAATATATAATAGGCTAGGTGAGGTACCCGGCGTTGCCCGGGTTAATTGAATGCCCGGTTAGGTCAACTGAATGCCCGGTTAGGTCAACTGAATGCCCCCTAAAAACCCCTCACCCCCCCTTTATACAACTTGGGAGCTAACCCCCACCCCTCTCCCCCACCCCCACCCTTCCACCATTACTGCCCAGGATAAATTTCACAAACAGACAAACAGACAGGCTAAATAAACTACAGAAAAGAACGCAGCCGTGAATATTTTGAGCTTCACATTGTGTCAAGATTTCTGAATCTGATCAGATATCCCCCCAAACCCCCCTGACCAAATAATTACTGTCGGTTCAATTATTTGGTCAATAAAACTATAGAAATCTTGAGCTTCACATTGCCACCCGTAATACAAACAGACAAACAGACAGGCTAACCGACTCTGTGTTGACATTCCTCATCCCATAAGAGGTTCCCGTGCCAAATTTGGTAGCTCTAGGTCAAACGGTTTGCGTTTGCATAAAGGACAGACAGACAGACAAACAGACAGACAGACAGAAAGGCGAAAATATATAATAATATATAATTTTGTTTTTCCCCCAACAGTTGCCGATAAATATTTTTTGCTTTTTTTAACTTTGAATTTTTAACACCAAATGTTTATTCCTTGTTTTTCTTGTCCTGTTCTTGTCCTGTTAATTTTTCTGACTCGTTTATTATTATGCAAACAAAACCATAATTGACTTTTTGCAGGACGCATTTTTCAAACTGGTCCATGATTTCTGTTCGCAACGCAGTTTTGTTTTGCGCTAAAAATTAGCGCTTATACAACCTTTTTGAACAGAAGTTTTTAAGCCAGTAAGAATTTAACATTTAATTTAAGCTTTAAACTTACATGTTGGGTGCAGCTTCACAAATTTGGTCTCGCTGGCTTTGGATGTGAAGCTCAAAATTTTTATGGCTGTGGTATTTTTCTAAATTTATGGATTGACTTGCTTTTCCTCTATTTCAGAAAAGAGTATAAATTTTGTACATGCTTGGTCTGACTAGCTGCACAAAATTATTTTTTATATTTTATCACAAACAACACAAATTGTTAAATAGCTCTGTTGGGTGGAACTTAGAACTTTCGACGAATAAGCTCCGCCCAGCGTCACCCGGACAAATGCTTTACTCGGCTGAACAACATAACATAACAACATTTTGCCACTTTTTTGGAGTAAACGAATTTGTTCGATGCTTACTACAAATTATTTGCGACGACGTCCTCTATCTTTTGGTGTAAAAGTGCGTGTGGTGTAGACTTTCTTCTGAAAAAAGATAACTTTCAGAAGAGCTGATCGGGATCCAAAAAGATTGTGTGTGTGTGTGTGTGTGTGTTCCTCCTCTAATTTACTACTCCTTTGGGATTTTTTTTTTAAATCTCCAAAAAGTAAAACTACATCCTGAAACGTTTTAAATTATGCGTGAATTTTTAGTAAAAACAATGCATGTAAATTACTCTTAATTAATAACTATTGAGTAAGAGAAAATGCCATTTTTGTTTTTTTAACAAAAGGATGGAATAATCTCTGACGCATTAATAAACACAAATTTTAAACGCTTAACTTCAACAGATAAAAACGCTTATAAAGTGAGATATTAAATATGAAAATAAACTAGTTAAATCTTTAAAACTCAGGTTTTAACAATATAAAAGACAACACACACACACACACACACACACACACAAGCGAGGTACTGACTTTTTTAAATCCATATATCTAAAACAACAAATTAACCTAATTTAACCTGACATAACCCGAGTACCATCGAACCGAGAAGGGCGTGATAAGTGTCTCGGACATAAATGAGAGTTCGAAAGGCGGTTTCTGTTAAGTCATTAAATAGTGAGGTACTAGCTAATCTAGCCTAACCTATCCTAACCAAACCTCGAGTAACCTAATCTAACCTAACCAAACGTCAAGTAACCTAACCTAACCTAACTTAATGAGGACCAGCAAATATATTTGCTAACAGTAAAAATATTTCTAGATATTTTATATAAAATTGTTAATGTTCCGAGGTACTAAAAGTGTTACCCCACTAAAAAGCTTATCCCATTTGTAAATTATCACATACTCGACCTCACTCATGCTCGGCTGCCTACCCATGCACATCTCCGCATAAACGAGATACCGATTTTTTTAATCTCATATATTTGAAAAGCTAATCTATGATACCTAACCAAATATCAGTGGCATCGAATGGAGGAAAGCATATTAAGTGTTCCTGAAGCAATTGCAGGATCGAAGGGTGTTTTCTGTTATTGTAAGTTCCTAAACAGTGACGTATATTAGTTAACCTAACCTAACTCAATCTAATTTTAACTGACCTAACCTAGCGCAACCTCCAACGTATTTCTAACAATAAAAAAGGTTTGTATATTTCATATAAAGTGTTTAATAATCTGAGGAACCAAAAAGTTTCTCGCTAAAATAAATTCCGGGTCTTTTCCGTTTGGTGCCCACCACCAGATTTTTTTGAAAATAGCACCAGTAGTTCATTTTGACCCTCTGAATACGAAAATAACCTTCTTTGGAGAAATGCGAACATTTTGCATAATAGGGCAATAAAAATGCAAAATAGATTACATGATATTTAATATGAAAAATTGGCTACATGATATATTAACATTAAATTGACCAAGTGGTTAGGTCAAATGAATGCCCGGTTAGATCAACTGTACGGCCTTGACGATTGGTTAGGTTAAGTTGTGATATTTTCGTTAGTTTGTGATTATTTTTGTAATATTCCAGTGTTCCATTCTGTTCCTTTTATGCCTTAAAAGCGTCACGAATGTATATAGCCTAGGTCTTTGTGCGAACTAAGAATAAGATGGCCTATAGCTTACGTTCAATTTTCAATGCAAATTATCGTAAAATTTTTGAAGAATAGACAAATATTTTTTGTATTTATGTTCATAACTGTTAAATTAAATAAATTAAATTTCTCCTATTCAAAATGTACTGATTATTAATAAAACGTTAAAATAAGTTTAAAAAAATATTAATTTCTCTCATTTAAATGGTGCCCATAGAACGAAGAAAGTCCAATTGGTCATTTTTGTTAACGTGACAATCTCTGCAAACATACACATACCAGTTAATTTAAATGTACGAAATTAAAAAATTAAAGGGCTGTAACGTTTTTATTATTCATTTATCGGAAAAAAGTATATATATATTTTAAATCAGCGTAAAAAAGTACACATAATGGTAATAATTAATTTTAATTCCAGTGGAGGGCACCAAACGGAAAAGATCCTAAATTCCCCATCACATGTGTGAATTATTATACACTCGTCTCTTCTGTGACCATTTGACATTCGCGTACACACACACACACACAGAAGTTCAAAGTTTATCTCTCTCTCTCTCTCTCTCTCTCTCTATATATATATATATATATATATATATCAGGGCCGTAGCCAGGGGGGGATAGGGGGATATATCCCCCCCCGAAATTCTTCTCAAACTTAGAAATATATTCAGACAAAATACTTCTCTCTGCTTACTCCCCTTTGATGGAGCTCTTATTTTCTGGAATGGATTTACATTTCCGACTCACCGAACTCTATAAGGAGCTCATGTCGATTAATGAACTTACGCTTCCGACTCTTAAGTTTGCTTGCTTTTAATTGGTCCTCTTGCCTACGTCACGAATGACGTCATTTTTCTATTAATGTGCCCATTGCCATGCGCAGTCGTCACTCATGATGTCAATTCCTAATATACGGTCAGTCATGCTGTTTACTTCCTTTTTTTTCACGTGTTGTGGGTACTGTGAGTCTGTGACCTATTTACAATATGGCCAACAAGAGGCAAGCAAGTGTTTTAAATTATTTTGAGCCTAAAACAAAAAAAGAAACAAACAGTGATTTAATCTGTCCTTCTGACAGTGGTGAAACTTCAAATAGAAGTGAAAAACTGAAAATGTTGTTTCCTCGGTGTGCGAGTCACAAATGTCTTTGGATATTGGCACGTTCCTCGAAAAATCATGTACAGATGAGAAAAAATATAATATTCTTAAAAATCTTTGGGTACCCGGAGAATTATATAGTTTTCCGCCGGGTAAAAGAAACTTAAAATTTCAAAGGAAGTGGCTGACTGAATTTAAGTGGCTTGCATATTCTCGAGCAAGTGAAGGTGCATTCTGCAAGTAATGTTTTGTCTTTGCAAAAAATATAGAAGTTAGTAAAGGAAATCACATAAGACTGAATGCACTAGTTAATGCTCCGTATATGCGTTGGAAAGATGCAAAAGAGGATTTCCGCAAGCACGAAACTAGCAATTATCACAAAGACAGCTGTGTTAAAGCACAAAAATTTTTGTCAGTGTTTGAAAATAAAAAAAAGGATATCTGTACAACCTTAGACAGTGCCAAAAGACAAAAAACCTCAGAAAACAGAAAAAAACTCATGCCAATTATAATTATTGAAACCATTATTTTGTGTGGCCGACAAGAAATTGCATTGCGGGGTGATAGCGTTGCTGGGATTTTGGAAGAAAATCAACAAAATGATGGAAATTTCCGCGCTTTACTGCGGTTTAGGATTGGTGGTGGAGCTGAGAATCTAAAGAAGCATTTCACCGAATGTGGTCGAAATGCAACCTACACAAACCCTCAAATTCAGAATGAAGTGATTAATATTTGTGGTAATCTAATCCTGTCTCGTATCGTGAATCAGATCAGTCATTCAAAATATTTTAGTGTTCTGGATGACGAGACCTCAGATATCTGTGGAGTGGAACAATATACTCTTTGTGTTAGGTACGCGTTAAAAAGTGAAGAGAACTATGTGCTGCGAGAAGATTTTCTGAAATTTGTTTCTATTCATGACTGTTCTGGTAGGGCACTTGCTGAAACATTATTAAAAGAACTGAGAGAGTTGGGGTTGGATGTAAACTACATGAGAGGGCAAGGATATGATGGGGCTAAGTCAATGAGTGGTCAGTTGAAAGGATGTGCAGCTATTATACAACAAACGCATCCTCAGGCTCTCTACGTTCATTGTTCTAGCCATGCCCTAAATCTGGCCCTTTCCCATGCTCGTTCAGTGCCAATAATAAGGGCTAGTTTAACGGTAATGCGAGATATAATAGCTTTCTTTAGACATTCTCCTAAGCGAAGTCATGTGCTGAAAAGTTGCATCAATGAAATGTATCCTGGTGCCAAAAGAACCCGTCTTTTGAAATTTTGTGAGACTCGGTGGGTTGAACATTTAGATTCAATTCTGTTACTGAAGGAACTTTGTGCACCAATTTCTCAAGCTTTAAACAGAATTCAGGATTTTACTGACAAAGAGTCTACAATGAAGGCTTTCACATTGTTAACTGCTATTGAGAGCAGCAAATTTTTGATATGCTTGGTTATTGTTAGTCAGGTGTTTGCACTACTGCATGGCCTTTGCGCATTCCTACAGTCTAAACAATGTGATCTTGCTTCTTGCCTGAACCATGCCGAAGTTTTAAAAGATGAAATACAAGCCCTGAGTGACTCTGCCGATTCGAAATTTAAAGCAGTTTTCTGTGAAGCCGAAAACTTTGGTAAAAGTTTGGGTACAACAATTCAAATGCCACCTTCGGTCGGACGGAAAGGTGATCACTTTGTTACACAGAATGTTGAAGAGTATTACAGACGTTGTGCGTATGTGCCTTCCCTAGACTTTTTATTAAATGAACTAAATGATAGATTTCTCAACCATAAAACTGTATTACAAAAACTGCATTCGTTGTTGCCGAAGAGATCCATCTCTCTGACGGATGAGGGGGTGAAAAACTGCTGCGAAACTTTGTCCCTTCAGTGGCCTGACGATGCAAGCGTTCCGGTAAAGTTCGAGGGAGAACTGAAGATGTGGAGACGAACTTGGAGAGACCAAAATGAAAAGACCATCGATTTCATTACTTCTTTAAATGAATGCAATGAAGAAATATTCCCTGCAATTCATGCATTTTTGAAAATAGGTGCCACTCTGCCAATAACTACGGCCGCTGCAGAAAGATCCTTTTCAACGCTAAGAAGACTTAAAACCTACATAAGAAATTCTTCCTCTGAAGAGAGACTGAATGGTTTGGCCTTAATGAGCATTCACCGCCAATTAGAAATACAACCGGAGGATGTTCTTCAAGAAATGTCAAAAAGGAAGAGAAAATTAAATATCGTCTTGTAAGGTAATGTAAACGATTTACATATTTTATATATATATATATATATATATATATATATACCTAGGACGTCCTAGGTATATATAGGTTCATATAACCCCCTCCGAAAAAAATTTCTGGCTACGGCCCTGATATATATATATATAATATATATATATATATATATATATCCCCCACCTGTGACCACCTTGTCGTGGTGGGTGGGCTCCCGTGTTGATCCAGTGGGCTACGTCGACGGGGACTTAGCCCCCGGAAGGGTCACCCATGCCGGACAGGCTACTGGGGAGACCGGGCTAAGAGCCACTAAAGTGTTTGGCTCCCAGTACCGGTCTCCACTGCTGTCCTCCTTTAAGTGCAATACGTCTGGGCACGTCAATTCGGTATGCCGACAGCCACAACAACTGTGCGTACGTTACGGGGATATCGGCCACCCAGAACGATGTCCCAACTCGCCTAAATGCTCAAACTGCGCCGGCGCACATACTACTTCGTTTCGCGAATGTATCTTTTTTAAGTTTGAGAAGGAGGTCCGGGCCCTGGGGGTGGCGGACTTCATCAACTTCCGAGAGGCGCAAGACAGGGTTCGGAGTCGGGAGGTGAGGCCGGGGGTCTCTTATGTGCTGCTCTCGGCTCAGTTCCCTCGGCTCACCGTTCGGATCCGCCACTCAAACCCCCATCGACTACTAATCCCCATTCTCGATCGGGCCCCACGCCGGACCCGGCAGCCGCCTGTCCCCCTACCATGCCTCCCCACCATGCATCCCCAAAGCTACAAACTTCCCATAACTCTGGAATCGGGAATCTCGGTTCCCATCCCCCAAGAACCCCGTTCTCACCGCACTCTAAGAACACACCCAAACCTAGCGCCCGGGGTAAATCAATGAAGCGGAGACGCCGGAGTGGGTCTCCAGACTCACCGATCATCCAACAAGCCCCCCCTCTTCTCTTAAATTTAAAAAAAGAACTCGAGTACCTACACCCGTAACCTCGCCTAAGATGACCCTCTCACCCTCGCGTTCACCCCTGCAGATGTCGACAGTCGTAGCTGACGTACACGAGCTACCATCTAGGGCGAGACACGAGGCAGATAACCACACATCCGAGGATCCAGTGGACGCGGCACTGGCACGCCTACATGGCTCATCCCCCTGTACCCCCACTGAACCGGCCCCTCTCATACCTCCGGCTCTTCCCTCATCGGCCACCCTGACCTTGTCCTCTCCCCCACCAGCCCGGTTTTACTGGTACCCCTTGTCGTCACCCCAGGTATTCCGAGAAACCGCAGACAGACAGGAAGGTGCCAATATGGACAACGGACCCCTTCCCCGTTGCATGACCACTGAACCCTGCCTAGAGACTCCTCATCCTCTAAGCCCGCGACGGTCCCCGAGCTGCCGCGATCCACGCCTCCGGTCCCGTTCGGTCGACTCGGTCCCACAGTCCCCGAAGGGGTTGGCAGGTCAGCCGATTCCCTCTTTGGTGAACGGTAGGTGACCCGACAGGCCCCCGACTTAACCCCCGCCATCATGAACCTAGATCTCCATCCACAATCCAACTCCCTAGCACCTTCACCCTCTCCACTTTCCCCTCGTCAAACAATGGACCTCCAAAAGCGACGATCCTACAATCGAACTGTAGGGAAATCTTCGCGAATTATGAAGGCCTAAATTCCCTGATTGCCTCTGCTCGCCCGGTATGTGTCTGTCTCCAGGAGCTAATCCTGGGAACCAGACCAATGCCCTGCCCCACCGGATATTTCAGCACTACTTCCCCGTCTCTTACCTGCACACGAAGGGGGGCTGCCATCCTCTTCCACCGCACAGTCCCCTTTCACAACCTCCCTATCAGATCCCCGTTACAGGTGGTTGCTGCCAGGATTTTCCTAGACAAACAATACACAGTCTGCTCGATCTACCTTCCCCCTCACTCCCAAGTCCCCCGCGACGACCTGGTTGAGGTTGTTTAACAACTCCCCAGGCCCTTCCTACTCTTGGGCGATTTCAATAGTCGCCACCCCCTGTAGGGAGATACGACCTCCACTTCTGTGGCTCCTACCCTGATTATTCTCATGGCTGAACTCTCCTTCGAGTGCTTCCCACACACTACCACGCCACCAGATGCACCCCCGTCTTGTATAGATCTATCATTCATCTCGACGGATGGCCTCCTGGACTTCACCTGGCAAGTGCTTCGGGATGACTGTGGCAGTGATCACTTCTCTGTTTGCCTCACACTAAATCGGCACGACCAGACCGTTCGGGTACCGGAGAAGTGGAAAATGGCCAGAGCTAATTGGTCACTTTTCCGGAACAACACTTCCACACGTTGTACGAACGGCGGCCCACTTTTCATCCTCTGATGAATGCGTTGCGTACTTTGAGGCGACTATTGTCGCAGCAGCAAGCACCAGCATTCCACGATCTTCTATCTACCCCCGAGCCCGACGAGTACCCTTGTGGAACCCAGAGTGCACGGAGGCCTCTCGAGCTAAGAAGAGGGCTACCCGACGATTTTATCGTACGCGAACCCCTACCCACTGCATGGAGATGCAGCGGGCCAGAGCCGTTGCTCGCCGTGCGATGAAGAAAGCGCGCGCCGAGCTTCCTGGCGTACTTTTGTATCAGGTATCATCTCCACACCATCGGCTACCATCTGGAAGAAGGTACGGAGTGTCGAGAGACGACATGCCCTCCGGGTCCTCCGCACTACTGACAGACTTCTCTATGAACCTAGGTCGGTGGCGAATCTTCTAGCATCTACCTTCGCTGCCGTCTCCTCCACAGACATCCCTCACGCGCCGGCCCCTAACAAGAGCTGCTCACCATTCCTCGACAACTCTTACACTTGACTGTTCACCATGCGAGAGCACTGTCCTCTAGACGGTCTCTTTCCCCCGGTTCGGACGGCATCCCCTACTGTATGATACAACACATCCATCCTACTATGCAACTCTTCCTACTAGATCTCTGCAACCGTATATGGATCGAGGGCACTTTCACCTCTCGGTGGAAAGAGGCCCATGTAATAGCAATCCCCAAACCCGGCAAAGACCCCTCGACCTTACTAATTATAGACCAATCTCATTAACATGCTGCGTCTACAAAATCTTTGAAAAAATGATCGCCGCGCGACTCTCCTTTCTCTTTGAAAACATCGACTCCCTCCCTGCTACCCAGTCTGGCTTTAGACAGTTTCGTTCCACTACAGACCCCCTCCTGCTCCTCAGCCGAGATTTACAGAACGCCTTCAACAGGGGACAGTTTGTCCTGTCCACCTTTTTTGACATCCAGAAGGCCTATGACACCACCCATCGACGTATAATTCTCAGTCAGCTCCAAAATTTGGGCTTCGTCGGAGCCCTGCCGACCTTCATCAAGGGCTTCCTCTCCTTCCGGAACTTTCAAGTACGGATGGGCTCAGTCTTCTCAGACGCCTTTGAGCAAGAGGACTGGGTCCCACAGGGAAGCATCCTCAGTGTCATATGCTTCTCAATCGTAATGAACACGGTAGCAAAATCCCTGCCACCCACCGTCCGTTCCTCCATCTACGCAGACGACCTTGCGATATGGTTCGCGGGGCGGGAACTGCCCGTCGTCCAACGACAAATTCAGCTCGCCATCCATCGGGTGGAGAGGTGGGCGACATCAATTGGTTTCCGCCTATTCACCTCTAAAACCAAAAGCATGGTCTTCAGCAGAAGAAGATCCACAGCCATTTCTGCTCCCTCGGTCGTATACGGCGAGCCCCTCGAAGTGGTGCCCACCGCGCGGTTCCTGAGCATGACCTTTAACCGACGGCTTCAATGGGTTCCCCACCTCAGACATCTGAAACACGCATTCCAACGTCCCCTCGCTCTTCTAGACCACCTTTCCCACATCACGTGGGGCGCTGACTGACTGTCCCTCTTCCGTCTTTACACTTCCATGGTTCAGTCAAAGGTGGATTATAGAAGTGTTGTATACGGATCTGCCTCCAGCACTTCCCTTCGAATCTTGGACCCGGTACTTATTAGCGGCCTCCGCCTCTCCACCGGTGCCTTCCGCTCCTCTCCAGCATCCAGCCTCCAAGCAGAATGTAACTACCTCCCTCTCATCCACCGGCGCGTTCTGCTCCTCATGAGAACCTACCTTCGCGCGCAGAGGCTACTCTCGTCACTTGTGTGCGCGACAATCTCAGAACCTCCACCCCCATGGACAGAGCTGGCACTTCACTGAAGCGGTCCGCTCTTTCCTGGACCTTTCCAACATGCCGCCTCCCTCAGTCATCCCATCTCATATCATGTCCATCCTCCCTGGCTCCTCACCCCTATCAAATTTTGCAGGGACTTATGTGCCCTACCAAAAGCTACCACGACCGCTACAGTATACAAGTCACTCTTACAGGAACACGTAACCCGACACCTGAACACTGTCCCCATCTACACGGATGGTTCCCGATCAGAGGTTAGTACGGCTGCCTCAGCGGTGATACTGACCCAACCGCTCTCTAGAGCCGTCCCACTTCCCCGTGAGGCCTCTGTCTTTTCAGCAGAACTCTTCGCTATTCTGAAAGCCCTCGACATCATAAGCACCCTTCCCGCCAACTCCTATGTCATCTACTCAAACTCTCAAATGCACTGCTCTCCCTTGAAAAATTTAACTCCCCTCACCCACTCGTCCGCACCATCCAACAAACCTTCCACTCCTTAACGGCATCCCAACACAAGACGGTTGCTTTCTGCTGGGTCCCGGCACATGTCGGTATCTGGGGTAATGAGGAGGCGGACCGTAAGACGAAATCCGCTTGCTCATTGCCAGTCTCCACCCAGCCCCGACCAAGTCACAAATAACAAACTCCATCGGATAAAACCACAACTTGGATATTGGGTTTCCTCGTTCCATTGGTCTCGTCATAAAGAAACAATTCTAGCCCATCTCCGCCTAGGACACACACGAAGCACACGCGGTCACCTTATGGCTAAATTGCCAGCCCCACCTGCCATACCCACATCACCGTCGTCCACCTCCTGGTCGAATGCCCGAATCTGTCTGACCTCCGCCACAAGTGTTTCCCCTACCTGTCCCGCATTCCCACGTCCGAACGTCTCCAGTCCATGCCCGCCGAAGTCCCCGACTTTTCAACGGAAGCGATTTTCTCGTACCTCACCCACTCTCAACTACTTCACCGTATCTAAATCCATACCTCCCTCTCCCACATATTCAATAACTGAACGTTCTCACGCCCCCAGTCCAATTCTCCCATCCCAGCGACACCACCCACCCTCTGTCTCGCCGAGATATGTACCACTCTAAGTGCGAATTGGCGGGTAAGCAAAAAAGGGAGGAAAAATAATAAAATATATATATATATATATATATATATATATATATATATATATATATATTATATAATCGCTGCATTCGTAGTTTAAGTAAAAGTATAAAGATGTAAACATCTTTTTACATAGAGCACCATTCCGCCCATATGCTTATATCAGGGTACGAGCAGTTCTCAACAGCATTGCCAAGCAAATAGGGGGTCAAATTACTGACGAGGCTTTCGTACGTGGTTCATCACCAGTGAAAACAACACTGCTCTGTGTTAGTCTAAGCTCTAGTCCAAAGAGCATCCATATCTGCATTCAACTGATTATAATTTTCGTTCGTTTGTATTGCAGACACCTCTAATTATATTTTTTTTATAAGTCCTGGTGCATGGTTCTTCAAGAGCAAGATGCACCGCAAGTTTGTGGTTCCTCCCCAAGGTAGTTCAAATTTACCTGTATTAATCATAGTCACACTCGTACTGCTTTAGGCTTTCTCTACATAAACTGGACCAAAAACCACAAGTGTCCGCAATCGCAAACTGTCTGTATACAGACCCGTATTTTGTTAGAATATTTTCTTATATACGATATATCTGTAAACTTAATACGAAAAAAAATTGTATTTATAAACTCAAACTGAAGAGAATTTAAAGAAAATTATATATATATAACGTAAAGAACGACGCTTGTATAGAAGAATATTCAGCGCAAGATGAGGAGGGAAAACGAACAAATGAAAAAATGAGGTAACCACCCGGGAATCGAACCCGGGATCTTCCGATTGCCGGTCAGATATGATAACCACTACACCATGGTCCTCACTCGATCAGAAGTCGTAATTCTCCTACATACGCGCAGAAACCAATGCCTCGAGGGGGGCACCTCCCGCATGCCGCACATATATATACATTTCAACTGCAAAGAACACGCAGTATAATTAACGTAAAGAACGACGCTTGTATAGAAGAATATTCCGCGCAAGATGAGGAGGGAGAACGAACAAATGAAAAAAATGAGGTAACCACCCGGGAATCGAACCCGGGATCTTCCGATTGCCGGTCAGATATGATAACCACTACACCATGGTCCTCACTCGATCAGAAGTCGTAATTCTCCTACATACACGCAGAAACCAATGCCCCGAGGGGGGCACCTCCGCATGCCGCACATATATATACATTTCAACTGCAAAGAACACGCAGTATAATTAACGTAAAGAACGACGCTTGTATAGAAGAATATTCCGCGCAAGATTCTTCTATACAAGCGTCGTTCTTTACGTAAATTATACTGCGTGTTCTTTGCAGTTGAAATGTATATATATATGTGCGGCATGCGAGGGGTGCCCCCCTCGGGGCATTGGTTTCTGCGCGTATGTAGGAGAATTACGACTTCTGATCGAGTGAGGACCATGGTGTAGTGGTTATCATATCTGACCGGCAATCGGAAGATCCCGGGTTCGATTCCCGGGTGGTTACCTCATTTTTTTCATTTGTTCGTTCTCCCTCCTCATCTTGCGCGGAATATTCTTCTATACAAGCGTCGTTCTTTACGTTAATTATACTGCGTGTTCTTTGCAGTTGAAATGTATATACAGTATATGTGCGGCATGCGAAAGGTGCCCCCCTCGGGGCATTGGTTTCTGCGCGTATGTAGGAGAATTACGACTTCTGATCGAGTGAGGACCATGGTGTAGTGGTTATCATATCTGACCGGCAATCGGAAGATCCCGGGTTCGATTCCCGGGTGGTTACCTCATTTTTTTCATTTGTTCGTTCTCCCTCCTCATCTTGCGCGGAATATTCTTCTATACAAGCGTCGTTCTTTACGTTAATTATACTGCGTGTTCTTTGCAGTTGAAATGTATATATATGTGCGGCATGCGGGAGGTGCCCCCCTCGAGGCATTGGTTTCTGCGCGTATGTAGGAGAATTACGACTTCTGATCGAGTGAGGACCATGGTGTAGTGGTTATCATATCTGACCGGCATTCGGAAGATCCCAGGTTTGATTCCCGGGTGGTTACCTCATTTTTTCATTTGTTCGTTCTCCCTCCTCATCTTGCGCGGGATATTCTTCTATACAAGCGTCGTTCTTTACGTTAATTATACTGTGTGTTATTTGCAGTTGAAATATATATATATAACAATTTTCACATCTGGATCAAATGTAGAATTCGGACCCCAGCCTTCTTTAGTTAGCTTTATAAGGCTAACTAACGAAAATATCACGACCTAACCTAACCAATCGTTAGGTTAACTGTACGCCCTTGACGATTGGTTAGGTTAGGTCATGATATTTTCGTTAGTTAGCCTTATAAAGCTAACTAAAGAAGGCTGGGGTCCGAATTCTACATTTGATCCTCACATCTTTTACAACAGTTGTAATGAAATGAAAATACAAGATTTTAGTTTCCAAAGCGTCGTTGTCACGTGTCTTTGAGACTTTTTTCGTTATATTTGATTTCTAATAATGAAGAGTAAATAACGGTAACAAATAATGTGAGGAATGTTCTCCTCAAAAGGATATTTGTTTACTTCGCCATATAAACAATTTAGATAGTACTTGCAATGATTTTGTTTGGGCAATTTTCAATTCTGGAGAGGTGTTTGAAGTGGGTGCTCAACCTCACGCGATGTGACTACATCGTTTATAAATTATTTTTATTTAATAGTAAAAACAAGCGAGCAAACAAGGGTATTTTAAGGATGTACTGAATATTCGGTATTCCGGACGAATAGTTTTTATATGTTTTTAACCGAATACCGAATAGTCGATAATTAAGGTAAATAACGTGATTTAGGAAATGGAACTTAAAATGTTTTTTATTATTTCAAGGAATAATTACAAACAAATCTAATTTGATATAGTGATAAAATAAGTAATAACCTTACAAAATATGAACAGAAAGTAATAATAATTATCGCAAAAACAAAACCTAATGAAATTTAAGCCAAGTAGATTATCGTGTAAGGGGTTCCAAAAAACCTTAGCCCCCTCATTTGCAGCTTACATGTTTACTTATATCGAAATAGTTTTTAGTCATTATAAAAATATATAAAATTCTTTATTTATTGCAGGTATTAAAATTACTCTAGCTGATAAAGTGATAATATAATGGCTTCTCAATTAATTGGTGATTCGGAGAGGCAACGTGTGATAGATCGCATACGAGCAATAACATTTCGGGAAGCTCGTGATGCTGGAGCCACCTTTATAACACGTTCATGGGTTGCCAAAAAGTTGCGAAGAAGTGAGGACTTCGTCAAAAGAAATTGGAATATACTTTGGATGAATGTGAAATGGATACAACCAAATCTGGGCGCCGAAATTTGCCACTCTCTCAGGAAACAAAGGACATCATTGAAAGCGGTACGCGTAAGCGGAACAACAGCTGTGCTAAACTTTCTAGAGAGATCGAAGTGTTGAGAGGAAAGGTCGTTAGTGGTGAGATCATTCGACTGTACCGTCATAGGCAAGGTTTAAAGCCTTGGCATGAACTTTCAAAGCCAAGAAAAACTCAACTTAACATCGATGACAGAATGTGGTTTGCCCATTATCTTGAAGATTGGGATGTGGATGATTTCATGCATTTAGCTGTCTCCGATGAATTTTTTGTTTACGAAACACGTCCGCCTAACTACCAAAATGATCGAGTGTGGGCCACAACACCAGATGAAATCGATGACAATGAACATTATCGCGAATTATTAAAAAGTCCAGACTGTGTTGGTGTGTTTGTTTTGTTCACTGCAAAGAAGCTCATGTGGGTGCTGAAGCCAAATGGTCAGAGTTGGGATGGACAGTATTTTCGTGTTATTCTATCCCAGCATGTCATTCCTTTTCTAAGAAACCTAAACAATGTTATGAATGTCGATCAGGTCACACTTCTGCACGATAAGGTCCCCTGCTTTGAGACATTAGCCATTCAACAGTTGTTGCGGAACCATGAGATCGATTTCTTTGGAAATGAAGAATGGCCAGGAAATTCTCCTGACCTGAACGTCTGTGAACACATTGGATCAGTTATAAAGGACAAGGTTGAATGTCTTTTGTTTCAAGAACCTGCAGCAAATCGATTTTCGAAGGATACAATGGCGCGACACATTGAAACTCTTTTAGCAAATTTGCGTAACGATCAAGATCTATTCACGTCACCTTTGGCAAGCTACCCAAAGCGAATTCAGGCTGTCTTGGAAGCCAATGGCGGGAACACCAAGTTTTAATTGTTTCTCTTTAAATGCACGATTAAATTCTCTTTTGTAAGGTATGTTTAGTTTTACTGTACCTCTAATGGTTTAGGCCATGGGCGGGGGGGCTAAGGTTTATTGGACAGTATTTTCGTGTTATTATTATATCCCAGCATGTCATTCCTTTTCTAAGAAACCCAAACAATGTTATGGATGTCGATCAGGTCACACTTCTGCACGATAAGGCCCCCTGCTTTGAAGCATTAGTGTTGGTAATTACATTTTTCGCAGAATTGAACAACCATTCACTTCGTACCACTTGTGGGTGGCGTGGTGAGATATTTGCGAGTAAGTACTAATAGTTCCAGGAATCTTTCGCTATTATGTCGCGACTGACTCGTGGTTCCTTTGAATAAATATGTAATTCTTTTTAACAACTTTACTGGAACTTTTTATAAGTGAGGCATATCTGATTGTGAAGATGTAGCAACCTTATCGAAGTAACTCCATAATTCAACCTTCGGCTTCTTTTTCGAAGGTTCTTGATCTTCTCGTGAAACAAAAGCAGTTGTTTCGTCGCCATGAGTTATATTACGTGTACGACTAGCATTAGGTGATGCAGACATAGTGAGTATCTCATTTTCTACAAACTCAGGTACTGTAATGCAAGGAAATTTGAAACAAGGATCTAAAACCTGAGCAGTCATACAAGTAATGGCTTTCTTCTACTGCTTGAAACGATTCTGTAAATTTTCTATTAAATCACTTTTCATAGTGTGAATACCAGCATCATCAGTATGTTACGCAAAAATACCACGAGACCTGTTACAGTGGGAGACACCATGGAAAGACAAGAAGAACCAGAAGAAAAATCATTCGTTAATTTTTTTCACATGCGCTAAAAAGCTTTAAAACACGCTGAATTAGAGTTCAGTGGTGGTTATTGAGGGTTGGTATGTCATACCACGAGGCGTATGCAGCAATTTTTTTTATGCAGGAAGGAGAGGCCAAGGACAAATGCCCGCAAAAGCCATAGAAGAAGAACAGAGCCATAATCAAGGTCCAGGTTTTCGAGATGCCTAGACACTCTGCGTTTGAAAGATAGGAGGTCAGAGACAGGAGGAAAGATGGAATGAAGAAGATTGTTCCAGAGTTGACCGGCTGAGTAGATGAAAGACTGAAAATACAGATTAACTCTTGCATTAGATAGTTGGAGAGAAAAGGAATGAGAAAGTGTAGAAAGTCTGGTACTGCGTCCTCTCCAGGGTTAAATTGTAAGCGAAAGTTTGAGCGAAGAGTTCAGCTTTGTCAGGAGAAGCCACGGCAACTGTGCCATCGGAATTGGAAAGAGGAGGGAAAGAAGAGGAAGTAAAGTTGTTGAAGAGGATCTTAGCTACATGCCAGAAAGAGCGAGAAGAATTAGAATTCGATTGATTTTCACATTTTTGTCAGATGAAGGAATTTTTGGCGAGTTGAAGAAAAGATTTTGCACGATTCCTGGCAGAAATATAAGGTGAGTGAGAGTCAGGAGTTCGATGGCGACGGTACCTTCCGAAAGACTCCTCTCTGTTGTGAATAGCATTAGAACAACTAAAGTTAAACCAATGCTTTTTTGCATTAGTAGTAGGAATAGAATATAGAATGGCCGCCTCCCTCCATGCCCGAGAGAATCACCTCTGTGACATGCACAGCACACCCAGAAGGGCCCCGGCCACGGAAGTAGTAAGCATTGCCTCCTCTTGGGAGGATCCAAAGGCCGAATTGGAGCGATACAACAGGAAACAGAAGATTGTGATCGGAGGAGCCCAACGGGGAAAAAAGTTCCACAGATTAAGAAGGATTTATTTCTTATCTCCATGGCGATCGGGGATACGAGTAGGGTTCTGTACAATCTGCTCTAGGTCATTTAGGATAGAAAAGTTGTAAGCTAGTTCACCAGGGATGTCAGTGAAATGGGAGGAAAGCCAAAGGTGGTGGTGAACATTGAAATCTCCTAAAATGGAGATTTCATCAAAGGGAGAGCGGAAAAGAATGTATTCCAGTTTGGAAGTGAGGTAGTCAAAGAATTTTGGATAGTCAATAGAATTAGGAGAAAGGGTAAATAGCGCAGATGTATTTATCATAGTTTGAGATTGGTATGTAAGCCGTAGCCAGAGGGTATAGAATTCGAAAGATTCGAGTTCTGGAATACGAGAACAAGTTAGGTCATTGCCTACATATACGCAACATCCACCTTTGGAATGAAATTGAGTATAGAGAAAGTAAGAGGGTACAGAAAAGGGGTTGCTTTCAGTCGTTCCAGACAACTGAGTTTCAATGAGAAAAGAAGATGAAGTTTAGAAGAGGCGAAGTGGTGTTCAACAGGTTGAAAATTTGAGAAAAGGCCACGAATGTTGCAGAAGTTTAAGAAAAGTGAATCAGACAGAGGTCCAGAATATCTCGAATGGGCGGTAGCAGATCCAGCCCCGCTGCCCAGGTCTGTGTTCCCGATATCGGCAGGGGGGAGCCAGGAGTGGGGACATTTATGGTCCCCTCCCCAGGTGACTTCGAGGCTCTTGAAGTTGATGACATTTATTTTAAATTTTGAAAAAAATTATGTAGTGTGTAAGATGCATGTGTATGTAGTGAGGAGGGGGAGAAAAGTGTGTGTTTGAGAGCATGCTGGACTGCTCACAGGGTAGATGAGACACGGAAAAAGATCAGCTAAGGAAGACAATGCCAGGAGAAACGGGAGTTGCAGCACTCCCTATCTTCTGTCTAACGTCCCCCCGGAGTACTTCCCTGGTCGATTGGTGTCTACAATCTCGTCCTCCTTGTTGAAGAAGTTGTCGTAGTATATATCATAGAAGGTAGAGTTGCATTGGGTGGTAACGTCTATTATAAGCTTGTTTTCGGGTAAATTATGTTGCTTCTGGATTTCCTTAAGTTTGTCTCAGGCTAGAGTTGACTGATAAAAATGCGAACAGATTCGGGGCGCAATTGCGTATATATCTGAAACAAAGTTCTGGCTAGGAAAAGCTTCGCTAACTGCAAGTGCTAAAGTATGATTCGCACAACCACAGAAGTCATTTTGAGAACGGGAACAGCTTTAGTAATATTACGTCCATTGTCGTGCACAACTGCATGCACACGATCGCTCTCTATTGACCATTCTTGCGATGTAGAAGTCAATGAAGTTGCAATGCTTTCATGAGTATGGGAACCTGGTAGATTTTTGGTAGCTAAAACATACTGCTTTTTCTCACATTTACTATTAATTCTTTGTGCTGTGAAACTGAAAAAGACTTCAGTTTTTTTTGCACTGACGCCTTATAACCCAAATAAAACTAATATTCGGTATTCAGTATTTGGCCGAATAGTTTTGCACCAAATATTCAGTACCCGGTATTCGGTACATACCTAGTTTATTTATTCGCAAGATTGAAGTGCATTTGCAGATTTATTTCCTGCTTCAATTCCTGCAAAAAATTCGAAATAAGTTTTTGAAAATATAAATGAGAATTCTTCTGAAAAGCTGAAAATGTTTGCATTTGAAGGGTAACACTTACTGTGACACATTTTATTCAAAATAGGTAACGCTTATGATATACTGTATATCTGATTTTATACCTGAAAGGACTCATGCAAGAAACCGGATCAGATTTTGCATGCCTCACGGAAACCCATCTAAAGGACTGCCAGGCGAACTGTGAAAACTGTGAGTTCTGTATTGACAAAAAAGAAATACAAATTGATAACTATAACATACTCCAAGCAGACAGAACAGTGAGACGTAGAGGAGGATGTGCTATTTACACACGCGTAAGGCATATTGCAGAAATGACTATAAATACCTCAAACAGCTACGTAGAATGTGTAGTAGCAAAAGTTGAAAAATTAAATATAGTACTAATTGGAATGTACAGACCCGCAAACACGCCAACCTCAAAGTTCTCAGATTCCATTATAGAGGTGAGAAAGTGGGTAAAACTTCTACATTCTCCAACACCAAATATTTTTCTCTGTGGTGATTTTAATTTTCCATTGATGAAACATAAAAGGATAGGAAGAAATATATGTACACGCTAGGACAAAGGGGGCACACGGGAAGACCAGGAGCAGGTAAAAATGCTACTAGTTCTAGCTGATGAATTTATGTTAACACAAGAAATAACAGAAAATACAAGAAAAACAACTGCCTAAATTTGGTATTCATAAACAACAGCAACCTAATTGATAATGTAGAAATATCCCCAACTATAATATCGGATCACAACATTATTGAAATAACCAATATAAAGGTAACAGGAAAGGAAAGAGCACGAACAACAGAAAGAAGCAAATTCGAATTATTTTTTTTAGTTTTGAAAAGATTATGTAGTGTGTAAGACGCATGTGTATATATAGTGAGGAATAGGGAGAGAAGTGTGTGTTTGAGAGCATGCTGGACTGCTCATAGGGTAGATGAGACACGGAAGAAGATCAGCTAAGGAAGACAATGACAGGAGAAACAGGAGTTGCAGCACTCCCTATCTTCTGTTTAACGTCCTCCCTGGAGTACTTCCCTGGTCGATTGGTGTCTACAATCTCCTTATAGCCTTATTAGATCGAATTTGCACGGTGAAGTAAAATTTGGGAAAAAGTAGTTAGACCCCACCCCCATTCCCATATTCCCTTACCCATTTCCATTTTTAACTTTATTTACTTCATGATCCATAGCTATGGGAATTTACAGGCGAGTAACCCCAAACTGTATCTACTGTACATTGAGAGGAATTTTATGATAATATTCGTGCGTTGATTCACTGTTTTCAGCTTTCAAATAACGTATGTTTGCTTGAGACCCCCCCCCCCCCCCAACGCTTAATTAATTCCTGCAACCCTTCGGTTGACATTTGGTAAATGCTCTCGAGTTTGCACCAACACGGGTGTTCAACTTTTAAAAATAAGGATCTTTTATTAACATGAGGCCTCATTAGTAATTTACTCTTATGCCTCATTTCACTTTAATAGTAATGAGGCTATTAAGGTACACTTTTGTTTATCCGCACAAGAAGATAATAGAAAGGAATAATAGAGTCTTTCCCCCTTTGGAAGGGCTCACTATATCTCTCTTAGAATGGTGTGATGTAATTGCTTTGCACACAAAGGCGTTTCTGAATAATGTTGGCTTATAATGCGACCAACAAATATGCGGGGAAGCAGAACAATGTCGGTCTGCATATTGTCAACACGCGTAATGTCGACACCAAAATTTCTGAATTTGCATAATGTCGAAAATTTCGATCTCTCGCACATTAGTCAATTCGCGTCGTTAGTTTAAATTAGGTCAGGTTAGGTTCAATTTAGTTAGGTTGTTACATTATGCCCGGTTAGGTGACATTAGCTTAGGCTAGGTCTGGTTGGGTTAGGTTATTGATTTTCATTGAAAATCTGAAATGTATTTTGGATTAGTCAATCGCAGTTAAAATATTAAACAACCTTTTCACTTTCATTTGAAATAAGACCGATTTGCCTAATAAGGTCAAACGTCGACATTATGAAATTCACTTTTGTTCATGTAACTCAAAGTGTCATTCATTGATGCGTTTTCATTATCCATTCGTACGTTTCTCTCTCTCTCTCTCTCTCTCTCTCTCTCTCTCTCTCTTTGTATATATATATATATATATACATACTGTATGCAATTCACCTTTCGGATTTATTTTGGATTCAGATTCGAGGAGTTTACGTTAGATTCGGATTTGAATTTGAAAATGTTAGGATTCCGATCTGAAAATTTTCTCTTGAATCAAGGTTTACTGATTTAGATTATTTATGGTTCAGTCTTTCATTGGGTATTTTTCCGTTATACCCCGCAAATGGTAATTTTCACTATATGAATACAATGCTTATTAATATATTTTTAGAAATTTAGGATCATCTGAAGATCAGGGCCCCCAGCCTTCTTTAGTTAGCTTTATAAGGCTAACTAACGAAAATATCACGATCTAACCTAACCAATGAAGAGCGATTGACCTTAAGGGCTTATTAAAATTGCGAGAGTACTCGTATAACGGAAAAGTACCTTTTATTGGACTAAAACATTTTGTTTTCCTTTATATATACTATATATACACGGTGAACCAAAAGTAGGTGGACAGTAGGTTGAATACGGTTTGTGTTATATTATATTATAACTATGGTGTTCATTATAACTATGGTGTTTGTGTTATATTATATTAAATATTATAACTAAATTTATTTAAATTTTATTTTGTATTATAGTATACAAAAAAATTAAATATGTATTCTCAAAATAAACGTTATCATTTACTGTCCACCTACATTTGGTTCACCCTATATATATATACACACACACGAGGGTATTTCAATAAGCATCCGCACTTTTTATTTTAGTGATAATATAGTATATATAAAATATATACTCGTAATAACGAGCCAAACTGAGATCTATAGGCTTATTTAGGCTAGCAACAGTATAGGCTTATTTAAGCTACTCGTAGCTGTCACATATCGTACGAGTAGTGAGCTTGGCTGCGCCGCTTTCAGTTTGTACTCTGGAAGAACAGAGATCCGTGGTTCGTTTTTTGTGGGCAGGAGGTGTGAAAGGAGCTGAAATTCACAAGCGTTTATATGCTCAGTATGGGAATAATGCGTTACCACGGCGAAGTGTGTACGAGTGGATTCAAATGTTCAAGGAAGGTCGGACATGTGTGACAGATGGTCAGCGCTCAAGACGACCGTCAACATCAACCAGTAGTGACAAGCAGGAAGAAGCCAGAGCCATGATTTTCGATGACAGAAGATTAACAATAAAAGAAATTGCATCTTCATTAGACATCAGTCAAGGATCAGCCTATTCGATAGTTCATGACATTCTTGGCTTTCACAAGGTTTGTGCAAAATGGGTGCCCAAACAGTTGACAGAAGCGCACAAGCGTAATCGTATGGACATCTGCTCTCGTTTTTTGGCGCGGTATCATAATGAAGATGAAAACTTTTTGGAGCGCATTATCACTGGAGATGAAACCTGGATTCATCACTATGAATCAGAAAGCAAACGACAGAGCATGCAATGGAAGCATCCAACATCTCCCGTTGCAAGGAAGTTCAAACCGCAGCCGTCAGCAGGTAAAGTTATGCTAACACTGTTTTGGGATACACGAGGCCCTATCCTTGAACATTATATAGAGCGTTGAAATACAGTGACAAGTGCATCATAAATGCAAAAAACTTCACTTTTTTCTACGTGAAGGTCAAAATATGAAAATAAAAACCAACTCTAATAGAGTTTATTTCCACACCAGTTTCGATGCCCACTGGCATCCTCCTTGGGTGGATAGAGAAAAACGAATGAACCAAAACAAGAGGGAAAAACAGTCCAGGGACCGACCGTTAAGAAATTCGCACCTAGGTTAGATCCCATTCTCCCGCCACCGGAAGGGCATTTTCATTAAAGGGACCCGCTTATAAGCACATTCGCACAAATTTAAAACTATCTTCCTGTTCTAAACATACAGATTCTATTTTTTTTTTTTACATAATTATTACATTTATTATTAAATTTATTACATTTAATATTGCATTATTATTTATTACAGAAATTATAAATTTATTATTACATTGGTTATTACATTGTTGTTTATTATACAGAACTTATAAACCAAAAAACGAATGAAAAAGGCGAGAAGGAAACAATCCAGAGACCATTGAGAAATTCGCACCTAGGTTAGATACCGTTCTCCCGACATCGGAAGGGCATTTTATTACAGGGTCCCGCTTATAAGTACATTCGCACAAATTAAAACTATCTTCTTGTTCTATACATACAGATTCTAATATTTTGACATAATTACTGCATTTATTATTGCATTTACATTTTTTTTTTTTAAACATTTATTATTATTACCTTTACCCTAATTATTAAATTTATAATATTACCTTTATTATTACATCTGTTGCATTTATATTTATTTCCACATTTATTACTTCCATTATTACATTTATTAAAAGCGAGTAAGGAAACAATCCAGAGACCTTTAAGAAATTCACACTTAGGTTAGAACACGTTCCCCCGACTCCGTAAGAGGATTTTTGACCAAGAATCTCATTAAAGGGTCTAACTTATAAGTACCTACCTTCGCACAAATTAAAATTATCTACTTTTTCTATACATACAGATTCTATTATTTTTCTTTTGACATAATTATTACATTTATAAAGTACCTTACTTGATTCCCAATCTATAGCATGATTATTTTGGCTGGCGTGATAAAAAATGGCAGTATTAGTATTACAACTTCTGAAGGCATATTTATGTTCTTTAATACGGGTTTCAATATTTCTTCCAGTTTCTCCCACGTATACTAAATCACAACTTTTACAGGGAATGCTGTCGACACAGGCTGTTCCTCGTTTGCAACGTTATTCCTAACCAATTTAATTTTCACGGTAGACGAATATTTGAACGCCAAAGCAAACTTAAAATCTTTTGTCAACGGTTTTACTCTTTCTAATCCGGCAATGTAAGGCAAACTATATATATATATATATATATATATATATATATTATATATATATATATATATACACAATATGAATTGACGATTGGCTAGGTTAAGTCGTAATATTTTCGTTAGTTTTAACGTTTTACTTGATTAGGTATACGCGGACAAAGTTGGGGAACGCAAATACACCTGGATAATGTAGGGGAACGTAAACTACACTAGGCTCCAGGGGGACGTAAACTACACTTGTTCCCTAATTTCTAGCCACAAATAATTTTCAAAATTACCTCAGCATTTTAGAAAATTTGTTCATGTGGCATTTAAGGCCCCGTTTAAATGATCATTCATCATCAACGGATCTTTTAATTTTAAGGTAATGTTTTCTCATTTGTATTTTGTCTTTTCAAAGTTTTGCATTTTAACGTTTTAAATTACTTAATGACATCTTCATTTTTATAGTAATTATTTTTATTTTGCATTTTGCATTTTGAAAATGAGAGCAGTGACCCGAAACTAGTCAGTATTAAAAGATTTGGGCTGCTGGAAGGGTTGACTTATTATTCATGAAGGAACATTTTACTTCCACTAAATGCACATTCATTTTTGAAGTTCATCTCCTCCCCATTGTTCCAATAATGTGTTTTTATCCTAACTATTGATAAGTTGTCAAAGAATAGAGCTACACATTACATGTAAATCTCCAAATTGGGATCTTTTCCGTTTGACTGCCGCCATTGAAACATAATTAAACTTTTTGTATTTTGTATTTTAACTGAAATGTCTTGATGATACAAAATAAGTTACTTTATAAAAAAGCTTTTCTTAATTTCCCCTTCAAATTTTGTTTCTTATAAACAATTTTAATTACTTTCAAGATCCATGCTTAATTTTTAAGTTTTAATCGTGTACTCAGAAAAATAAGGGGATCACCTGAAGATCAGGGCCTCCAGCCTTCTTTAGTTAGCTTTATAAGACTAACTAACAAAAATATCACGACCTAACCTAACCAATCGTCAAGGTCGTACAGTTGACCTAACGATTGGTTAGGTTAGGTCGTGATATTTTCGTTAGTTAGCCTTATAAGGCTAAGTAAAGAAGGCTGGGGGCACTCACCTCTTATGTTTCAATGGCGGCAGTCAAACGGAAAAGATCCCCAAATCGTCGTAGAGACGATCTATAAAAGTTCCTTCGTTTGGGTAGATGATATCTCACGAACCATTATGAACTGCTAACTGATAAAAAGTAGGCCTAGTTCACGCCTTTGAGAACTGAAAAAAAAAGCGAACTTTGGCAAAATATTGACCACCCCATGATACAGAACCTTTTTGAATCAATGGAGAGACTTGTATGTTGTTTTAGCCTTTTATGAGGTTCATAATACAACAACTAGATATTTATCAACAATTTTCCTAGATTTTATTTTCAACTTGAGTGTATAATATGCGCCTGGGCGACTTGCCCGCATGGATGCAAATTTCTTTGCATCTACCATGGAGCTCCGCCTTGGAACACAATTTAACTTCTGAAACGACAATAATTCCCTAAAATCAAACAATAAAAGGTCCAAGAATAATTGTAGTAAATCAAGGTCTCGATTTGAAACCCAGTGAACACCTACTGTGACGGGATTTGAACGTTGTCCAAAATCGGAAACCATTCATCTTGGCTGAACCGGAGACCTTTTGTCAAGTGAAGTAGGTTAAAATTCACAAAGAAAGATGTAAGAAGCTTGTGAATCATTACAGAAAACGTCTTTCAAATATTATTGCCGTTGAAGGAGCTTATGATATATACATCATATATATATATATATATATATATATATATATATATATATATATATATATATATATATATATATATATATATATATATACACACTGTGTATATATATATATATATATATATATATATATATATTTAAAATAAAAAAATTCTCAGTGTTAAACTTCATATTGTTGTCTTCCGTCCACTTGTAGATTCTGTTCACAAACCGACATGAACAGAACCTACAAGTGGACGGAAGACAACAATATGAAGTTTAACACTGAGAAATTTCAACTGTTACGGTACGGAAAAAGAGAGAACCTAAAATCCATGGAATATTATACCCCAAATGGAGAGGAAATTCAGAGAAATTCTAGAGCAAAAGATTTAGGGGTTGTAATGACTGATGATGCGAAATTTGAAACAAAAAATAAGAGCAGTAAACAGAGCAAAGAGAATAACGGGGCAGATATTGAGAACCTTTAAATGAAGGGATAGTAATGTAATGATTCCTCTACTGAAAACACTGATCATACTCAAATTGGAATACTGCTCGGTCCTAACATCCCCATATAAAAAAGAAGACATTAGACAGCTGAAAGGGATTCAGAGAAGCTTCACAGCCAAGATCAAGGAGTGCAAAGAACTAAATTATTTGGAAAGCTTACGTGAATTAAACCTATATTCACTGGAAAGGAGAAGAGAGAGATACACCATTATTTACACTTGGAAAATATTAGAGAAACCTGTCCCTAATCTTACTCTGAACCCTGTAACTCCCCAAACAACGGTAGAAAGTAGTAAAGGAAGACTGTGTCGTGCTCCCAAATTAAAGGCTAGACAGGGAACATCCTTAACCCTGAAAGAAAATAGTTTTGTTGTGAGAGGACTAAAACTGTTTAATCAGCTGCCCAAAGACCTAAGAAACACGAGTGGTGTTGCAGTGGACATCTTCAAAAGAAGATGAGACGCCTGGCTCAGAACAATCCCCGATGAGCCGGGAGTACCTGGCTATGTGAGGTGGAGAGTACAAGAAGCCAACTCACTACTTCACCAGGCGAACTCGAGAGGAGGGGCGACAAGCTTGACCTTCGTGAAATGAGGAATCATCGCGCGGAACTTTTGAAAGGTTGAAAGGTGTGTGTGTGTGTGTATATATATATATATATATATATATATATATACACACACACACAATGCACCTCGGTTGTGTAGTGGTTAGCGTCGCTGACTACGAATCCATCGACCCGGAATCGAGACCCGGTGACAGCAGCCGGCGTGCAGCAAGACCCAGCTGTTCATCCTTCCAAACAATAAAAAAATTGGTTGGTAGATAAATGGGTACGCTGGGTAACGTCGTGGTTAAGACGCTGGGCTGCTGGTGGGATGTGGTTCAGATTCCGCGTTAAACTGTAGGTCTAAGGTGGAGTAACAAGCTTGACCTTGGTCAGAATGAACAATTCGGCGGAAGCAAAACCAAGATTAACCAAGGTTATACTGTGTATATATTAGTGGCTCGCAAAGCTATTCATGCCCCTTGACAGTTGTAAACTACAAGTTGTATTTTCACTTTGCTTACCCAATTTAAGATTTTTCAGAATGAAACTATTTACTCAGTTATAATATATATATATTATATATAATATATATATTATTATACTTTGTTTACCTTATTTATATAAGAACGTTATATATATATATATATATATATATATATATATATATATCGTTCTTACCGTTGTAAATAAAGTAAATAAAGATTTTTACTGATCCGCGAAGTGGAATAGCTTTAAAGATAAAATGTAATAAAACTAAAAAAAAGTCGAAAGTTTTGCAAAAGGAAGAGAAGGCTTTTGAGGAAAAAAGTTACTGAAAGTATTTATATTGGAAGCAATAAATTTAGTCTTTTGGTGTGAATGAAACTGGCAAAAGGATAACAGGACTGCCTCGTTAGTGAAAAATTATCATTTCTGTCGAGAAATAGAAAATGTATAGAATAAATGAGTGTGGAAGCGATTAACTTCATAACCTTAAAAAATTCATCCGAGTGAACAAAGATGTAATCATTAAATGCGGGGCGAGACATGGAAATGACTGTGTAATGGGACAGATGTTATACTCTATATACAGTAATTCGTTAATTGAAAAAAGTTAGATTGGTTGTATGGGCGTATAGAAAACATTGTCTTCATTTTTTTACGCAGGAAAGAGAGGCCAATGTCGAACGCCTTCAAACACACACACACACACACACACACACACACCGTAGAAGGAAAAGAAGAGAGCCGAATTCAAAGTCCAAATTTTTGGGGATACCTGGACACCCTGCGTTTCAAAGACTGGAGGTCATAGAGAGAGGAAAAGATGGGTTGAGGAAGGTTTTTCCAGAGTTGACCGGTTGAATACATGAAAAGACTGAGAATATCGATTAATTCTTGCATTATGGAGTTGGACAAAATAGGGATAAGAATGTGTCGAAAGTCTGGTACTGCAAGCTCTCCTTAAAGGAGTGTGTGTGTGTGTGTGTGTGTGTGTGTGTGTGTGTGTGTGTGAATTGAATATTGAATAACCTTTATTAATAATAAAATAAATACAGTAGTCTTTTTACAATTTACAATTTTTACAATGACAAAATTGTGAAGCTCGACTATTTTTTTTTTTTTTTTTTTCCCTTAAGCTTTAGGTTTTACTGGGCTTTTATTAAAAATAAGCAGCTAGCTGTTATTTATTTATTTATTATTATTAATTTATAAGTAAATAAGTATTATTAATAGTTAAAACCTGTATTTCAATATAAAACAATATTAATGGACAATATTAAACATTATTAGTGGACATTAATCCAAGATTTTTGTTAGTATCCCATTATTAATCGGGATTTCAACTTGGTTTTAAACAAATTTACATTCGCAATATTTTTTATATCGGCATGCAAGTCATTCCATAGTTTCAATCCAATGAAAATGGGTAGTTTTTGAGATGAAGACAATCTAAATTGAGGTATAACAAGCTTTGATCTATTTCTGGTCTGATACGAGTGGATTTCTTGATGAATTACAAAATATCTATTTACCCATTGCAAATTAATGATTTTGCTCTTACACTTGTAAATAAAAATAAAATGTGCCAGTTTGGTTATATCATTGAGCTTTAGTAGGTTTAGCTCTTTAAATAATGCACTAGAGTGATCAAGGAAATCAGCATCAGATAATAATCTTATTGCTCGTTTTTGAATGACAAAGATACCATTTAATGCGTTGTTAGCGGAGTTTCCCCAAACAAGGGTGCAGTATGTTATAGAAGGAAGAACAAGAGTATGATAGAGTCAATAAAACTTGTTTAGGGACTACATTTCTAAGTTTAAACATTATAGCAACGCTCCTTGAAATCTTTTTCGCGATATAATTTACATGATCACTCCATTGCAAATTCTTATCTAGCATTACACCAAGAAATTTTGTTACAGTACACTCCTTTATGGTGATTTCATTAACATTAAGTTCATCAAGATATACATTTATTAGTAAAAATCATGAAATTTGTTTTACTGGTATTTAGGAAGAGTTTATTGGTGGTCAACCAATTCATTACACTGATGAATTCTGAATGAAATATATTCTTAGCTGTATTAACATCTTTGCAAGAAAAAGAGAGAGTTGTATCATCTGCAAACATTATGAAGTTCAGTATATCAGATGAACGTGGAAGGTCATTTATATATAATAAAAATAACAGTGGACCCAGCACTGAGCCCTGTGGCACACCATGTTTGGCAAGCGCTTTAGTGGAGCAAACCTTATTTACTGATACAAAATTATATCTATCGGACAAATAACTTTTAAACCAATCACTGATTGCCCCTCTAAAGCCGTAACAATACAACTTATTAAGTAGAATATTATGGTCTATTACATCAAACGCCTTACTCAAATCCATAAATAGTGATATCGTTATTTCTTTGTTCTCCTTAGCTATATTTACATTTTCCATAAGATTTAAAATAGCCATTTCCGTTGTTCTATTATTACGGAAGCCATATTGATTTGGAGATAATAAATTGTAGGATTCTAAATATCGCTGCATTCTACTTTTTACAATTTTTTCGAAAACTTTGCTGAACACAGATAATGAACACACCGGCCTGTAATTTGTTGCTAGTGTAGGATCACCCCCTTTAAAAAGGGGTGTTATACAACCAGTTTTTAGCATTGATGGGAATATTCCTTTGGAGATACTTTGATTGATAATTTTAGCCAAAGTTACAGATATCTTATCTTTAACAAGTTTCAGTATAGGTACAGGAATGTTATGAATGTTATTTTTTGTATTTTTTAGTTTACCAATAATATTCTGGACCTCGGTAGAGGTAGCAGGAACAAAAGAAAATGAATTTAGTGGGCTGGGTGGCATATATTCTAGAGGTGAGTGATCATTATTTATTAATTGTGGGCGAAGCTTATCCGCTATTGAAGTAAAATGTGCATTTAAAGAGTCTGCAATAGCAGTATCATCAGTGATTCTTTATTATCAACATTTAATTTCTCTATTGAATTTTTCTTAATTTGTGTGTGTGTGTGTGTGTGTGTGTGTGTGTGTGTGTGTGTGTGTGTGTGTTTCGTTAGTTTTAATTTCTTACACTGAAAATTATAATGCAAACAGATAGCATAATCAGTGCTCCGCCGTAAAATATATTGCAGCGACCCCACATATGAGAAGCGTACGCTATACAGGGACGGACAAGACCTCTGTACAGAGACAGCAACTGAGTGAAGGTAAAGAAACTGCGGAGCCGGCACAGCATACCTAACCTCTTAGAAGCTGTTTTAGAAAAAGAGTACTGTATATCGTATGTGATAAAGGGATAGTCGTGCGGAAGATTGGGACAAGTAGACAGATGGGTTTTTGAGGCATTGAAAACCAGAAAGTTTACTTTCCCAATTAGAGATAGTAGGAAGATCAGAGGTCAGGTGCGCCATAGCCATCTGACGCGAAGCATGGCGTGACTGTTGAGAGGGAAGTTTATGACGCAGCTATGGATCGTCCAGAAATGAAATCAGAGATAAAGACACAGATAGCAGGATAGAAACCGAAGGAGGATAGTTTGGAAATTAAGGATTTGTGTCAGACTCTGTCAAAAGTTTTTGATATGTCTAGTGCAATAGCAAAGGTTTCACCGAAATCTCGAAGCGAGGATGACCAACAGTCAAATAAATACGCAAGAAGATCACCAGTTGACCGTCGCTTGGGGAACCCATACAGACAATCTGAAAGAACAGTGTGAGTAGAGAGGAGTTGAAGAAACTTCCTAATGAGGATAGATTCAAAAACGTTAAGAAGGCAAGAAATCGAAGCAATTGGACGATAGTTGGAGAGTTGAAACAGGCCATCCTTCTTTGGCTGAATGAAAGCGAACTTCCAGCATGAAGGGAAAGTTCGAAGAAAAACTTCTCGCAACATTGTATACATAGAAACATTATCTTCCATTGTCTCAAGTCACTCAAACAAGAAGTTTTCAAGATCATTTCTTCTCTCGGAAGAAATTATGTATCATCAAAAGAAGTTACTATATCCCAGACAATGACATTTGAAAGATTTGAAAGACGTTATTGTAGACCCCTTAACGAAGATTTTTAATCAGTCACTCGAAACGGGGATTATTCCTGAAGACTTCAAATTAGCTAACGTCACGCCCATTTTTAAAAAAGGCGACCGCACAGTAGCTAGTAATTATAGGCCCATTAGCTTAACGTCAATTGTCGGTAAACTATTGGAATCCGTAGTTAGGGATCGTATCATCGATCACTTAGAAAGTCGAGATTTGATTAATAGTAGTCAGCATGGGTTTCGACGCCACAGATCTTGTTTAATTAACTTGTTAGAATTTTATAACGAAATAGTGCGCGAATACGATAGCCATAGAGCGGCTGACGTTATTTATTTAGATTTTAAAAAGACGTTCGATGCAGTTCCGCATAGAAGATTAATTGCGAAGGTTAAAGCGCACGGGATACGCGGTCAGGTAGCTAAATGGTTAGAGGAATGGCTTCGTGCTAGGAGACAGAGGGTCATTGTTAATGGTAGGGAATCGGGGTGGTTGGATGTAGGTAGCGGTGTCTCACAGGGTTCAGTGTTAGACCCATTGCTATTCGTAATTTACATTAACGACATAGATGTAGGATTGACTAGTAACGTGTCAAAATTCGCGGACGATACTAAAATAGGCGGTAAGGTTGTTAACGAGGACGATAGAAATAGGCTCCAAAACGATGTAAATAGGATTATGGAGTGGACGGATAAGTGGCAGATGCAATTTAACGTAGACGAATGTAAAGTTTTGCATATAGGTTCTCTAAGGATTTAAAAGTTAGGAACCAGTGCCTGGAGTCTTGCGCAAAAGCTAATAGGATGTTAGGCTTCATAGCGCGTAATTTCGAATTTAAATCGAGGATACTATATTGCCCCTTTACAAGTCCCTAGTCAGGCCTCATTTAGAATATGCCATTCAGTTTTGGTGCCCTATTTGCGTGAGGATATTGATAGGTTAGAAAGGGTTCAGCGTCGTGCCACGAAACTAATTCCGTCATTGCGCAACAAGCCTTATGAAGATAGGATTAAAGAGTTAGACTTGCATTCACTTGAAACTAGGAGATTAAGGGGGAGCTTATTGAAGTTTTCAAAATCGTTAATAACATCGATAACGTAAATTTTGACAAACTGTTCATTTTCGATAATAGCAATACTCGTAATAACGGATTTAAGTTGCGTGGCAGACGTTTCATTACTAATATCGCTGAAAACATCTTTACGTTTAAAGTAATTGATAAATGGAATAATCTTCCCGCGCCCGTCGTGAACTCTACCAGCGTTAATGTGTTTAAAAACCGTCTAGATAAGCATTTTAAAAACATTAATGTTGTTTAAAATAAAAAAAACAACTGGCAACAGGAGCTCTAGGGGTGGTAATCGGGGATGAGTCTGTTGACGTCTAATGCCAGCTTGTGACATGCCAGCGTGTGATATGCCAGCAAAAAAAAAAAAGACTAACACCAACTTAGTTGTAGCTTGTTGAGTAAATTAACCCACTTTTTGTTATTCTTTATACTTTTTTTTCTTCTTCTCTCCTTATTTGCATGTCTGTAACTCTCTTTATTGCATGTCTGTAGTTTGCATGGTATGATAGTGTTTGAGTTAAGAATGTGTTGCATGGTTTGTAATGCGTTCTTACTTTACTTCTTTTCATCTTTCACGCCTTTCCAGCCTAGTGGGCTGCATCCTCTACCTCCCTATGGAGTGGAGGATCGGTCTGCAACAGCTGGAAGAATGTGTTGCTTTGAGTTAAGAATGTGTTGTTCTTGAGTTAAGAATGTATTGCACGGTTTGTAAGCGTTCTTATTTTACTTCTTTTCATCTTTCACCCCTTTCCGGCAGAGTGGGCTCTACCTCCCTATGGAGTAGAGGACCGTTCTGCAATCTTTCCTATTCTCTCCGACTATTTTTCTGACTTGTCGGCAGTGGCCGGCGGATGATGATGGTGAGTCTTTTTTCTCTTTTTCTGAATGAATGTTAACCCATGAGTGATAGGTGTTGCTACTTACTTAACCCCTTATTCTCTTCTTTTAACCCCCTACTCTTTCCTTTCTCTCGGGCTAACCTTAGAGTGGATCTTAGGGTCTTTGTTAGCCTTAGCTTCTGTAGATCTGATACCAAAAAGATGGAAACACCTTCAAATCCACCCTCAAAAAGAAGTTATAAATTCTAAAATTAGAAGGCTTTATTTTGAGTGTACCAGATGAAAGACGAAATAGTTCGCCTAGGCAAGGTGTCAGCATAGAAGCACAGTTCTTGAGAACAACAGGAGGAACATTATGAGGACCGTATGCCTTCCTACAGATGATCCCAGATAGGGCAGGAAAAACATATTTGGAAGAGATGTTAATATCAGACATAATTTGGTTAGAGGGGTTAAGAACATTGGAGGAACAACACCAAAATCATCCAGGGTTGAATTGGAGGCGAAAGCTTGAGCCGAGTTCAGTTTTACCAGGAGAAGAGGCAGCAAATGAGCCGTGAGAATGGAAAAAATAAGGGAAAGAAGTAAAGTTGTTGGAGAGGTTCTTGGCTTGATGCCAGAAAGAGCGAAAAGAATTAGAATTGGATAGGTTTTCACATTTTTGTCTGATGAAGGAATTTTTGGCGAGTCGAACAACAGAGTTTGCACGACTCCGGGCAGAAATATAATTTGAGTTGAGTCAGGAGTTGGATGGGAACAGTACCTTCTGAAAGCCTCCTGTCTGTTGCGGATAGCACTAGAACACACAAAGTTAAACCAATTTTTTTTTTGCATTTGTAATAGCAAAAGAATATGGAATGTACGCCTCCATGCCCAAGTGAATCACCTCCATGATGCACTCAACGCACTCGGAGGGGCATCGGCCACAGAAGCAGTGATCATTCCATGGGAAATTAGAGAAGTA
Organism: Bathynomus jamesi; assembly: GCA_023014485.1. Taxonomy (NCBI): domain Eukaryota; kingdom Metazoa; phylum Arthropoda; class Malacostraca; order Isopoda; family Cirolanidae; genus Bathynomus; species Bathynomus jamesi. The sequence goes on from JAJOZX010000560.1 coordinate 986,888, forward strand.
CTGCCTATGGGCCTCCCGATCAGCGGTGCCAAAGTGCCAAAAGTGTCTCCTCTTGGGGGTATCCAAAGGCCGAACTGAGAGCGAGCGATAGCACAGGAAGCAGATATAAGATTGTGATCGAAGGAGCCCAACGGAGAAAAAAGTTTCACAGAGTAAGAAGAAAGATGAGTGGTGAGAAATAAATCCAGAATGTTGGCCCTATCTCCAAGGCGATCGAGGATACGAGTAGGGTGCTGTACAATCTGCCCAAGGTCATTTAGGATAGAAAAGTTGTAAGCTGGTTCACCAGGGATGTCAGTGAAATGTGAGGAAAGCCAAAGGTGGTGATGAGCATTGAAATTACTTAAAATGGAGATTTCAAGTGAAGGTGACTGAGATAGACTGTGCTCCAGTTTAGAAGTGAGGTAGTCAAAGAGTTTTTGATAATCAGTAGAATTAGTTGAAAAGTAGACAGTGCAGATGTATTTAGTTTGAGATTGACATGTAAGCCGTAGCCAGAGGGTGTAGAATTCAGAGGATTCAAGTTCGGGAATACGAGAGCAAGTTAAGTCGTTGCGTACATATAGGCAACATCCACGTTTGGAATGAAATTGAGTGCAGAGAAAGTAAGAGGGTACAGAAAAGTGGTTGCTGTTAGTATCCCAGACACCTGAGTTTTAGTCGGGAGGAGAAGGTGAGGTTTAGAGGAGGAGAGGTGGTGTCCAACAGAGTGGAAATTTGTGGGAAGGCCACGAATGTTGCAGAAGTTCAAGAAAAGTGAATGAGACAGAGGGCCAGGACATCTTGAATGGATGATAATAAAACCAGCCCCTCTGACCAGGTCTGCCTTCCCAGTACCGGCAGCGGGGAAGCCAGAAGTGGGGACATTTATGGTCCCCTCTCTAGGGGTTTCCGATGTTCTTAAAGACGGTGTCATTTTCTTTTTAATCTTGAAGAGATTCTTGAGAGAGAACTGTAACGATTTGCCGCCTCTCACTTAGGAAATTATATATCCATTTCCCTACGTTTCCTGTTATTTCCATATACTTCAGTATTATGTAGTATTTCATGTATTATGATTCCATGGTCACACTTGCCGAACGTTTTGGCAAAGTCTGTGTATATTACATCATAGTTTTCATTACTTTCCAGTGTATCAATAATGTTGTTGTGTTCCATTAGTTGTGATAGGCATGATCTGCCTGACCGAAATCCACGATGGTTATCATTTAATTTTTTTCTGAGTTTCCAAACAGTCAGATTTTCTGTCTAACTATTCTTTCAAATATTTTAGTGAGATGAGATGTAAGCGACACTGGCCTATAGTTTTTGGCCTCGGATCGATCTCTTCCTTTATATATTGGGACTATGTTCGCGCTCTTCAGGATGCCCGATATTTCTCCTGTGTCTAGTGATCGTCTCCATATCCAATATAGGCAGAGGCGTACCAATACTTTTTTCCGCTCGGGGCGAAAATGCCAACGCCGCCCCCCCCTGCAACAATTTTCAATTTTAAAAACAATTCCTTTACAAAAATACACTTCTAAACAAAACTTTTATTGGAAGAAAAACTTAAATAAAGCAACTTCAATTTTAACAATACTACATAATGTACCGTACATAATACACTACATAATTTTAACAATAACTATATAATGTATAATGCCTAGTTAAATTTTCGGACTTTCATAACAGAAAATTCATGAATGATTTTTTCTATGTCCATTGTCTCTGCAACTTCGCGTTCAATTGAAATAATCGCCAAATTGCCCAGTCTAGATTGACTTATAGTTGACCTGAGGTAAGTTTTTATAAGTTTCAGTTTCGAGAAACTTCGTTCGCAACTTGCCACGGACATGCATGTAGTTAGACAGATCCGGAGGGCAATTGTTATATGAGGCAAAGATTCCACTAGATCCCACTTAACGATCCACTGAAGTAGTTTTAACATATCCCAGTTCTTTGGATCATCGTCGACGCTTATGCTTTCGAAACTGAGCAAATGTCTGCGCAAACGCTTTATTTCTTCCAGTAGACTTCCTGGATTAATGTCATTGTAGATGGAAGAAAAATTATTGACCTTGGTATTAATTTGTTCATCTTTGGACTGATTCAAAAGGTACGAAGGAGACAGAAATTCAAAGCGATCATTCATGTTTTTAAGACAAACTGTGCGTTTTTCAGTTTCTGCTAATAAACGATCCATGATTTCAAAAAATTATCTGCGTACATCCTCTTGCACGGTCAATCCAGCATCACGAGCTTGCTCTCCAAGCATTCTTCTCCGTCTCCTGACTCTGCGGTCTATACTGATATCCATTTCATTACAGAACTCTTCGGCGGCATCTGCAGCGTTTGATACTACTGCCTCTCGTTCATTAGTTAAAAACACGGATAAAGAGTTCATTTTTAATGCACACTGGTCCAAAGCAAGTCCCTTTCTTTGAAAATATAGCTGAGCATCAGTGATTTCTTTCAGCACTGGATCCCAGAAAAATAAGTACACAATGAATATGTATGACCCCTTCACTCAGTTCTTCCAAGGCACTAACAACGTGAGTCAAGTTCTTCTTAAGACTAGAAACAGCATCATACTTAGCACTCCACCGCGTATCAGAGACTCGCTTGACAGTGATTTTGGAATGTTTTGTTAAGACATCCCAACGATGAGTAGAGGAAGAAACGTAGACGAAAATTCGTTCAATTGTTCCAAAGAAAGTTACAGCATTAGGACTCAGTCCCGAGGCATGAACTCCAACCAAGTTCAGCGAGTGGTTATTGCAAGGAATGACAGTGTGTTTGCTAACATCAAGAATTCTGCGTTGAACTCCAAGATGAATACCTGCCATCGTAGCAGCATTGTCATACCCTTGATCATAACAATTCTGGATATCCAGCCCATCCTCACGGAGCTTAGTGACAATGAGATCAGTAACTGCCTCAGCAATCTTCCCCTCTAATTTAATAAAATCAACGAAGGATTCCTTCACCTCTACATTACCATCTTTAATCGACACATAGCGAATTACCTGAGACATCTGATCAATATGCGATATATCTGGTGTACTATCGAAAATTATTGCAAAGTACTTTGCACTAGACACACTATCAATTATACATTTTCGAACATTACAGCCGATTAGTGTGATGAACTCATTTTGAATGTTAGGTGACAAATACGTAGTGGATATCTTGTCAGTCATTCGTATTTTTGTAAGATGTTCCCTAATTACTGGGTCATATTTGCCCATTAGTTTTATTAACTCCAAAAAGTTTCCAGAATTGCCAGCTAGCCCAGCTTCTTCATTTAAGTTCTCTCGGTGCCCTCGGAATGCAAGATCTTGTTTTGCCAAGAACATGATGCAGTCATAAATTCGTCTCAGTATTTCTTTCCACTTAGCAGTAGCAGGTTTTATTTGCAACTGATGTGCATTATCTATTGTAGCATTCAACTGAAGGCGCATAGACAACTCTTTCCATTGTTTAAAGCATCGGGTATGATATGGACTGTTTTCATGTTCAGGTACTCTTGGATTCAGTTTCCTCCATGCAAAAAATCCTTCTTCTTTTCCAAATGCAGTGGAGATGTTGTTGAAGAGACGACAGCAAAAGCAATGCAAGCTACATTTTGAAGGTGAGAAGATTAGCCATGACCTTTCAATTTTTTCGCCATTTTCCAGTTTTGAAATACCAAACTTTTGACATTGACCTATTGTTTGAATCAGCTGGAAAGGGTCCATTCATGTTTTTCAAATGTGATGGTCCACGTTTAATGAGTTCGATTCTCAAATTGTCCGTCATTGGAACGGACCAGTTGCCAGAATCGTTAAACAGACTCTGTGGGTGATGGATGGGTGGGTGACTTTGTGATGTAGATGAGGGTTGATCCTGATTATTTGGGGGTTCACTTGAAGTTGCCGCTTGAACATCTATCTCTAAAGATATATCACATTGCGGTTGATATCCTTGCTTCCCAGAAGGCACTGAAAGTGTGTCTGAGAATCCCATTAACTGATGAAATCGCTTAGCAGCACGCTTGCCTTCCTCCTCTTTTTTTTCGCGAAGATTCTTATATGCAGCACCACTCAGTCTCTGTCGTTTGCTCATGTTTGCTAATTCAGTAGGGTATCTGCAAAATAAAACAACCATTAATTATTAACATCATCAAAGCTCAAAGAATGCAAAGCCTAACCTAAATAATATAGGGAAAGTCTGAAAAATAGGGCTGGCAACCTTTCCTATGTGAAAATTTAACGCAACTATTTGTGGAAATAGTGGCATTGAGGTGGCATATATAGCATTTAATGATGATTTTTCATCAAAACCATGGATATTTTGTACACAAATAACGCGCGACAATGATGAGATATAAGTTTTTGGAGGGTTGCATTTTAAAACATAAAAACCCAAAATTTTGCATACTGCGCCCGCCTGACAGTAATTTGCCGCCCCTCGGGAAGTGCCGCTCGGGGCGGTCGCCCCTCTCGCCCCTCCCTTGATATGCCACTGAATATAGGGGCTCAGCGACTGCATTCTTGCAGTTTTTGATCAGTGTAGCATTCCATTTATCCAGTTCTGCCGCTGAGTGTGCTTTTAGTTTCCCTATAGCTCGTGTAATATCATCTGTCGTAAAGTCGAAGTCCGTTATACTTTCCTCTTGTAGTTCTTCTTCAAAGAACGTGTTTCTATCGCATATCAGTTTGTCAGTTTTTGGGATACTGAAAGATGATTCGTACTGAGCTCTTAATATTTCAGGTACTTCTGTTAGGTCATCAGATAAAGCACTGTCTTCGTTTTTCAAAGGTCCGATAGTCGTATGGTTTTCGACTTCCTTTTTGCAAAATTATAGAAGTACTTTGAGTTAACCTTTATCGCTTCTATAGCGTCATCTTCTTCTTTTTCTGTATGCTTCTCAATTAGTTCCTGCATGACGCAATCGATACTCTGCAGTTTATTATTTAATATTTTTCTGATGTTGTTATCTTTACAGTTACTTAATTATGCATTCACTCTTTTTCTCTTTCGGAACAATGACCTCTTTTGTCTCTCGAACCTGCTTCTCTTTCCTCTTTGTTCTATTTTTGGGACATGTCTTTCCACAATTTCCAGCGTCTTCTCCTCTTGTGACCGTCATTAGCATCTTTTCCGTTAACTTGGCCTTGAAGATGGTTTTCCCATCTATTACTTCCATGCTGGATGCAACACCTTCCCAGTTTATAGCTTTCGAGTGAAAATTAAAAATTTCGAATTTGCTTCTTTCTGTTGTTCGTGTTCTTTCCTTTCCTGTTGCTTTTATATTGGTTGTTGTTTCAATAATGTTGTGATCCGATATTATAGTTGGGGATATTTCTATATTATTAATTAGGTTGCTGTTGTTTGTGAATATCAAATTTAGGCAGTTGTTTTTGCTTGAGTTTTCTGTTATTTCTTGTGTTAACATAAATTCATCAGCTAAAGCTAGTAGCATTTTTACCTGCTCCTGGTCTTCCCGTGTGCCCCCCTTTTCCTGGTGTATACATATATTTCTTCCTATCCTTTTATATTTCATGAATAAAAAATTAAAATCACCACAGAGAAAAATATTTGGTGTTGGGAAATGTAGATCTTTTACCCAGCTTCTTACCTCTGTAAAGGAAGCTGAGAATTTTGAGGTTGGCGTGTTCGGGGGCCTGTACATTACGATTAGTACCACATTTAATTTTTCAACTTTTGCTCCTACACATTCTACGTAGCTGTTTGAAGTACTTATAGTCATTTCTGCCATATGCCTTTCGCGTGTAGAAATAGCACATCTTCCTTTACGTCTCACTGTTCTGTCTGCCCGGAGGATGTTATAGTTGTCAATTTGCATTTCTTTTTTTTTTTGCCAATACAGAACTAACAGTTTTCACAGTTCGCCTGGCAGTCCTTTAGATGGGTTTCCGTGAGGCATGCAAAATCTGCTCCGGTTTCTTGCATGAGTCCTTTCAGGTATAAAATCAGGTGTATATATCATTCAATAGTTGAATTGTGTGGGCGACATCTAAAAAATTGTTAACTCTCTTTGTTGCTGGTTTCGTCTACTCACCTGTCGTGTTCCTTTGAGGGTGATGGTAACGGCATTTTTGTCCGTATTTGCACCTCCCATATTTTGCATCCACCCGAATTTTCAATGGGACATTTCGGGACTCTTGTTTCCCCATTATTCCCTTCTTTTCTGTAACACTCAAATTCGCTTTCTCCATTTCTTTAAATACCGGAATGGAGTTTACAGTCTGTGTACAATGTACATACGTCACACAGAAATTTGACTCCCACGATCTGTTTCGCGTTCGAGACAAGGAATATTTTCCTATCATCCCAATTCATGCAGATAAAGTCGTGCAGTTTTTGACAGAAATCACATCTTAGTGCTACATTTTCAGTTGTTTCCATATTACACAAATTGCAGATTAAGTGAGAATTTGGACTCATGGCCATGCTATTCATTAATTATCGTAAAAAATAAATACACACACAATTGTTTTTTTTTCTTTTTCTTTTTCTTCCTTTCGATGGTCACGGGGGTTTATGACCTTTGCGTTTTATGACCTATTTCCTGCTTTGTTTCAAACTTTTCTTGAATGCCAACCGTATTACAATCTAAATACAGTATATACGTTAAAGTGGTGATAATTTATGTAAACTGCATTGCACTTTCTTAATTTTAATGAATTTCACTTCATAATTTATATGCACGGATTCACTGATACTTTATACACTTTCGGGTGTAAACAGAATAAACTGTCGAGTAGTTTATTTCTTTCTTATTTGGATGTTAATACAGAGAGAGACACAAGACGTCCATTCCCCACAAGGTACAAGCAGAGTAAATATATATATATATATTTCATTTAAACATCCTTTACACCTCATGTTAATCGATGTAGCTGATTGAGTTGAACGTTATAAAGGAATAATTATGAAGAAGAAATTAAAATTCTACATTTAAAAAATTTAATCTATTTGTCCACCCATAAAAGCTAACGGTGTCCCGCCATAAAAGCTAACACGATGATTTTCGTGACATCTCAAAATAGACAAATTTCTTTTACGGCATTCAAAAGATGAAGAAATTATCTAGGATATTCACTTCCATTTCGATATTCAACTTGCTACAGACATTATTAATCGAGATAGCGGCGTTTGAAAATAACGATGTCGACTTTTGTGTGTACGAGGGCTATAAATTAATTATCAATAGCGCTGCGCTCAAGCATGGTGGTAAACCATTGAACTTAATTAAGGCTAAGTAACTTACGTTCAATGTATTTTGTCACACTTTTCGAATACTTTGTTCAAAATGTTCCCCTTTTACTCTCACACAACAACGCAGGCGACGAATAAACTGATTAATTGCTTTATCAATTTGTTTTTGTGAGATGTCATTCCAGGGTTTGGTCAGTGATTGGTTTAATTCTTTCACCGTCTTGAAAGATCTTTGTTCGTCACCATTCCCGCGCTGCTGCAAAATTTCCCATATACGAGTAGAATAGTCCATTGGGTTCCATTCCGGACTATTGGGTGGCCATTAATTTTTAGCAACGAATTGGGGCACATTATCATGCAAAAATCTTAAGGTAATTTCAGACGTATGGCATCGTTCTGTCTTGTTGAAAAATGTACCACGCATTTTTACTTTTGGCTTCCATATCAGGAATTAATTCTTGTGCCAACACATCAGTTTTACATGCTTCACTGTTAAGTCGAATGTCCTGTTCAAGAAAAACGAGACGCGGTTTGCCAAATTATGAAATAGCGCCTGAGACCATTACCGATTTGGGGAATTTAGTCTTTCCACGTAGTAGCTTATTTGCAGGAATTTGCCGCTTCTTGGGGAGATTTGAATAGAGTTTATTGTTTTGTGAATTACGAGGTGATTTGATATAAAATACCTTCTCATCAGAAACTCACATTCGAGTGATGTCTATTACACTACTGTATATTGTTCTAATAATCTTCGGCAACATTGGTTGCGCTTTTTCTTGCAAGCATCAATGAGCAGAGGTGTAAAGTAACGAAGTAGCTATACTTAAGTAACTGTACTTAGTAACGTTTTCGGGATTAATTTTTTTAAAAAGTACTTCTATCTTTAAATACTTTTACTCTTACTGAAGTAAATTTTAAGAGAAAATATTGCACTTTTACTCCACTACATTTCTCTCGATACCTTTCGCTACTTTCCCTGGACATTCTAGAAACTTTCATGTTTGAAGGAACCAATTAGAGGGCACAGGACGCACGGACATTTAAATTAACCAATCACGTGCATTCTGCTTTCTTTATCGTCTGCCGTGACGCTTGCATATACCCCGCTCCAGTCGCTCATTTTGTCTGCCCTGCCTCTACAAGCACCATGTCTGATGCGATCGTATCGGCTTCTCCTGACGGCGCTGGTCATCTTTGGCCTTACCTGGAGAAGCTATTCAAGTTTATTCATTGAATAATGAATGAATTTGGAGCTAGTCATTGAAGTTCTTCCCAGAAAAGACACTCAGCCTCTGGTAATAGCTCTCAAGGTATGAGTTGCACTGCAAATACGAGCAAGGCTAGACTGCAAGAATTTCGAAAATCAGTTGCTTCTTAAGTTAAACAAGTTTTATGCATAATATAGTTAGTTGAAGTCATATATTTGGTTTTTCATTACCTAATAAATATAGTTAGTACATAGCTTGTCGTTGTTACAAAGTAACGTTTATCATTATCGATATTATGTTTGAGATACTACTTTTTACTTTTACTACTTGAGTACGTATTAAAACAGATATTTTTTACTTTTACTTCAGTACATTTCAGGAACGGTACTTTTACTTGAACTTAAGTACATTTTTGTCAAAGTAGTAGTACTTTAATTTAAGTAACAAATTTCGGTACTTTTTACACCTCTGTCAGTGAGTTCTTGTACAGATACTCGTTTGTAGCATTTACGGTCCAGGTCATTCTTTATCATTCTATGTATTGAACTCTTTGAAACTTGAATAGATCGTAATATTTCTCTGACGCTTAAGCCAGTGCCTGGTTGCTGTTATTAGCTACAACTTATGTTAGCAAATTGGTCAATAGTGTCTTCAGTTCGAGCAGATCTTGGTCTACTACCACGCTTACTTTCAACGGAACTTATGCTTTAAATTTTTTTAATTAGCCTATACTGTACACTGCACTTAGCTTTCAATGAGGATACACTTCAGAAAGTTTCTTTATAATTTTTCTCGCACCATAGTTTTTATACAAATAATGGTGCTACTATAGCGTGATTCCTACCGGTGACTTCGATACTATAGAGTGATTCCTACCCGTTTTGGTTCGAAACTACAGTACTGTAGAGTGTGATTCCTATCCAAGGTATAAATGAAAATATAATAAATATAAAATGCTATTTATTATTCAATTTTATTTATTTAAAAAATAGTTTCGGTGCTACTATAGTATGTGGTCTACCTACGATTGGTTAGGTTTAGTCACGATATTTTCGTTAAAACTAACGAAAATATCATGACTAAACCTAACCAATCGTCAAGGGCGATGGACATTGGAATGTAAACAAGCAATTAGTAAACAAGGTAAGAAGCTATAATTAAAAGGTAGACCGCCGAATCGAGGTAGGAATCACGCTATAGTAGCACCCAAATAATAATGTTTTATTACGACTTTTTCTTCACTTGAAAATACTATTTTAACAATCGATTACTGAGGTAACAGAAGATGAAAAACAAACTATAGTAATTCACGTACGTCGCCAGCGTGTTCATATGCTGTAAATTGAGTGGAAAAGTTGCCATTTAGTAAATATACAGCTTTGTGCGTGAATATCGGAGTTCGCGCACAAGTTGTCGTACAGTGCTCCCAATTTTATGTTGTATACGAGTATATTAAACTCCTCACTATTGCTAAAAATAATTTACAGCGCTCGTACACACAAAAATCGGTATCGTTATTTTCAAACGCCGCTTTCTTTATTAATATTGGTTGTAGAAAGTTCAATATGGAAATGAATATTCGAAAAAATATCATTGTGTTAGCTTTTTTTTTTTTTGGGGGGGGGGGGGGACACAGTATATATATATATATATGCAAATAACTGCAATGACCGCGCAGTATATAAATGAATAGAAACGACATAAGTATTAAGGAACGTTTCTGCACACGAGGAGGAGAGATAACGAAATAATGAAAAATGATTCATTTATATACTGCGCGGTCATTGCAGTTATTTGCGCATATTCACGATTTGCGAGGGTGCTCTCTGAGGGCATTGGTTTCTGCCCTATTTGGGAGAATTTCGATTTGTGATTGAGTGAGGTCCGTAGCATAATGGTAGAGCGTCCGACCGGCAATTGGAAGGCCCTGGGTTCGTTTCCCAGGCGGTTCGCCTCATTTTTCATTATTTCGTTATCTCTCCTCCTCGTGTGCAGAAACGTTCCTTAATACTTATGTCGTTTCTATTCATATATATATATATAAAAATTATAAAATTTTTAATTATAGAATTTTTATCTCTCTCTCTCTCTCTCTCCTCTCTCTCTCTCTCTCTCTCTTTATATATATATACACAGTATATACGGGCTACGTCGTGGCCGATGTCGTAACACCGCTTCCCGGAGATCAGCGAGGAAGCTGTAGGTCCCCTCCGTCATATGACCTTAGATGTTGCGAAGGATGTTAAACAACCCCCAATTAAAAAAAAAATATATATATATATATATACACATAAACTTTGCGCAGTTTTGAGCGGAGTTGGGCGGAGTAACAGATGTCTCTTTCGCTCAGTCGCCTGTTATGATTGGCTGACTCGCGTAAAGTGGGTGGAGCTAATGTTTCTCGCTCAGTCGCCCGTTGGGGTTGGATCTATCAAGATGAGTGGCGTAGGGTAGGAAGCCGAAGGCGCGCCTATATATATATATATATATATATATATATATATATAGAGAGAGAGAGAGAGAGAGAGAGAGAGAGAGAGAGAGAGAGAGAGAAAGATACTGTACGACAGTGGTGGCCAAAACGTCGATCGCGATTTACCAGTAGATCGCAGAGCAATTTTTAGTAGATGGCAGAATGACCAGTAGCTTAGCCGAGCAACAGAGACCTTATATTTCACAATACTAACGAGCACACGACCCGACCACTATTACCAAAAATTAGCGTTCTTTATGTTATCACCTCCATTATCGGTAGAAACATTTATTTTTTTATCTTTGTGTTTACCAGTCATTTAACAAAAAATAACAAAGTTTATCTTTAATAATTCTGAGAGATATTTAATTAATGTCACAGAAAATGATACCGCTAACTTTAATTTCTGCTAAAATTTCATACCGAGGTAAGCTGAGCTGTTATGAGCATGTGTCACCAGCGTTGCCAGACGTACGATAATTATCGTACATGTACGATAATTTCACCCTCAAATCGATGTACAATACCATTTTCTATTATCGTACGGTTTGTACGATAATTTTGGGTTGGAAATTTGTCAACTTGATATTCTATAAAAACTAATATTTTTAAATTAATTAATTAATTAATTAATAATAATAATAATAATAATAATAATAATAATAATTCTTCCCCTTATTTTGTTTATATATTATAAAACTATACTAAATTTGTAAAAATAAAATTTATATTTTGTAATAATATATATTTAAAAAAATAAAAATCTGCCAACCCCAATGTTGTAGCATGTGCAGTTGTAGCAGAGTGTTAATATATATTCACATAATTTCCTTGGTTCATTATCCAGTTGTGAAGTGTGGAGAAGTGTGGATGAAGTGTGGATGCATTTACTGATTTTAACAAGTATTTCCAGTCAGATAAGGCAGTAATCACAGTACTCCATGAAAAGGTCAGTCTCCTTTTTAAAGACCTTCTCCTTTCATTCATGGAAAGAGACAATGAAATGTACTTAGGTGTTAAAGTGTTACAAACACTTAAAGAACCTAGTATAAATGACAACAAAACTCAGCTACGGGATTTTTCTTCAGCAACGTCGAAACTTCCTAGTAGTAGGATGTAGTGAAATAAAGAAAAGATATGATTTCAGTGACAGTGCAATCTCAAAACTGTGCTATCTTACACCAAAAAATGCTATGTCATCAGATTTTAGGAAAGCATCACCTTCTTTATTGTCCCTCACTGCTGAATTAACCTTTGATGAAGTAGAGTCACCTGATAAATTCTGGGCTGCAGTGTTGCATAAAGAGCCATATTTAGTAGATCTGGCAAAGTTTGCATTGACCACACTCAGTTTACCACATTCAAATGCCGAGTGTGAGAGAGTATTCAGCAAAGTTAATCTCTTCAAACCTAAGCAAAGAAATAAATTGAAAACTGGTACTGTTAACGGAGCTATCCTCTCATCTGAGTGTTTAAAGAGGTCAGGGTCATGTGTAAATTTTGCCCCATCTAATGATATGCTGGCTCGCACGTCTAGTGCACAATTGTATGAAAACGTATCAAATATATGTTTGTAATAAAATTTAATAATTTGTAATAAAATTTGTAAATAATTTGTAATATGTTTGTAATAAAACGTTACAAATATATGTTTGCATTATGACATTTGTGTTTATATTTTTCCTTACTTTGCCACTGATAAGATACTATTTCTCAAAAAGTTGTGCATATTACCTATTACCTCCTTTAAAAGTATCATAATATGAGCTTTTAATCTTTATTTCGAAGCATCAGTCATGGTTTAGTAATATATTTGGATTTTAATTCATCTCAGAGTATGGAAGTGTACGATAATGCAGAGTATTAATCGATAATAATGTACGATAATATTGTTGAAAAAACGATAATTTTGGGGTATGTGTACGATAATTCTCATCTTGAAATCTGGCAACACTGTGTGTCACTTCAGTGACGGGTCAGTCATTTGGAATAATCGGTGGCGAAGGTCAGTCTCCAGTCCAATTGCATTAACACCGTTAAAATGAGTGCTGGACCAAGTGCCAAGAAACAAAAAACTTACAACTTTCACAATGAGTGGGAGACGGCATATTTTTCTACGATGAAAAATTCCAAATGTGTGTGTTTAATTTGCCATGCATGTGTCGCTTTCGGCAAAAAGGGGAATTTAGAGAGGCATTTTAAAACGATTCACAAGCGGTATGACAGTGATTTCCCAGCTGAAAGTGAATTACGTAAGAGAAAAGTCAATGACCTTAAGTCTCAACTTAGTGCTCAGCAGTCTATCTTTACAGGGCCTAGCACAAAATCGAAAGCAGCAACGATTGCGTCATTTCTGGTGAGCCGTGTACTTGCGACACAAGAAATCTTTTCAGGATGGAGAAATATTCAAAGAAGCATTTACAGAGGCAGCAGAGTCGTTGTTTCAGAATTTCAGTAATAAATCGAAAATATTGTCTGCTATTAACCAGCTTCAGCTATCCAGAAACACTGTGATGCGGCGTTGTGAAGTAATGGATGAGAATTTGGTGGAACAACTGAAGAAAGACATACATGACTGCGTGTTCCTTTCACTTCAGTTTGATGACTCGACAGATGTATTGACACATCACAGTTATGCATTTTTATTAGGATCGTGTTTAAAGATATGACTGCCAAAGAAGAACTGCTTAAAATCCTACCTTTAAGAGGGAAAACTCGAGGTGAGGAAATTTTTCATGCATTCAGTGAGTTTGTTAACGACACACAATTCCCACTTCACAAGCTTGTGAGCGTAACAACTGACGGATCACCTGCTATGACTGGCCGCTCCAATGGGTTCATCGCCCTGTGCAAAAGTGACAAAAGGTTTCCAAACTTCTTTAATTATCACTGCATAATTCACCAACAATCATTGTGTGGTAAAATGTTGAATATTAAAGAAATTACGGATATTTCCCATAAGATTGTGTGTTCTATTCGGGCGAGAAGTCTACAAAGGCGTCTCTTCCGGTCTCAGCTAGAAGAAAATAAAGCAGAACACACTGACCTTTTGTTGCACACTGATGTCAGATGGCTAAGTAGAGGTAAATTCATGCAGAGGTTTCGGGATCTCTTACCTGAAATTAAAGACTTTCTGAAGTTAAAAGAAACATTACAAAGAGTTGGAAGACGAAGTGTGGCTGTTAGATTTAGCTTTTTTGACTGACACCACTGCTTTTCTAAATCAGCTAAACTTAGAGTTGCAAAGTAAAAACAAAACTATTGTTGAAATGATTACCTCAGTGAATGCTTTTAAACAAAAACTAGAACTGGTATCCTCACAGCTGCAGCGACATCAACTGCGGAACTTCAAAAACATGATGTCAGAGCTGGAAAGTCAGAGGAAAGAATGCGACCAGTTTGACAGTGTTCGATACGTTGAACAGTTGCAGAATGTTATTACAGACTTCAACAGACGGTTCCAAGACTTAGCAACACTAGAGCCTGTAGCAACATTCATATGCTTCCCATTTGGTGCAAACTTTGACATTGATGATATTGCATAAAAAATGGCCTTATTGTTTAATATGGACATATCTGCAATCGAGAATGAAATTTTGACCCTGCGAAACGACATTCAAATCAAATCCAGGTCTTCAGAAGGAAACTTTTGGCACCTACTTCTTCAAGAAAAGTATCCGAATGTCGTCAGAAAAAGTGCCATGTACTTGACAGCATTTTTTGGATCAACCTACCTTTGTGAGTCAACGTTCTCACACATGAATATTATCAAATCAAAATACCGAGCCACTCTGACAGATGATCACCTGGTTGCTTGTTTGAGGCTAGCAATCAGCAGCTACAATCCGGACTACACACGGCTTGCTGATGCCATGCAGTGCAATTCATCACATCAGTAAAGTAAGCTCTTCCTATGCCAGTATACCTAATTTCTAATAAGTTTGGGGGTTAAAATTTAATGAAAAATATATTTGTGTGCATTTGGCAATATATTTTATATTCACTTCATTTTATTCTTTGTTATTCTCTCCCCATCTCTCTCTCTCTCTCTCTCTCTCTCTCTTTGTATATATATATATATATATATATATACACACAGGGTGTTTCAGGAGGAAAGGTCAATACTTCGGGAGGTGATAGTATCGGTCATTGTGAGAAAAAAAGTTCATATGAACATATGTCTAATTCTGAATGGTTACGGAGATGGAGCTGTTTGAATCTGATGCGCGCGCAGCTCTTCCTCCCCCTTCCCTCCCCTATAACCTTGAACCATGTAAGCTGTGATGTAAGCATGTAACATAAGCCAATAGACAGCTGACTGTTGTGAGTGACATTGTTTGGTGTTTGAAGCAGTGTTAAGAATGCCACACACCTTCACACATGCCGAATATGCAGATATGGTGTATGTCTACGGTTTTTGCGATGGAAGTGCAACAGCTGCTGTTGCACAATACCGTCGACGGTTTCATTTCTGTATCTGATACCATTCAAAATGCCAATGTTTAAACATTAAATGTTAGAAACAGTAATTGGTTTCTCTTTCTTGATTACCATTAACAATGCTTTTGTATTTGTAGATTCAAACAGCTCTATCTCCGTAACCATTCAGAATTAGATACATGTTCATATGAACTTTTTTTCTCACAATGACCGATACTATCACCTCCCGAAGTATTGACCTTTTCTCCTGAAACACCCTGTATATATATATATATATATATATATATATATATATATATATAACTGGGCTGGTGGATCGTATAGGGAGAACTTTGGAAAAAGTACAGTACATAGATCCCATCTCGGTAAAGTCTGACCACCCCTGCAGTGTACAAGATTGAATCGCATCCGGATACTGATGTGAAATTAATGAAGAATTTTATAGTAAAAGCTGTACGAGTATATCAAAGTTGGATTCAGGTTGTTCGGAGTACTATTATTATTCATCTGATATATATTAATTAATATTAATATCACTAATTCCACGTTATCCCATAAAAGAAGTGTTGAAAATGCAACGAAGGTTAAACTGTTGGCATTTACTCGTAAACTGTGAAATATTCCAATGAATATTTTTAATGAAATATTCCAATTTTGAAAAAGTTGACAATTCCCATTTTTATGAAATCGTCTTTTTCAATTCTGAGGTTTATGCATTTCTCGAGTTATTAGCATTTTAAATGCTTTTACCCATTTACATTAAGTTAAGGTCGTCCATTCCTCTAACTTTACATGGGAACATAAATTACTTTCGAAAATTGCTTCGTAGTCGATTTTGTGAATTTATTTTACATAAAAAGGAATTCAACTAGTTTTTAAAACATTTTTCAATATTTGTTGAAAGAACTTCGCGTTTTTTTTAGCTTTCGAATTTAAATTTTTTTATACTCTTTTAAATCATGCACGACTGAATGGTAACCATTTTTATTACCGTTTTCTGCGACAATTTTCAATTTGTAGCATCTGTGCGATATGTATTATAAATTTGGTAGGTTCTTTTTTTAAACTAGTGGTGTACCAATTAATCAGCATCGGCAGAATCGGACATTTTTTGGGCATCGGCAGAATCGGACATTTTTTGGGCATCGGCAGTGGCATCGGCATAGGACAAATTTAGCCGATTCTCTTACCGATTATTTGAAATTTTAACATTTTTTCATTGCAAAACAAAATCTATATTTATAAAAAATTGAACAGACAAAAAACATTTTATGATAATTTATACTCATTTCAAAATGTAATAATATACAAATATTTTACATTCGAGAAAAAGGGAAAGATTAATAAGTTAAGTTGCCCATAAATTTACAGTTTTTCTAACTAGCTAATCTCTAAATATTATAAATTATTGTAATCTCCGACTCTATATTAATAATAATTCTATATTAGGTTGTACTTTATAAATTATATATTAAACTATCTTATTATGTTGACTTTATTTTAAGTATTTCAATAACTTTATAAACCCAAATTATATGTCCATTTTATTTATTCAAATTGCCCACCAGGGACTTGAAATTTTAATGGAAAATTTGATTGTTGTTAACACTCCTGAAGAAAGAAAATACGTTTAACATAAGGAAAACTAATAACTTTAAATATTGGTATTCAATTTATGAAACTAAACTAAAATTGTTTTATCATTTTACTAAGTAACAGAACTATTTAACATCATTTTAGCTACGTTATATGAGTAACAACTTCTAGTTCCATATATTGTGGAGTGAGCTAAAGAAAAGCATTTTAACAAATTTGAAATGTAAAATATGAAAATTGAAAGTTTTCACATTATGTTAGTCAAATCTATGAAGAGAATTAATTTTTTAAAATAGAGGCAAAGAATCGGCATCTGCAGTTTTTTATAGAATCGACATCGGCTAAATTTTGGAATCAGTACATCACTACTTTAAATCTTAATTAACATTCATTTTATGATAAATGAAAACGCTCTTTTGAATTATATATATATATATCTATATTAGTGGTGCACCGATTAATCGGTATCGGCAGCTGGCATGCCGATATTAGGAAAATACCTTGCATGGCCGATTAATCGGTAAAATGCCGATTAATCGGCGCCGATACCGATTAATCGGTGCACCACTAATATACTGTATATATATATATATATATATATATTATATATATACAGTATATATGTTACGGACAAAGCCCGGCAGTTGGATAATGCGCGCTTTGTCTGGACACACCGCGCATTGTCTCCCTCATTTGACAGTCTGAAATATATATATATATATATATATATATATATATATATATATATATATATATATATATATATATATATATATATTAGACTGGCCCGCCAAAACTTTTATTTGAAAAGTGAATGTCTCAACCCCTAAAATTATCACCATCATAATATACTTGCACACTAAATTTCAACAAAATCTGTGTACTTTTAGTGGTGCCGACAACCTCTTGTATTTTTTATTTATTTATCACATTTATTCATCATATATTTATTTTTTAATTCGTATTACAAATATTGTGTGTAAACCATGCCTATTCACACTCTCGTGCATTGTGTTCCACATGTTTCACTGTGTAACTGTGTATGTTGAGTAGAAACACGTCTTTTCACCTGACGTCATTACTGGTGACGTCATTGTCTACGGAGAAAAGTGGGAGGCTCGCTGTTCGCGTCAGTATTGTTTAAGACGCAGTGAGAGATTGATGCGCGAGTGTTTTTCCTTAATATTTGCAGATTTTATCCTTCACCATGTCAGATTCAATTAAAACAAGAAGAAAAACTGAAATATGGCTGATTGGACAGCCAATTGACACAATTGGCAGTAAGAAGCTTCCATCCAATGGAGATGTACTACGTCGGCTTTTCTGTCTCACAAACAGTAAAAAAACACTGAAAGAAGCATTCAACGTAGTTTATGCTGAAATTTTTGAGATTTGGGACAAGGCAAAAATACCCACCAGAGCTAAACAGCATGTACTAACGAAAATTCAAAAAATGTATGAGAACTTAAGATCACTTCAAAATCAAATTAAAAAAGAAACTGAATTCAAAGGTAGTTTAGATAACCTTTCTGATATAGCTCACGCAAATGCTTTACAAATGATGTCAAATGAGGAAGATAGATCATTCCTACAAACTCAGAGAGAAAAAGGGAGGCGAGGTTACATGACTGATATTGATAAGAAACTGGTCGCTAAGCAAATGCGACAACGGAAAAAAGATGAAAGACAAGCTACACTAAAAGAAGCCGAGGCATTGCGAAAGAAATTGTCATCAGCTGTTGTTCAGTTCAGTGACAGCAGTTTAAGCAGTAGTAGTGATGAGGAACCAGAGCCAGGCACATCGTACACTCTTGAAATGACATCCAAACCTTCAAGCAGCACAATATCAAATAAGCGTAAGCGCATCGTAACACCTGATCTGACAATGGCATTAGATCGAACAAAAACAAGTGATCGTTGTGCTGTTATGGTGCTTTCAGCTGCTGCAACTTCTCTTGTACATGATATTGACAATGTTGTTTTGAGCAGAAGTAGTCTACAGAGGGCGAGGAGTGTTGTACGCAAAAAAATTGCAGATGACATTAAGCAAACCTTTACCGCTGACGTTCCGCTTACCATTCATTGGGATGGTAAAGTAATGCAAGATATAACAGGTGATGAAAATATAGATAGGCTAGCTATTCTTGGATCCGGTGCAAGAAAGTCTAAGCGTCTAGCAGTACCCAAACTTGCTTCTGGAGAAGGCGAAAGAATTGCAGAAGCAGTTCTAGAATGCTTCGACGATTGGAATTTGCGAGAATGTATTCAAGCAATGTGTTTTGATACTACCGCTAGCAATAATGGCCAAAAAAAGGGCGGCGCTTGCATGATAATCGAAAATAAGTTTGATAGAAAACTCCTTTCTTTGGCCTGTCGGCACCATATTAATGAAATTGTGATATCAAACATCTCCCAGAAGTGTTACTGTGGTTCAACGGGACTCGATATATTACTTTTCAAACGTTTCAAGAATTCCTGGAAACAAATGGATGATAAAAGATTTGAAACTGCCAATACAAACATGCCGTGAAAAGCAGAAATCCTCGCACTGTGCGAAGAACAGCTTGCGAGAAGTCACCCAAGAGTGGATTATCGCGAACTTCTTGAATTATCAGTTATTTGTTTAGGTGGTGTTCCCCCAGGAGGAGTACATTTTCGTCAATCTGGGGCTTTACATCGCGCTAGGTGGATGTCACGAGTGATTTATGCCATCAAAATTGTATTGTTTCGCTTGCAGTTCAACCTGACAAAACAGGAACAGAGTGCAATGGAACGCTTCTCTCGCTATGCTGTTCGCTTTTATGTGTCAAAATAGTTTGCGGCTCCCATCGCATCTTCTGCACCAAGAACCAATTTGGAGTATCTACAAGAGCTTCAGCAATATGATGATAAGGAACTTTCAGCTATAGCTAGCAAAGCACTATGCCGTCACCTATGGTATCTAAATGAAGAACTTGTGTCGCTTGCCTTTTTTGATGATGGCATAACTTTGCAAGTGAAACGGCAGATGGTTCAGGCATTGGAAAGACCTGGTTCAGAAACACCAGAAAAACGAATTGCTTTTGATCACACTCATGATGACCCACTAGAGAAAAATCTGGCGGACTTTGTCACAAGCTCAAGTTGCTCCTTCTTTGAGAAATTGTCCCTTCAATCGACGTTTCTCGAAGTAGATCCTACAGAATGGAATAACAGGGACGACTATAAATTAGCTAAGGAATATGTTAAAACAATGAATGTTGTAAACGATAATGCAGAGAGAGCGGTCTCATTAACTCAGAGTTTCAGCAGTCATCTCACAAAAAACGAAGAACAACTGCAGTACCTTCTTCAAGCCGTGGAAAAACACCGAGAGCGGTTTCCAGAGGCAAAGAAATCGATGATAAAGACAGGAAGCACATCAACATCATGAGTCAACATTAAAAAAGTGGATTAGGCCTATTGGGGATACCACTTAAAAAAAAACCGCGCCTATTGTAGTTACCTCCTGGGTGGTGCGGAAAAACTACACATTTCAGAGTCTGTCGGCACCATTAAATACTATCGGCACCACTAATACTTCACTCAAAACTTTCTATCGACACGCATAACAAATTCCAGGGGTGAGACTTAAAAAAAGAATAAAAATATTTTTCACCCCTATGAGCCTGGGCCGGTCTAATATATATATATATATATATATATTGTAAAGAACGACGCTTATGTAGAAGAGCGTTCCGCACAAGATGAGGAGGAAGAACGAACAAATGAAAAATGAGGTACCACCCGGGAATCGAACCCGGGATCATCTGATTGCCGGTCAGATATGCTATCCACTACACCATGGACCTCGATCAATCAGAAGTCGTAATTGTCCTAAATACGAGCAGAAACCAATGCCCTGAGGGGGCACCTTCGCATGCCGTACATATATACATTTTAACTGCAAACAGCACACAGTATAATTAGTGTAAAGAACGACGCTTGTGTAGAAGAGCGTTCCGCACAAGATGAGGAGGAAGAACGAACAAATGGTTTCTGCTCGTATGTAGGAGAATTACGACTTCTGATTGATCGAGGTCCATGGTGTAGTGGATAGCATATCTGACCGGCAATCGGATGATCCCGGGTTCGATTCCCGGGTGATACCTCATTTTTCATTTGTTCGTTCTTCCTCCTCATCTTGTGCGGAACGCTCTTCTACACAAGCGTCGTTCTTTACACTAATTATACTGTGTGTTGTTTGCAGTTAAAATGTGTATATATATATATATATATATATATATATATATATATATATAACCTAATTATATATGCAACCTAATCTGACTTAACCTATCTTAAGCTATCGTAACCTGATTTAATCTAACCTAATACAGCTGAACACTCTGCACGTTGTCTAGCTGGGGCTGGTCAAAGTCCGAACTATTTACTTATTTCTGACTCTGCCAAATGAGGGAGGAAAATGTGCGGTGTGACCAGACAAAAGGCACATTTTCCAACTGCCGGGCTTTGTCTGTAACATATATATACAGTATATGGGCTGAATTTCACACTCAAACACGTGAAATAAATGAATGATGCAAACCCACAAGGAAAAGGAAAAATGATTCCAAGGCCATTCGTACATTCAACAGTACACTTTGTCAGGGAATGAAGGGAAAAGGAAGATGAAAAAATATATTCCTATGTACATTAAAACAAAAATGTAAAAAGAAAGTAGCACAAGGTTGACAAGTACTGATAAAAGGCAAATGATATTGTAAAAGATATTGTCAATTTCAAATGTTCCGAACTGTTATTGAAATTATTTTTAAAATGGATGAATGCACATTCTAGAATATTCCTTTCAATTATTTTTTTTAACGAGAACTTTAGAGCTCTACCAGTTAATATTATGATTACATATATATATATATATATATATATATAATATATATAATATATTAGTGATGTAGCGGATGTCATTTTTTTCACATCCGCGGATGCGGATGCGGATGAGGATGTTTGATTTGAACATCCGCGGATGCGGATGTCTACATTTTCGTTATTTTTTAGGATATATTCGAGATTTGTTGTGTTTAATGTATATAATAAGTTATTATATAGAGAGAGCTGTAGCTATAATGTAGTATAATTGATTAATTGTACAATAATTGCTGTACTTTTCTCTGAACATATAAAATAATATCAAGCATCTAACTAATATAGAAATCAATTAGTGAATTCGTCTGCAAATAAATTCGTTATATTTTGTTGAGTTTCAGCCACAATTAGAAATCATAATTGTGTTACCAGGATGCGGACGTGAACCCAACTCAAATGCACCCCACCGACCTCTTTCCCCAACCTCCACCCTTATAGAAAGAGATCTTTAATTAGCTTGATAACTATTTATATTACGTTTAAAGTTTTATTAGGCATATTTATAAATGAGTAATTAAAATAAAGTAAACTAAGATGTTCATCGTTTAATGTTCAAACTTAATTATAGGAAGGTTATGCTTAAGGAACATTAATTTTTCTGCCTTTTCTGCTGCCAGTCTGTTTCTCTTTTCATCATATATTAATCCAGCACTGCTAAATAATCTCTCGCTTGGTACGTTTGTTGGAGGACAGGCTAAATGTTTCCTTGCAAGTTTACTCAAGTATGGATAGATATTCTGCATATTTTTCCACCAACTAATAGGATTGTCACATGCAGCCAGGCGTTTTTCTTGGTGATAGCTCTCGATCATTTTTACTACATCTTTTGACATCGCGTAGGTCTCGTCATTGCTGCTTGACTCAAGAAACTGAGAGACAGATTCTGTGATAGATTTGCTTGTTGAAGGTGTTGGTTCTGTCACTGAAACTTTTATTCTTTTGGTGGGTGGCGAAGCGACAGATTCAAGAGATTGAAGCTCTTCAACTGCTTTGCCAAGTGATGATTTAACTCGTTCTAATGTACTAGGTGAAAATAACAGCTTTGTAACGTGGATCTAAGTAGGTTGCAAGAGAGTAACTTCATACAAGAACAGCCTCTCGTCTTGTCGCTTGCATCACTTTTGCGCACAATGAACTAGTTCTATTAATATAGTAGAATTTGATAATTTCCGCTTATTAATGACGTTTTATCTCAATGGTCCACATCCGCACGACATCCGCAGTCCAAAGTGCGGATGCGGATGCGAGAAAATGTGCGGATGTTCCGCGGATGCGGATGCGGATGCGGATGTGACCTACATCACTAATATATATATATATATATATATATATATGTTGAACAATGCATTAGAATTATTTGCTGTTCTCCACCCACATTTACTTACGCTGTTTTGCTCTGATATCTAAGTTTTTCCTTTTATAGATCCAGAAAGTTTTATATCCAGAAAAAGAAAATGATTGATGCTTATCATTTTTTATTTAAAAATTCGGAGATGCATGAATCAATTCAAATTTGAAGTTTTCCGCAAGCCTATTAATAATAATAGTTATGTTCATTTTTATTCTGACCATCACCCCTCGATAAGATCTATTTTTTCTTCTATGTTTCTAAGAGCAGTGAGGGTTGTCAGTCCTGAATTTTTTGATTCCGAGTTATGCAATATCGTGAATACTGGTACCAAATTATGTTATCCTATTCCATTTCTAGATAACTGTCTTTGGAAAGCTAAGAATAGGTATTATAACAGTGTAATTGTAAATGAATTTGATCACAAAAATATTCTTAGCCTACCTTACCATATAAATTTTAAATATCTTCCGACCTCATCGTTTGGTTGTGTGTATTCAATCGGATGTACACAATGTAACTCAGTTTATATACTGTAGATCGAACGGGAAAAACTTTAGATATCAGAGTAAAACAGCATAAATATGCCTGTAGAACAGAAAATAATTCTAATGCATTGTTTAACCATATGTATAGATGTAATAATAGTATTAAGTGGGGGAGTTCTAATGTTCTCGTTAAAAACACAAATATAATTGAAAGGAATATTCTAGAATGTGTATTCATCCATTTTAAAAATAATTTCAATAACAGGTCGGGAACGTATAAAATTGACAATGTTTTGTTAAAATATCTTTTGCATTTTATCAGGACTTGTTGACCTTGTGCTAATATCTTTTTACTTTTTTGTTTTAATGTACAGTCTCCTGCAATAGTTCCACTCCACCCTCTCCGAGATATGGAAACAACGCAGTCCCTCTTAAACCCCAGTCCCCCACCCTCACTCTTTCACTCTCCTCCTCCACCTCTCAGGTGTTGTCATAGTAATACTTCTCATTTTTGAAAACCAATGACAATAAATATATTGTTCACTGTAGTTTCGGTGGTAATGCTAGGACGACTATATATTTTATTCATGCATTATTCCTAAATTTAGGGAATAGAGTAGTTAGGTTATTTCACAAACGTGGGATACTTTGAAAACTTTCAGTTATAGGATTTTGATGTGTCTATGTTATAGTTAAAGTGTAAGATAAGCTGTAGTATCGACTTTTCTTCCCGGCAATAACATTTCTGTTTAAAGTCCATGCATCATCAACAAATGATCATCCATAAAAAAATCTATTCATGGAGAGATAATGATAACATATTTCAGTTTTTTTTTACAAAACTAAACATGAATCAAGTAAATTTAGGGATTTTCTTAAGAACATACAAAACATAATATTCAAATTATAAGGAACTGACAATTGTTCAAGTAAATTAATATATGTTTATTACATCACAACCATAACATTATTATACACAATTACTCAATACTTGGTCCATCCTCCATTATTATTCATGACCTCTCCTAGCCTATTTGGAACAGATGCCACGTGATTGTAGATGACTTGTGGGTCGTGCGGAAAAGTTCCCACTCTGCCATGGTGTGTTCCAGCAAGTGCCGAGATGTTCGCTCCTGCCCAGGGTCCCAAGCGTTAACCACATTTGCCCACACATTTTCAATGGGGTTTAGGTCACACCCCTTGGTAGGCCAGTTCAACAGCTCGACAACTTGTTCCTGAAACCACCGTCTGATAATCCTGGCAGTATGAACAGGGCAGTTATCCTGTAATATACATGTTAGCCCTCCGTCTATGGCCTTGGGTGGTTCGAGTTTGACGGATGATTCTGGTTAGGTGGCAGCAACGGATTTTTTCACTCTGGAGTAGCTGGTACCGTGTAGGGGATCGCAGTAGTTTCTTCTATACTTCATTCCGATTTCTTCTTGTAGTGGATCGGAGGATTCTGTGAAAACTTACTAAGCTATCTGAAGGTTCCCCGATTCTTCTTGTAGCATATCGGGAAATTATTTATTCTATTTTTAAACTAAGTTCTCTGGAGAAAGTAGGGCTCAAAGGAGAAGACAAAGAGATCCTCTTACTGAATTTTACTACTTCTAAAATATTACAGGTAATGCTTCAGCCATTAGGTCAGATCAGAATAATCAAAATGATAATTTGAAAAATTACAAGAGTTTATATGTCAATAATTTGGTGACATCATTATTATTTAATAATGGCATTTTCTGTTTTTTATTCTCAATCGGCTGAATTTATTTTACAAAATATTTGAAGATAAAGGTAAATTTTGTCTGTAACAGCATACTGGCAGATAAGCAAGATATTTGAAGATGAAGTTATATTTTTCTTTTAAACAGCATATTGACAAATCTGATGTTATCATGATTTGCCGAGTTAACTAAGAATGGAAATTGAAATAGGCATTTTATTATGGATTACAATTAAAAATCCATATGAGCCAAAATTAAATGCTTAAAATTTAAAATTAAGTGTTAATTTAGAGTTTTGGCAAGTTATGACTTCACCTTTTACAACTAAGAGAGAATGTATAAAAAATTAACATTGCAGAATTTAACACGATTACGTGATTAAGCTTAATCTAAAAAAGGATTAGGTAATTTAAAAAAGAAATAATTCATCAATTACTTAGCAAAAATAAAATAGAGAAAAAATTAAATTTTTAATTATTTTTCCAAACTTGCATTTTATACACAGTTGGAGTGTCACGCAAGTTTGGACTTTATATGCAAAAATGAATGTTGGAGTAATTCATTTTTACATACATATTAATATACAGTATATTATTTAATATATTTCGTCGCTGGGTTCAAATCACAGTTTAAAATTTGATTTTATTCGAACCGTAATCTGACACGCCGAATTACAGTGTCCTTCGACTTTTGGGATCATCCGTGATACAATAGTTTTTATAATATCGTGATTCGATATTAACACTCACAAATAAGTGTTGTATTCTTCTACATTATGATGATTAATTTCAGCTATTGTTTGATTCCATGTAGACTTTTTGATTTGATAATATCGTCGTTTTTGGTGTACAGGGTGTCCCAGAATTAACTATCTATTTCAATGAAATCGGACAAATTTAATAAAAACTGACATAATTTTGTGTTTATTACTAAATTATGATACAAAAACAAATAGATTTATAAATCATAAGTCAAAACTTTATTTACTTGAATGTGATAAGCCTTTTTCATCAGTGTCGAACGCAAGATTCTATGAACTGTTGTCTTGGATATGTTGAGTCTTCGACCGGCCTCCCTAACCGAAGTTGTTGGTTCATCCTCAAACAATTGTCGTACCTGTTCGGTACTGTTACGTGCTGTCCTTGGGCGTCCTCTTCCCACCTCGTCGTGTACGGATCCAGTTCTTTTAAATTTGTTCACAAGTTCACGAATCGCTTTGTCTGTAGGACCGGTTCTGTGGAATCTTCTTGTAAATTTTTCTCTGATTTCATTACATTGCATTCCTTTGATACGGGATGTTACAACAAAGATGCGTTCTTGTGTATTCATTATTAATAGGGTTCTGAAAGAGAATGAAAATAAATCTATGAAAAACTATGAAAAAATTATGAAAATAAAATTATGAAAAAAATTTAGAAATTTATACATTTTTAACACATATTAAACATGATAAACATAAATAAAAGTGTGTTTTTAAAAAATTTGTCCGATTTCATTGAAATAGATAGTTAATTCTGGGACACCCTGTATTATTTAAAACAGGAACAAGATTATTGATATACACGATCATTTTCGGAAGCGGTTAATATATTTTCGAGTATTTATGGAGGAAGTTTTATTAAAAATTAAATGCGTGAGTGGATGAATGAGTCAGTTATTATGTAAAATAGAATGGATTAGGAGGGGATGGTAAAAAGGAAAGAAGTAAAACCACAAATGATAGAAGTAGTTGATCGGGTGGGAAGAATGAGAGACATGGAAAGAGGTAATAATCAAGGAGCAGCGGGGTGAAAGAGAAGGGTTATGTATCAGTATGAGGTGAAGGGGAAGTAAAAAGGAAAAAAAGAACGAAGGTAAATCGAAACAAAATAACAAAGAGGCAGGAGGAGGGAACAGAGAGAGAGAGAGAGGAGGTGGGGATAGCGAAAGGAGAGGGGAAGGACGAGAGGTGGGGTGGTATAGCAAGAGGGAGAAGAGGAGGAGGAGAGTGAGGGAGTGAGGGTGGTGGAGAAAGAGGGACTGCGTTGCCTCAACATCTCGGAGAGGGTGGAACGGAACTATTGCAGGGGACTGTATATAGGCATATATTTTTTACTTCTTCCCTTTACAGATCTACAGAAGCTAAGGCTAACAAAGACCCTAAGATTCACTCTAAGGTTAGTCCAAGAGAAAGAAGAAAGTAAGGGGTTAAAAGAAGAGAATAAGGGGTTAAGTAAGTAGCAAAACCTATCACTCGTGGGTTAAAATTCATTCAGAAAGAGAAAAAGAAAGACACCATCACCATCCGCCGGCCACTGCCGACAAGTCGGAAAAATAGTCGAAGGGAATACTTCCAGCTGTTGCAGACCAGTCCTCCACTCCATAGGGAGGTAGAGGATGCAGCCCACTCTGCCGGAAAGGGGTGAAAGATGAAAAGAAGTAAAATAAGAACGCATTACAAACCATGCAACACATTCTTAGCTCAAAGCAACACCTACCTCCAGCAGTTGCAGACCGGTTCTCTACTCCATAGGGAGGTAGAGGACGGAGCCCACTCCGCCGGAAAGGGGTGGAAGATGAAAAGAAGTAAAATAAGAACGCATTACAAACCATGCAACACATTCTTAACTCAAACACTATCATACCATGCAAACTACAGACCTGCAATGAAGAGAGTTACAGACGTGCAAATAAGGAGAGAGAGAGAGAGAGAGAGAGAGAGAGAGAGAGAGTATAAAGAATAACAAAAAGTGGGTTAGTTTACGCTACGAGCTACATCTAAGTTCGTGTTAGTCTAATTTTTTTTTTGCTGGCATCCCACGCTGGCGTGTCACAAGCTGGCATTATTGTTAACAGACTCATCCTCGATCACCAGCCCCAGAGCTCCTGTTGCTAATTGCTAATTTACCCTTAATTTCCTGACGAGGTGTACTGTTGAACGCACGAAAGGTCTTGGAATCATTTTTCCTTTACTTGTGGGTTTGCATTACTCTATATATATATACACTCAAAATAGGATGGTGATTTCTTTAATTGCTTAAATTTACAGTAGGTTCGTGGAAAGTTATAACAGCTAAAACAGTCACTTTCACCTATGACTTATGAAAACGGTCATTTAAATATCCTCTGTGTTACAACCAACTTTTTTTCTATCTCATTTCAAATCAGTGGAATTAATGGAATTAGGAGGAGGAATTATAGACACCAATCGACCAAGGAAGTACTCCGGTGTGGACGTTAGGCAGGAGACAGGTAGTGCTGGAACTCCTGTTTCACTTGTCACTGTCCTCCTTAGCTGATCTTTTTCCGTGTTTCATCTACCCTGTGAGCAGTTCAGCATGCTCTCAAACACACACTTCTCTTACTATACAACAGAACGGCATCGACCTCAAGAGCCTCGGAGTCCCGGAGGGGACCATAAATGTCATCACTTCTGAGTCCCCCGCTTCCGATGCCGGGAACGCAAACCCGGGCAGCGGGACTGGTCCTGTTTCTTCCTATTCGAGATGTTCTGGGCCTCTGCCTGATTCACTTTTCATAAAAATGCCATTTTTCTGCAACATTAGTGGCTTTTCCTCAAATTTTTAATCTGTTCAACACCACCTCTCCTCCTCTAAACCTCACCTCTCTTCCTCACTGGAACTCATGTGTTTGAGACAACTGACAGCAACCCCTTTTCTGTACCTTCCTACTTTCTCTATTCTCATTTTCATTCCAAAGGTGGATGTTACGTATATGTACGCAACGACTTAATTTGCTCTCGTATCAGGCTACGGATTACATGCCACTCTTAAACTAAATACATCTGCGATAACTACGCGAGGAAGGGATACGGTCTTGATTGTGTCCCTCCTGTTTTTTTCAAGAACTATGCTTCTCTGCTGACACTCTGCCTGGACAAACTCTTTCGTATTTGTTTTATATCTCGTACTTTTCGTCCTGCGCTGGAAGTTCGCTTTCATTCAGCATGCTCCAGAGAAGGCTGACCGCTCTCAACCCTCCAACTATCGCCCAATTGTTTTGGTTTCTTGCCTTGCTAAAATTTTTTAATGTATCTTTAATAGGAAGATTCTTAAACACCTCTCTTCTCACAATCTTCTTTCAGATTGTCAGAATGGGTCCCCCAAGGGACGCTCTACTGGTGATCTTGCATATCTCTCTGACTCTTGGTCATTCTTGTTTCGGGATTTCGGTGAAACATTTGCTGTTGCGCCAGACATATCAAAAGCTTTTGATAGAGTCTGGCACAAATCCTTAACTTCCAAACTGCCCTCCTTCAGTTTCTTTCCTTCTCTCTGTGCCTTCATCTCTAATTTCCTTTCCGACCGATCTATGGCTGCGGTTATAGATGTCCACTGTTCTTCTCCTAAATCTTTTAAGAGTGGTGTTCTTCTGGGTTCTCTTCTGTCAACCACTTTTTCCTTTTATTTATCAATGATCTTTTAAGTCGCACTTCCTGTCCTATCCACTCCTATACCGATGATTCTACTCTTCACTTCTTCACCCGCTTCACAAAGCGTCCCTCTGAATAGTCACTCCATGCTTCACGTAGGACGCCTATGATGCACCTGACCTCTGATCTTTCTGCTATCTCTGATTAGGGCAGAGAAAACCTTGTGGCTTTCAATGCCTCAAAAGCTCAGTTGCTTCATCCGTCTTCTCGTCATAATCTTCGACACGATTATTCCCTTACCTTAGCAATACACGAGCTACGTCGTAGCCACGTAACACCGCTTCCCGTTGATCAGCAAAGTTAAGCGACCTTGGGTCGGATAGTAATTGGATGGGAGACCGTCAACTGCGCCCAGTAAAGCTGTAGGTCCTCTCCGTCATATGACCTTAGATGTTGCGAAGGATGTTAAACAACCTTATCATTTTATTTTTCAACAATACACAACCCAGTACTTTCTTTCTCTTAACATTCTTGGCGTTTCCTGGAAAAATCAAATATACTCTCTTTCTAAAACAGCTTCTAAGAGGTAGTTGTGCTGTACCGGCTTCGCAGTTTCCTTACTCCCACTCAGTTGCTGTCTCTGTACAGGAGTCTTGTCCGTCCCTGTATGGCGTATGCTTCTCACGCGTGAGGTGGCTCAGCCCACACAGCTGTACTTCACTCGGTGGAATAAAAAGTTTTTTATTTCATCAATTCCCCTCCTCTTTTTGACTATCTTCAATCTCTCTCTCTCTTCGCTGCAATGTTGCTTCACTCTCTTTACTATCGATATTATAACGGGCACTGCTCTTTTGAACTCTCTAACTGCATGTCTCCTCCTTTAATGAGAGCACGCAGTACCAGACTTTCGACACTGTCTCATCCCTGTTCTGTCCAACTCTCTAACGCAAGGGTTAATCGGTATTTTCAATCTTTCATCTAATTAAACGTTCAACTTGAAACAATCTTCCCCAATCCATCTTTCCCCCTGTCTATGACCTCCAATCTTTCAAGCGCAGTTTTCAGGCATCTCGAAAACCCTGGGCCTTAATTTTGGCTCTCTTCTTCCTCTATGGGAGGGGCATTTTAGCAGGCACTCGTCCTTGGCCCCCTCGTTCCTTCATAAGAAAACGTTGCATGAAAATACTCACTAAAAACATGTTTAGAAACAACGAAATAATTTATAAAGTAAAATAAACCAAAAAAAGCTATAAAATAACCTGTCTAGTTAAATCATGTTGTCTCGCGAAACTTCACAGGAAAATTAACCTCAGAATACGTAACAAAACTGAATTTTCCAGAACCGTAGCATTTGTTTTGGAGAAAGTTCACTTAATAGATAGAAGAGAAATACAAATTAGTTTTCATAATTTTCTTGCACGCAAAGGAGTACATTATAGGATTCTATTTCAATACTTAAAATCTAGCGCAAAAGGCAATTTTACAAACACTCACCTCACACACACACACACACACACACACAACACATATATATATATATATATATATTAGGGTGTCACTAGGTAATAGGGGGAAAATTAAACGATGGATATTTTCCTATGACACCCCCTAAAATTGTTCCATTTGGTGTAAAACATACGGAAGAGAAATTTGGTCCTGATTGGTCATCATTTAAAGGTCGCCCTCGTCACTGAAAACAAGACCCATTTGTTGACGTCAACAAGCTGTTCAGTGTTCACAGCTTGGGCCGAACCAGATAATAAAAAACAAGGCAATTTGGTGAAATAACGAAAGTAAGACACTTAAAAACGCAAAGAATACAAACAGTTTATTATATAATCAAAATAGAAGACATAATTTGGCGAATAATGGTACAAAATGGAGAAGCAACAAAAGCAAAACTTTGAGAAATAAAATACATATACAGTAGCAGAATAATTGGTGCTCATACGCTGATCAGTGATTAGTTCTTTCGCGTCCTCACTAATGCTGATTTGTTCGGAGCTGGGTGTTGCTTTCTGTGGTCAGTGACAACTTGAACGAGGAACTGGAGCTGTTCTTCTTTCACTGTCAACTTTCCGTTCAGCTCCTTCACCAGAGCCACGGCCCGTTCTGCTCTGTCGTTCACCACTGCAAGTTTGGAGACCACATCCCGAGCTTGCACGTATTCAGAGTTTGACGTCCATGAACTGGGATGGTGGAGCAGAAAGCAATCTGGCAACTGAAGTTTTGAGAAGAATCCTCGGGTGTTCTTTGTGATCAGTTGCTCCAGTCCTTTGCTGTCACTGAGGAACATAGTATCAAGAACCAAAGGTCGTTTTGGCGGCATGTGAGGGGCTTCTTGATCTAACGCTGCAACCATGCTGCACTTCACTTCCATCGATATCCTCTCATCAAAGAACGCCAGACCCACTGCCTCCTCCGAATGGTACCACAGGTGCGCAGACAGCTTCTTGGTGGTACCATCAGAGATCTTCTTGTGCGGGTATCGAAGGAGCGTCCTCATCAATTCCCAATCATTCAGCGGAGCTTCGATGGACAGATGAGCTGTTGCCCACGCTTTCATGTAAACTAGAACAGAAAAGAGGCAGATATCTCGAATTCCGCGTTCCTCAGTGTTCGTCAGTTAAACTGTCTTCGGAAGAGCCAGATCTTGATGGCATAGAGCCCTTAGCCATCCATCTCGCCCGGCGCATAGCACCAGGGGCGCGGAAGTTTAGTCCCTTGTATGGAACTCCTCCAAGAAAGATGACGGAAAGATCGAGGAATTCCTGATAGTCATCACGAACTTGAAGTGCTTGTGATTTGGCAAACTCAATGAGCTCCGTTCTATGCTTAAAAATAGCTGCTTTGGTGAACGCATCTGTGTCCGCAGTTTGGAACTGTTGTTGGTCAATGCGGGTCCAATAATCATGGAAGCGCTTGAAAAGCAGAATTTCTGGACCGGTAGATACTGAATCTAGCGATGCTGCGAATGCCGCCTGTAGCACCAACTCCAGTACATGGTGTCTGCACGCGCAGTGTAACAGGTCACGTCCAACTTTTTCTTCCAGAAGAACACAAGTTCCTCCACGGTGGCCTGTGTTTGTCGCGGTTGTGTCGAAACACATAGATTTGACATGATCGGTCACTCCCCATTCATTCAGGCAATCTATGATGGCATTTGTTTGTGCCAGCGCGGTTCCTGACAGAAGTTTTGGCACCCCGAGGAGCTGCTCTGTCCCGGAGCCAGATACAAGAATAGGTAAGCGGTCAACATATTCTCGTGACGTCAGATCTTGCATGAGTTTTCCGTCCCAGTGAACAGTCAACGGACTATTGCCTTGGAACTCGCTCTTCAGTTGCCGAGCCTTAAGGGTACGAAATTTTTCACGCTGACGATGAATGGATCCACGATTGATGTTGTAGTCGCTAGCATCATGCCCTAAGCTGGAAGCTGCCTCAAACAGCAGATATGTGGCCTTTCTTGACGAGAGTTGCGTGCGATCAAGCGCTGCCGCCAATTCCGATGTCATGATGTTCTTCGTTGCTCTTTGTTTAGACGCTAACGAACCACCACATGCTCCTTTTTCTTCGCTATCATCTGAGCTGGAGGATGAGGACTCCAAAACCGCTTCGTTGGATACTGCCTCCATTTCAGCTGCTGATCGCTTTCTTCGTTTCTCCTCTTCCTCCCGACGTCGAGTACAATCTTTGACTTGGCGCTGATGGGTCATGTCCAAACCTGCCATTGAACCTGGACGTCCTTTCTGGCGCTGCTGCTGAAGGAACTCCCAATCCTCTGGGTACTTGACCAATTTCTCACAATCAGCGTGGGCGATGTCAAAGAGACGATCGAGGCGTTCAATGAATTCTTTTTCTTTCGTCTTGTGTGAATCGCTCGTCCTTGAGGCGTGTTTTTTGAGTCCTTTCCACTCCTTGAAAACTTTATCCAGTTTGCTGACGCAGTGTGTCTCGAGTCTGGTTGGAATGTGAGCTTTCTCCCAGAAGGACATCACTGCTCGAAGTGACTTCCTCAACGCGTCACGTATTGTCATTTTCTTTTCATGGTGAAGGTAAAGGAAGTAACCGAATGCTTGCCTGTAGGAAGGAAGCTTGCATCCTTTCACCTCATCAACCGCTGCCCCTAATAGGTATATACACTTCCGGGTTTCCATCACCAGAAATCACGTAGCTGAAATGAGAAACGGTGAATCGTTAAGTATTGTTCACTTTATTTCTCAGATATTCAGACACACACAGATACACACACACACATATATAGAGATATATAGATATGTAATGAACGATTATGGAGACGCCGCGCAAGCATTAAACTTTGGAAGGCGGGGGCGACCTTTTATAGTTATTCAAATAAAAAAAAATTTCAGTCACCATGTTTTTTTTACCAATGGAATAGATTCGCGGGGTGTCAGCATGAAAATTTCAAACTTTGCATTTAAGTGACACCCTAATATATATATATTATATATATATATATATATATATATATATATATATATATATAATAATTTAGGGTGGATCGATTTTACATTTTTTTTCGATTTCCATATTCTAATAGAGACAAACACTTGCGCATGCATGAGAAAATAGCCTCTGCAAAATCTTAGCTTAATAGGTAATCATCTTCTGCCCCCGGCAGAGCGATGAAAATCATATTTTAGTAGTCAAAAACGTATTTTTCTTATAATTTTTAAAATATTTCAATATGCATCAAAATTATTCCTAATAACTATAAAGTCGATGAAAAAGACCTCATATGATCGTTTTTCCAAGCGCGTTGTCCTACGTTAATATCGTTAATATCTTTTGTTGCTAATTTTATAAAATTAGCAACCCAGAACTCACCACGAGGAGGTGACTGTACGTCGAGTTCCACCCTATCCAGCCCCAACCACCCTTCCTTTGGCTGCATGTCGATTTACATACGGTAATCTTTCTTAGAATCAAATCGTGGAATTTTTGTTCGGGAGTGAAGACGGGAGCGGATGAATCCGTCCCTCTCTTCTATTCCACTTACACTGGCAGAGGCTTCGGTTACTAATTTGATGAGTCTCTCGACCGCTTGAGTATGACAAGGGAATAGTGGGATCAGTCCATCAGGCTGGTCTCCCGTCTCAACAAACTCTTTTATTCGGGTATCAGGTATTGTTTTTGTAACGGGGGGTTCGGTCACCTCAGCCGTTTGCCAGTTGATCATTTCGTAATAGTTTTGACTATCGTAGAGCAGCTCAGGCATGGCGAAGGCTCGAATTTCCCCCGCTGGTGATTGTTTTGATCGTGCTTTTAATATTCTTCTCCATCCCAATTCTCTTATGTGTTGCTCATCGGCATGTAGCATGGAGATCAAAATATTTTCTGGGTGAGCAAAGAAAGAATTTCTACGGAGGACTTTGTTGGCGATTGTCTTAGATCTTTGAGGCATGGTCTGAGAGAGACGCATCATTTCGAAAAATGTTTTGCGCCCTCAGTGAAACTGGAGTTTTTCTTTATCTTAAACCAAATTGGTGCGTAAACTGTCATAATGAATAGCACAATTTCGTTGAAGGTGCTGGAGGGTTCACTGGTTGAAACATAGAGGCGCAGAAATCTATTTGCTGTTGTCAGCCACCTGGACTGCGCCATCTTACCTGGATTTCGAGCCGCGAGAGCTGAAGAGCAGCTACCGCTCGACACTGCTCTGTAGATGCCTAACAAATATTTTTGGTCAGTGCTCAACTCGGCATCATCTATGTCAATGTCGGGAGATGGAATGGCATCGAATTCTGTAATTGGAAGTTTTTCGCAGTCGTTCAGTTGTTTTCCAACTGGTCCAGTAAAGCCCATTGGCCCAGTTGTTTTGCCGTCCAAGTCTTGAATGAGGTGTCGCAGTGATAATTCATTACCGTGTAATAGGCATGTGTGTGTGTTATTTCATACCTAAGCAACGATATGGGAAATATATAAATGCATTATTTAAGACAAAGAGCCGATCTGAAAATATGTATATAAATTACCTATTTTTTCAACATTTGACGTTATTGCCGGGGGCAAAAGATATTAACGTAGGACAACGCGCTTGGAAAAACGATCATATGAGGTCTTTTTTCATCGACTTTATAGTTATTAGGAATAATTTTGATGCATAATGAAATATTTTAAAAATTATAAGAAAAATACGTTTTTGACTACTAAAATATGATTTTCATCGCTCTGCCGGGGGCAGAAGATGATTACCTATTAAGCTAAGATTTTGCAGAGGCTATTTTCTCATGCATGCCCAAGTGTTTGTCTCTATTAGAATATGGAAATTGAAAAAAATGTAAAATCGATCCACCCTAAATTATATATATATATATATATATATATGAATAGAAACGACATAAGTATTAAGGAACGTTTCTGCACACGAGGAGGAGAGATAACGAAATAATGAAAAATGAGGCGAACCGCCTGGGAATCGAACCCAGGGCCTTCCAATTGCCGGTCGGACGCTCTACCATTATGCTACGGACCTCACTCAATCACAAATCGAAATTCTCCAAATAGGGCAGAAACCAATGCCCTCAGAGAGCACCCTCGCAAATCGTGAATATGCGCAAATAACTGCAATGACCGCGCGGTCATTGCGGTCATTGCAGTTATTTGCATATATATATATATATATATATATATATATATATATATATATATATAATATATATAACTTTGTTGAAGTTTCGCCTCTAGACCTGGCTTGGTGGAGGAGCGAGTTGCTCTCTTGCGCCAGGTACACCAGGCTCATCTGGTACCGTCATGAGGCAGGCATCTAGTCTTCTTTTGAAAACTTTAACTTTGACCCCTGTAACGTTTCTGTGGCCCTTTGGAAGCTGGTTAAAAAGTCTTGGCCCCCTGACAACCAAACTATTTTTCTTCAGTGTTGAAGAGGTTCCTTATCGGGCCTTTAATTTTGGAACACTACACATTCTCCATTTTCTATTTTTCTGCATTTTTTTATTTTGTTTGGATCGTAATTGAGTTTAGTTTGAGGTCTGGAACCAGTTTTTCGATCATTTTCCATATGTAGATTATGGTGTATCTCTCTGTTCTTTCCAGGGAGTACAAATTTAGCTTACGTAGCCTTTCCCAGTAGTTGAGTTCTTTGCATTCATCAGTCTTAGCTGTGAAATGTCTCTGAGTTTCTTCTAGTTTATTAGTTTCTTCCTTTTTATATGGAAACGTCAAGGCTGAGCAGGATTCCAGTTTTGGTTTTCCCTGAATTTCCTGTCTATCTGGAACATAATATGCAGTCTGTTTAAGTTCCTCATTTGTACCATATCTCTTCTGACCATTTGTATATTTTGTTCGTGTCCCTCTGCAAGGCCTCTACCTAATTTGCATCGCTGTTTTTTCTGCTGATCTTTGTATCGTTTGCAAAGGATGTTACTATACTGTTGCTGTTTACTCCACTGTCTATGTCTGTTAGCATGCTAATGAACAGGAGTGGGGTCTGTACTTCCGATTCTGATGATGATATACACCTTGAGTTTTGATGACTTGTAGACGTTCTCTGAGGAAGTTGTATGATAGATCCATTTTTCCAACTTTGCCTGTTATTCCCATATATTTCAAAGCTTTAGCAAAATCCGTGTATATGACATCGTAGTTTTCATTGCGTCCCAGTGCATCAAGGATATTATTATAGTACGCTATAAGTTATGATAGGCATGATCTTCCCGATCTGAATCCATGCTGATTTTCGTTGAATCTTTGCAGTGTCTCCAAGAAGTCATAGATTTTCTCTCTAACTATTCTTTCAAATACTTTGGTGAGGTGGGACGTCATTGACACTGGTCTATAGTTCTTTTCTTAAGATCTATCCCCTCCTTTATATATAGGGACAATGTTTGCTCTTTTCGAGATGCTCGGTATTTCCCCAGTGTCTCGGGATCTTCTCCTTATCCAGTATAAGGGTGTCGCTATTTAATTCTTAGTTTTTAATCAATAATGCGTTCCATTTGTCCGGACCTGCAGCTGATTGTGGTTTCATTTGTCCTATAGCTCTCACTACATCGTCTGGGGTAAAATCAAAGTCTGTTTCCAATTTTCTTGCAATTTCTCTTCGAAGAATGCATCTATGTCAGGTATCACTTTGTCACTTTTTGGGGTACTGAAGACTGATTCATACTGTGCTCTTAGTGTTTCAGATATTTCTTTTAGATTGTCCGTTAATTCATTATTTCCCTTCCTTAAGGGCTAGAGAGTGGCGCGGAGCGTTTTTGTTTACCTTTTCGCATAGCTATATGAGTATTTTGGATTTTCCTTTATTGCTTCTACCGCCTTTTCCTCTTCCCCCTCTGTAACGACCCTTAATCAGGGTTTGTGTTTCCCTATCGATACTTTGCAGTTTTTCTTGTATGTATTACTTCCCTGGCATTGTCATCTCCGCAATTAGCTAACTTCGCCGCTACCCTCTTTCTTTTGCGGAATATATATATATATATATATATATATATATATATATATATATATATATATATATATATATATATAAATATAAATAAATATATATATATAAAATTATATATATATATATATATAAAAAATTATATTATATATATATATATATATATATATATATATTATATATATATATATATATAATATATATATATATTATATATATATATATATATATAATAATAATTAGGGTGGTCCAAAATTATACAGTAAATTTTAAGAGTATCTGAATCTTAAGTCTTACCCTCGGAAATTGTTACCTATATTAAAAAAACGTTACTGACCAAAACTTATCAAAATTAATAAATATTTAGTGGTGTCACACTCAACTTTAAATTTCTTAATTTTCTTGTTTCAAAATTCTTTGAATTCATATTCAAAAATTTCTTTAGTTTATCTCAGTCCCCCTCCATATTCAACTATAATGGGGTATTAACCACTCAGAGGTGGGGGTCTCATGGTGCCCATCTCCCACTCATTGTTGCTGCGTTTGCAGTTCCTGTTTCAAGTTTGATTTTTTACATTAGGAAACTGCAGGCGATGTTGCTCCACTACTTGCAGGAGAAACTGCTTTTGACTTTCATTCTTAGTTAGATGTGCATTGAAATTTTTTATTAATGCTATTCCTCTTTCGGAGTCATCATTTGTTACCATCACTGACTTGACATACTCAAGGACCACTTGATAATCTTGTCTGTTCTTTCAGTTTGTTGGATCATCCTCAAGAAAGGCTATTGGGAGGCCGAGCTTAGTGAAAAATAGTCGAGACGAGCTAATAACAAAGCTGGCTGCTGTCTTGTTTTGAATATCGTTGGCAGAAAGATTCAAATTTATTCTTTTGGGCGGATGTTTAGATCCCCTTATGTCGAGTGCCTTTACCATGTCTCTTTTAACATAGATGGAAATATCTTCATCAAAGAGTGAAAGTGAAATAAGAAATTCACTTAGGTACCAAAGATGGCGAGAAAGTGCTTGAGATGCTGCAGAAGCAATGCTTTTGTCTTCGTATACTAGCAGCAGTTTTAGTAGCGAAAGATCATTGGCAGGGGCAGAAGCAGCGATAGGTGCAGAAAACCATGCAGGAACATAGTGTCTAATGGCAAATTGTGCAAAACGTTTTATTTCACTTTGTTCCTTTAGAGTCATTTTAAACTGTGAGCAGAAAAGATTCATTTTTATTGCATAGATTATGCGAGACATCCACCTGGCACGATGCAAAGCACCTGGCTTTATAAATTTGACTCCACGTGGCGGTACATCTCCTAGATAGATGATTGTAAGTTCCAGGACCTCTCTGTAATCATCTCGGATTTGAGTGGAGGTTAGATGTTTCTTACAAATAACAAGCAGTTCATCACGTCCTAGAGTATCAGGAAAAGTTTCAAAATTTTCTTTATTGATGGAGTTCCAGGCAGACTTAAAGCGTTTGAATATCGGAATATCAGGTCCGCTACTGGCGGAACAAAGACACCCCAAAAACATTGGATGCAATAAGTTCAATTATATGGTGTCGGC
Source organism: Bathynomus jamesi (assembly GCA_023014485.1). Classification (NCBI taxonomy): domain Eukaryota; kingdom Metazoa; phylum Arthropoda; class Malacostraca; order Isopoda; family Cirolanidae; genus Bathynomus; species Bathynomus jamesi. The sequence continues at coordinate 1,026,644 of JAJOZX010000560.1, forward strand.
ATGCAATATTTAGTAAGTCTTCTCCAAGCTTTTGTTCTATTTGTGCAGTAGCTCCCTTTTTAGGACCCGTGTTCGTGGCAGTTGTGTCAAAGCACATACCTTTAATGCGATCAATTAAGTTCCAGTCCTTTAAACATTCGACAACAGCTGTTGCAATGTCTACTCCTGTGCCAGACTCGAGTTTGGGTACTGCAAGCAATTTTGATTTGCCTCCTCCTGACACCAACACTGCTAATCTTTCAACTTTTTCATTTCCAGTTTAATCGATTAGCATTTTTCCATCCCAATGCACCATTCAGGATTAAAGGATTCTTTAAAATCTTTGGCGATTTTTTCACGTACATCCATTCTCTTTCGACGAACTGTACTTCTGCTTATGGACAAGTCATCAAGATCGTGATCTAATACAGAGGCAGCAGCTGATAGCACATAACGGCCTGTCTATCAGAAATATTCGATCTATCCAGTGCAACTGCAACGTCTCTTGTTACAAGTTCCTTCTTACTTGGTTTGCTAGGAACCTTCTTGCCTGCATTATTTTTTGATGCCGTGTTAGTTTTACACAACATTGTTTCATCTTCACTACTCATGCTCATTGTTTCATCTTCACTACTCATGCAACTTGATGAAGTCAATTTGGCAGACTTTGTTTCTTCCTCCTTTCTCTTACTTTCCTTACGTGCTAACCGTTCTTTAGCTGACTCTCTCTTCCTTTTACGATCTTCTTTCTCTGATAATGCTTTGTCAACGTTAGCCATATATCCTTTTCTTCCCTTCTGTTTTTGAGCTTGGAGGAATTCTCTGTCTTCTTTAATCTTGATCATCTCGTGCGCTTTTTGGTGAGCAATATCAAAGAGATCGTTTAAACTGTCCCGAAACAATCTCTCTTTCTCAAGCTGAGTTTTGGAGCACCGGAATTTTAATTTTTGGAGCGTTCTATATTCCGTATATACTTTTTCAATCATTGGTATAACATTATAATCAGTCCTTGTTAGAATTCTAGCTTGTTCCCAAAATTTAACTACCTCTATGTAAACTGCTTTAGAAGCTTCTCTTAGAGTTTTCTTTTCCTTAAGTAAATAAAAAAGACGACGGAGCACATCACCTGTGGAAGGAAGTTTTCCCCGCATAACATTTCAATTGGTTGTCCAATGAGCCATATTTCGGTATTTCTGCGAGTTTTCATTGAGGAACTTGCCATTTCTAATATGATTATTCACTATTGCAACACTGCAAATGAACTGCACTACACTGCAAACAATACACTGCAAATTATTCACCTGATTTCAAATGAGAATATTTTTTAATGTTACAAATACAGAGTGATTTGTGATACATCAACCAAAAGAAAAACTGTCCAAATTTTGTCTCTCACCTCATAAATGCTCTATGTGACTTCCCCTAGTTACACGAGCAACGTCGACACGATAGTCGAATTCCTCCCATACTCGCTCCAGCATGTCCGTTGTCACTGACTCTACGGCAGTAACAATGCGAGTTCGGAGCTCATCCAAAGATGTGGGCAACGGTGGCACGTACACAGTATCCTTAACGTACCCCCAAAGGAAGAAGTCGCGCGGTGTAAGATCCGGCGACCTAGGGGGCCAGCTGTGGAGCACCAAGTCATGGAGCCCACTGCGACCAATCCAACGGCGAGTGAGCACTTCGTTGAGAAAACGGCGAACATCCAAATGCCAATGAGGCGGCGCCCCATCTTGCTAGAAAATGTAGTCGCCGGAATCTTCGTTCAATTGGGGAAATAACCAGTTCTGCAGCATATCCAGATAGGAGTGACCAGTCACTGTGTTTTCCATGAAAAAGAAGGGGCCGTAAACCTTTGCCCGGGAAATGGCACAGAAGGTGTTAACTTTAGGTGAGTCGCGCTCGTGCTCGATTGTTGCATGTGGTTGTTGCGTGCCCCATATGCGAAGGTTGTGACGGTTCACCTTGCCACTTAAATGAAAAGTCGCTTCGTCACTGAACACCAGGCGGGGAGCAAATTCGTCATCCTCCATAGCATCCTGCATAAGATCGCAAAAGTTCTTTCGTTTTAACTTGTCCCCCGGCCGTAGACCCTGCAACAGTTGCAACCTGTATGGCTTCATATGCAAGCGCCGTCTCAAAACACGCCAAACAGTCGTCTGAGGAAGTCCCAATTCTCGACTGGCGCGGTTTGTTGATTTCCTCGGGCTACGTTGGAAACTCTCTCTGATTCTTTGCAAATTATCCTCAGACACGCGCGGTCGTCCTGTGGACTTGCCTTTACACAAACATCCTGTTTCCTCGAACTGCCGATACCACCGACGGATGCTCTGAGCACCCGGTGGATCTGTTCTATAACGTCGACGAAACTCACGCTGCACTGTGACTACCGATTTACAGCTCGAAAATTGCAACACACAAAACGCCTTCTGCTGTGCGGACGCCATTTTCACACTGACTGTTTGTTGCTAGGCTAGGCCACGGCGTGACTTACTTTGGAGCCCTCTCGCGGTGATCTTGTAAAACTCGGAGATTTCCTCTTTCATGTGGTGTATGCCCAGTTGATGCACGGTTGATAGGTACGGAAGTATTCTCAGTTGAAATCGGATGAATCAGTTTGAATAGCCCTGTATATATATATATATATATATATATATACACTTAAGAATCTAAAATGACCACTCAACACAATTTTTATACTAGTGGATTTTACTTTGCATGTGAAACGTATGTTGAAGTGATACAAATGGGTATTGGCTTGCTTCGAAAAAGTGCATAATAGATCGTGAAAAATTCTTCTGACAGTTGGTGCTCGTGAAATATTACCATTTACCAGTCGTTACGTGGTGAGGAAATTAGAATACTGTGAATATGAGAGGTAGATAGTTAAAAAACTTGGGCTTGCAAATGGAGCAGACCATTATATCATCGTAAACTCCAGACAAATAAATGCAACTCTAACTCTTGACCAGAATGAACATCACACAAAGAGATTTGGCCGTAAGGTGAGATCCAATCCACGCAAAAGGCTAATGGATATTACATATAATCTCAGTCTGACAATCAACAGCTCAACTTTATTTGCATAAACTGGGCTGCAATCGCCCGCTTAAAGACGCCGCCGATGTGATCCGAAAATTGACATCAGTGAAGTTGAAGGGCAGACCTATGGTATTGTTGCCGTATATTCTGTTCTCGAACGAATTTCAGTTTTTACCATTTCCCACCGAACGAACACAAGTGGATACGGATAATAGCTAATCAAACATTTCAGGTACCTTGTTTGCACTTTACGCTGCAAAACGGTGCCTTCATGTCATCGTATGGGCAACAATTTGGGATGCTTATGAGAGGATGACTCGGTATTCGTCGTGCGGAACCTCTCAATTCTAGTAAACCTCTATCCATTTTTGAGAACTATCTTCTGTTGTTCTAATTGGTACTTATCTGTTAAATATACATATGCTACAATAAGATTATGAAGCATGTCACTCCTTCAAATCCAGTACTCAGTAGGAGAAACATAAAGGGCTACAAGTTCTTCCCTGGAAGAATCCCCGACATAAACCCTGTTGAACACATTTTAGAGCACCTCGATCCTAGGCTGCAAAAACAGAGGACTCCTCCCATATATGTGACATCTTTAAAGGGGATTTTGGCTCAACTTTGGCAAAATCTTGATCGAGCCACGATACCGAAACTCATTGCTTCAAAGTTATGACTCGTCCTAGTACTTTATAAGGCCATTGCATGAGAAAGCAATTTGGCATTAAGTGACTGCTTTCTTATATTGTGTATGGCTGTCGAAAAAAAAATCTCGAAAAAATTAACAACAAAATATCGTCATGCACCTTTCCACAAGAAAAACAATTAAAAATGAAAGGGGAAAAAATCAGATACTACCATCCTCCATTCCCAGCGAATGTCTGTTAGAAATGACATTTAAAAATTTCCCTGTACTATATCAGCGAAATAAAACTAGAAAATACGTTTCAGCCTTTTGAATAGATAAACCTTTGCTTGCGTATTTGCTTTTATTGATAGATATATAGTGATATTTTGTTGCTCAGCATCTTTCCCTACACCCTCCATCAAGAATTTACAATTTCCCAACCAAATAAATGAGTTTATTATCTAAACTTTTATATGGAGAGTTATAGAAATATTTTTAACCGAAGAATACTGATCATGCTATCTATTAACACTATAATTTTCAGTATAAGAAATAAAAACTGACAAAATACACACACACACACACACACACACACACACACACACACACACTCATTTGAGGACAGAAAAAAATTCTTATCTCCTCAAAGCACATTCATTTAATAAGAGATGTTTATTTATGTTAGATATAATAGATATAATTTTTATACATTATTTGAATATTATTTGAGTAGTTTAAAGCCACTGCAGAAAAAGCTGAAATTTTCTTCAACCACTACCCATTTGCTTATCTTGTATGTACGGTAACAAAACAAGAGTGTTCAATTTACTCTTAATTGTACTTTTATGAATCTCTCCTTTAGAGCATTATTTAAAATTTTCCTTTTAGCAATAACGCATAGTGAGTGAGAGCCTATGAAAACTACGTGTTCTCAAAAGAGGACAATAGGTTAAGCAGAGCTTGCCAGTATCAGACTTTTGACGCATTCTCATCCATTTTCTGTCCAACTCTCTAACGCAAAGGTTAATCGGTATTCTCAATCTTTCATCTACTCAACCAGCCAACTGTGGAACAATCTTCCTTAATCCGTCTTTCCCCCTGTCTATGACCTGCAATCTTTCGAACGCAGTGTTTCCAGGTATCTCGAAAACCCTGGACGTTGATTTCGGCTCTCTTCTTCTTCTTCTATGGGGGGAAGGGGCATTTTAGGGGGGTTCGTTCTTGGCCTCCTACTTCCTGCATATACAGTGTATATATATGATCTGTTTCAATGAATTTTATATATTTATTGGAACATTGTAATTTTATTTATGTATTTATAAATTAGATACATTTATCAGATGGTGTTTACTTGGATTTTTTGGGGTCATATTTACTATATATTTATAACAGATTTATCATACATAGACTTACGATAGATTTCATTAAATGATTCTTTCAGTGTAATATAATGTAATATTTTCCTTTATTATTTGTAATTTATTTTAAGCCTATCTGACTTTTTATTTATTTTCCGGTCTTTTATTTTTAAATGAATTTTCTGGAAGTGTACCTGTAAGGACGGCTCTAATTTAACACCACGAAGCAACCGAAAAGGAGAAATACCTAAAAGGAGAATGTCGACAGTGTGGTTTAACGAACTTTTGCTCCATTTATGGTTAATTATTATATTTACTATTATTATTGCTATTATTATTATTATTATTATTTTTTGTTGTCACTACTACTATTACTTGCCACTTTTACTATTTTATGTAATATTTTCTAGTAAACTTACAATAAATCATTTAATTTAAAATTATGTAACATTTTGTAAACTTTACATTGTATTTATTATTATTATTGGTATTATTATTATTATTATTTTTGTTGTCTCTATTACTCTTACGCGCCACTTTCACAATTTTTATGTAATAAATAAGGTAAATACCATTACTTTTGCCTAAAAAGCCTCGATGCTTCCAACGGCATATTCATCTGAATACTGTGAATATATTAATGTCACTCATAACAAATAGTTAAAAATTGTAAAACTCTGTCACTTTTATTATTTTTGGAATAAAATTTGAATTTGAATTTGAAAGGATTGAGTATTTTGTTTATATTTTCTCGCATAGCTAAAGTAAAGGTTAAGAATTATTTTGGATGCGTGCGAGTATTAGATTCTAAAAGATCGTAATTAAAATCTTCCGAGCGAATTGCTTTATATTGTTTTATTTTATTATGCATCGTTTGAAATGAAGTTAAGATTCTTAAGCAAGTAGGGTGTGTCAATTTTGGGGGTGAAATGACTAAATTGAAAATCAGGTGATTTGGTAGCAATTTAATGTAATCATTTGGCCTGCAAAATAATATCCTTGCTTCAAAAACAATAAAAAATAACTCCTACCTACATCAATTTTAATTAAAAAATTCCATTTTTCCATAAATTCGTAACAAAATAACAAATGTGCGCAAACATCCTATCAACATTTAAAGTGGCAATAAGATATCATTCAGAGTCTTTATTTGAAAGTAACCAATGCAGTCATGTCCTTTTTGCTGCCGTTCTTTGACATCAGCATTCGGCTTGCTACTTGCGCTTTGATGTAGCCTTCTCGCCTCTCGTGACTGTAAACTTGACTAACTGCTTCTGTGACCATTTTCACACATCTCTCCACACTCTGAGTGTGAGAAGGCCACTTTGGCACTTGCATTGGGGCCTCTTTAAGTTGTGTTAAATCTTGTTTGTTATACATGTTGTCAGTGGTGGCTCCAAAACTTCCGAACTCAAGTTAACTAATTCTGACAATTTCGTGGCATTGACGTTTATCGGAGGTACCTTTCTTGTCTGAACAGAGCAGTCTCCCAGCTGGTCATCATCTAGTGATGTTCCTCTAAGCTTTAGAATGATTTCCACAGCCTCAGTTCGCTCTTTGGTACAACTGCCTCTGGCCTAGCATACCAAGCGGACCTTCTCACCACAGGTAACACGATGTCCACCACTACTTTCCTTTGAGTTCTCAGTAGCTGTAATTAAAACAAGATGTGGTTGGGCCCCTCCATCCACATTGGATTAAGTTTTACATTGAACCAGTGAGGAAGATAAAACCCAATAATAAATTCAACAATCAACATCAAATTCTGTAGCATTTTTCCCTTCAGTGCATGTTTCGAAACCCAAATCCTGCAGAAATGAATCGCTGTAGTTAACCAACGACTGTGACTTACGGGTCCACTCTCCAAGAGAGCCAGATTTTGAGGCAACTCTCCTGATCTGATTGCTTGAGCAATACGATAAGCGTAAGATTGATCCGTGCTGAGGTCTTTGATAACTTCTTCAGACAACACTGGAAGGGGAGGGCCTACTTCGACCTTTTGAAATTTTGTATTTATTTCTAGTAGTATAGCCGCAAAAGGGGAGAGTGCAAGAATGTTGCAAGTTATTATGTAATGTTGCAAAGGGGGTGGGGGTTGTTGCAAATGGGGGCGGGGGTGTTGCAAAAAAAGAAAAGAAAAAAAGAAAAAAAAAGAAAAAAGGAAACAAAAAAGAAAAAAAATTCCCCCAAAGGGGTGGTGCTGCAGGTGCAACAAGGAAAACTTGGAGGCGGCGTTATCCCCCAAGAGAAAGGAGAGAAAGGAGGAGAGAAAGGAGGAGGAGAGGTGTTCACCTGGCAGGAGCCAAGTGCATATTAAGACTTCAGCCGAGTAGGCGTTGTTTTATAGGCTCCTAATCAGCCAGTTGGCTTAGAAGGCTTGAGTTGCCAGATAGCGCCATGTATTCGCTATATATTTAATCGAAGACTGAGTTGCCAGATACCATTGTATACATTATTATAGACTCCTAATCAGCCAGTTGGCTGTAAATGGCTTGAGTTGCCAGATAGCGCCATGTATTCATTTAATTCTAATCGAAGACTGAGTTGCCAGATACCATTGTATACATTATTATAGACGCCTAATCAGCCAGTTGGCTGTAAATGGCTTGAGTTGCCAGATACCACTTTTTACCATTATTATGGTGAGTTGTCTCCAACTAAAAGATTTCGTTGTGAACAGCAACTCATAAGACTGTAGTTAATCTTATGCGAGGTACGGTTGAAAAAATATCTAAGTTGTATCATTATGTAGAACATTACAGTATTCGCTTGAAGGAAGGAGAGGTTGCAATAGACTCCTAATCAGCCAGTTGGCTGTAAATGGCTTGAGTTGCCAGATACCACTTTTTAGCGATACCATTGTATACATTATTATATTTCTTAAAAGAATACCGGTAGTAGGTTTAGAAGGCGTAACAATTAAGTAAAGCAACATTGCATCATTCTGTTTATTATAAATATATAGAAAATAAATATACATTTCAATTGAGGAATATGCATATAATCGTACAGGAAATATATACACACAATTATGGATATATAAAAAAATATACATTTCAAATAGAAATAAATATACATTTCAATAATAATAGAAATATGCATATAATCGTACAGGGGAAATATCACGCAAAATATATATAAATACATTTCAATAATAATAGAAAATATGCATATAATCGTACAGGAGAAATATCGCGCAAAATATATAAATACATTTCAATAGAAATATGCGTATAATCAGTACATGAGAAATATCACGCAAAATATATAATTACATTTCACTTTTTTTTCAAAATACTAAACTCTGTCTTAATCGAGTTTACAATTGCATCATTATTGCTCTGCATTACGCAGTATATGCGGCTTAATAATATTTCACCGCTTAAAGTATAGGGAAACCTGTATTCGATATGAAGGGCTTTCATATCGTTCAGTACTATTTTTGTTCCCACTTTACAACCGGTTGGTAAGTCATCTTTAAATACGTCTAGAATACAATCAAAAGCACGCACAAAGAGTTCATCGTTAGCTACATTATTAAACACAAGTTTATAAATACGCTTTTCCAATCGAGGGTTTATTTCTACCGACTCGAGCTTTTCAATCGTGAACTCACTCAACATAACGGCAATTGAAATAATCTTCTAAATCGTTACGACAACTGCGCGTTATATAAAGAAATAGTTCTTCAGGGTGAACGGTGTAGGTGAGCTCAGCCTTGTACCGATCAATTGCTTTGTACCAAAGTTCATGGTATTTCAAAGAGTCTAAACTTTTTAAATAAACATCCAGCACTAGACCATTCTCACCAGCCCTACACTCGGTAAACCCATCGAGCAGAGCGGTGTAGGCGTATTCAAGTACTGTATCAAATAAAGCATGTCCGTAACACGCGCGTCTAATATAGGTTTCAGCTTACGGAATCCGACGATTTCAAACATTCTGTCGAGGATGAAACGGTTTCGCGTAGGAATAAGAGCATTATTATCAGAAGCATTCTTCCACATCAGCCGTATATCAATGCACGGCCGATCGTTATTTATACACAACGTACATACAACGGCGTATGAGGGTGCGTCACTAATCTGCTCTTCTTGTACCTACGTTAGCAGGTATTTTATAACGATCTTCACTCCACTTCTCAACTATCACGAAGATTCTATTCATCTCCTCGATACTTAAATAAACCCGTTTGTTTGTCGGTCTACATTCCGTTTCCAGTACATAGCTAATGGTACCGGATTTACGCCTGAACACGCGCAACGATTTCGTCACGGACACATCGTACGAGGCGTTGAGAATGCTGCTCAAAGGAAGTTCCATCGTATTCGAGGAGCGCACGTCCACTCGGTTCAAGCTCTGAGATAACTATGAGCCGTGTGAGGCACGCAGGTAGGCAGGAATGGTTCGACGGGCGGCTGACTCGATGATACGTGAATGGGCATGTTCGTACGACCCGCGAGTCGAATTGTTGCACATATTTGTTTTTCCGGAATTAATTTCATCACTACCAGCCTACGCACCAGGCAGTTTGGATAAGAACTAGGCACATTTTATGTTTTACTAAACATCTTCACACTCCGGCGCACTATTTGAGAGGAACATATGCTCATATTTTTCCTTTCTGCCCATCAAACGATACTCGTCTCTAAAATCTGTAAAAACTCACGCATGGCACTAGCCACAACCTCACTACGAACCTCATCATGATATACGTTAATATAGTGATAAAAATACTTAAGATTGTCCATGATCACGAGATTCACATTTTCAGACGTAGGGTATGAGTATTCGACATGGTGTAGCATGACGTAATACCGCTTGTCACACCACCCATCCATAAGGCTCATTATCCATACCTGCTGCTTCTCTTCTGCACGCGTTGTTTCTTTTACTTCACGGTGTATGTGAGACTTTATAAAGTTTAGCCCTGCAGCATACTTCAGCACATCGTCTGTGCAACGAAAGCCTTCAACAGTCTCACCAGAACATCCGTAGAGTATTTGTACATCTTGGAACTTCGCACAATCCAATGTGGTTTTAAAAGAGGCATAGGAGGAGGGAATAGGAAGTTTTTCGGTATCCACCTCATCCTCACACTTTGTTGAATACCATTTCATAAACGTTGTGCAAGCAATATTAAAGGTAGCCATTTGAATACACGTCTGATCTGAATACACGTCTGATCTCTCGGGCTTACTGCGATCGACTGACCACGCAGGGACTCCCAGCTAGTAGCATGACTCACGGTCTTACAGTGGGCGGAGCTTAGAACTTTCACCTGCACACACACACACACACACACACACAAAGGAGAAAGTGAAACGCTATTTGAAACATGATTTATTTAATAAACGAGATATTCAAATTATATATATTTACAAATACGATTTAATAAACGAGATATTCAAGTTATATATATATATTTACAAATACGTGTAATAAATCAATTTTACAAATACGATTTAATAAACGAGATATTCAAGTTATATTATATATATATATTTACAAATATGTGTAATAAATCAATAGATACGATTATATACAAGACGTGTGAGTTAACAATAGAAGCATCATTGGTATCCAAAGGGTACGGTATCATAGGTACCAGGTAACTGGTAACGTTTCCTATAGGTGTTACGGCACACCTTCGTACCCCTAAGTTCCTTCACGCCTCCCAGCTTCTGCGCCCGAAAATTGTGGGTGCCTACAATTAGTTGGGGAGGTTGTTCATCATCGTCCAAACATACTAGATCCTTCAACGACTCAAGTTAACAACCTCCCGATTCGCATGGTTGAGCGTAATACCCTTTGCCTTCACGATATATTTCATTTCCTCCCCCACCCTGACCCGTACCCCATAAGTCTTAGGTCCTGTTGAGGCAAAAGAGTCGGCGTATGCGTTGTCCCCATACTCATCCTTGATCTCATCAGTGAGCTCGCCGAGGAACTCCCCAATAGTGGGCATGTATTCACCCTCCCTCTCTGTGAATATCACGCTATCTGTATCGGCATACAATACTCTCCGCCCAAGAGAATGCAATAGACCCCAAAGTTTTATACGGGCGTAGGCTGTTGTGAAGCTGGCCACAGGTATGTTTGTAACCCTTGAGGTATCTGTGGCAAATTCAGTGTTGTTGTACTTTATTACGTAAGTATTACCTACATTTACGATCTCCATGACCTCTTTATCGGGGGCATTGGCATAATCCCAGACATCGCTATAACTTTGTGCCAAATGAATGCTCCTCTGCCGGTATTCTGCGCAAATTTTCCCCATAGACTGTTTAGACACAACTTTGCACTAAAGCGCTTGCCAGGATTCTTTACAATTTGGACACGATCAAGTTGTATACCTTCGCGGTCGCGGTAACGTTGAATATAGGCAGACTTTTCATCTTCGGTATCAACTCCTCGCGGATACCCTGATGCCTCAACCTTATCCTTCAAAAAGGTTTATATATGGTGTGAAAAGGTTGGGTAGCTTCTGAAACCTCCACACCTCATGTATCTTCAGTATTCTATAACCATGGCGTACGGCTAGGGCCAGCTCAGGACTTGTATATACGCCTCTGATCTTACGCTGGTGGGGTATATGGTTACATTCGCCGTTATCCTCTTCCGCGCACTTCACGCACAGGGGAAACATGAGCTTGTCGTCGATAACGACAGGTAAGATCGGCATCCATAAATTGCGTGGGGGAGTACGTCTACGAAAGAGAGCCCAAAGTAACGATCATTCAAATTTTTTGAAAATTCATTGATGGAGGGTAGGCTAGGTCCCACCAGTTTCTCAGGAGCGCCCACGGGGTACGGATTGCTCTTCATCACGTATGGGTATAAAGAACAGAAATCGTAGTAATGGAGCTTCACGCCCTCCGTAGGTGGAAAGTATAGTCTGAAAGGATTTGTACGTCCTCCAAACAAGCTATCACCACATTTGAGAGGATCCAGCACCATTGAACGCTTGATCGTTTTTTTCCTCACGGTACACCTCGTCTGTCTCCATCCGTGCATCATATTCATGCTCCCACAAGACTTTGTGAGTGAACTGTGATCCTATAAGTTGATCGCGGGTGCGGGTCGATGCAAGACAGTCGGCAGGAGACCTACCGTGGATATCTCCGGTGATTCCGCACTCAGGACGGGGGCATCCATGCCACCAGCAACCGTTAAAGGAGTACACAGTCTTCACACCAGTGACACGGTTTTCACTTAACCCATCAACCCAAAAAACACGTCCATTAATCTTAATGGGTACTTCACCCGTGTTGCGGGCGTGCTTTATGTATACACCTGTCTGTTGCTGTAGGTGTATGAGCCAGTAAATAGCCTTGTGTCCGTAACTGCGGGGTTGTTTCGGTGAATAATGGCTAAGGTGTCTTTAGGCATGAAGTTATTCTTGAACACCGTAAAACATAATGATGCGATGGTGGTTGCGACTTGCAGTGGATCGCATTTGAAACGGGCTATGTACATCCTTCTAAAGGCCTGGAAACATACTCTAAGCACGCGCACATCATTCACGCAATAACGCTCACATTCATCAGCTATATTATAAGGGTTACTTTCATTAAAACTGTCGTAGTATCGATCAAAGTCTTCACGTTCATCCATACAGTCAAAATAATGTTTGGGGGGTGGTGGGCCTACGTAGTTTAAAGTCTCGCTGGTGAGGAAAGTGTAAGGGAAGTATCCTTTGGAAACTTCAGCTGCTACTCCCATCACCTTGGGTAGCTTTGCTAATTTACAAGGTGTGAATAATAAAGTATCTTTAAATTGTACATTGCCTCTTATCTGCATCTGTATTAATTTGTTGCCTCTTTTCAATGGATCACCTGTAAATATCTCAGAGGATTCGTGTTCAAGCAACTCCTTATAAAGGAACTGCGTGTCAAACTTTGCCCCGTTATGGGCGAGAATATACACAGTCATTTTTTTGAACTTGTCGGCTAACTTGACAATATAGGACACAAATAGTTTCACAGGACTATCGCGGACATTCGTTTTAAAAACGTTTGTCCGTTTACCACATTTGGGGCACTCGTCACATTCGATACCCATACACTCATCACAGATGGTCTGGCTCACAAGTAAATGTGGAATTACCTCTTTGGTTTCAGCGTTCGTATATGTTTCTATATCGTAGTATACAGTTATACAAGGGTTATTTTTAGGCTTAGCATCTTTCATATAACATACATGCTTTACTCCATCCGCCTTATATTCCTCCTGGCATGTAGGACAGTGAATTACGTCACACTTGTGCTTAAATTTCCCCAATTATCCATTGTGTGAAACATACCACATTCACAGATTCTCATTTTCCTGCACGTGCCAATTGATTTATGGAAATCAAAACAGCTATTATTGAAAAATGTGCGTCTACACACATCACAGTCTCTCTTCTCAGCTTCAACTACACGGCTTTCACATTTGGTGCTTTTACACTGCTCACATACCATGTGACATTCTTTACAATGTCTCACTATATCATCCGCAAACTCGAGGCACCCCTTACACAAATCATGATGTCTCCCATATTTTCGACTTTTGTCATAACTCGCGTAAAGCCCCTTATATTACGGATGGGGAGATACGTTGTCCCTGACAATCCTAAAATAAGTAGGGGTCTTGTACGATCTCTCACACAGCTTTTAAAAACATACACAGTCCTACGACGATCATCCAACCCAAACACAACTATGCGGACATTCATTTCCTGTTCTACCCTTCTCAGCTCTTCAGGACCCATATTACAGTCAAATTCAAGTTCACAGTCTACAGCTAGTTTACGGGCACGCTCCACGACTGTAGGCAACCAAATTTTTTGAGTTCGTGTATTTTGTACAGTAAACATACGTGCTAAGAGTACTGCTATAAAGCCGCAACCACGATCGACGTTTATATGCTTTCGGTAAATAGTCGGAGAATTGAAGTTAAGAGTATACGGTATGGCACTATGACCCGCAACACGGATACATGGTCAATATTTACCGTGAAGTTGTCCATATTGAAGGCTATACTACTTTGGGCGGCTTGCATTATACGTCCTAATATATATTCTACATCTTCAGCCGCCAAACGTCTAAATGGCACTATCACCCAATAATCGTCTACATCACCGTCATCTGACCCGAATCCAAAGGACAGACTCGTCCTGACTTCACGCTCGTCACGATTCTGAAGAGCAAACTCTATAATATGCTGTACAACCCGGCGTAGCCCGCGCTCAATTCCATTGCTATACATGACTCTAGGGTCGACCCTGACTCTATACCGATTTCTAGTCAAGGCTGGGGTGGGGGCTGCGGATCGCACCAATTCGAGCGTTATACATCCTCAACAGAACGGGGGGCGGATGAATTAGGGGTATATTAGCGGAAGGTGCTGCTGGGGGGCCTGTTGCGTAGGAGGTTGAGGTTGGGGCTCTATTATTGTAGACTTAACAGAACGGGGGGCGGCGGATGAATAAGGGGATATATTAGCGGGAGGTGCTGCTGGGGGGCTTGTTGCGTAAGAGGTTGAGGGTTGGGGATCTATTACCGCTGCAACAGGCGCGTATTTCGGGCGCTTTATACCTGACGTGGGGTTCTCATACCTCCGCTTTGGACGTGCTACCGGTATCGCTGGTGAGGGTTCGTTGGCAGGGGAGGAGATCACAACTACACTGTCGTCGAGGTCATCCGTAATGATGGGCTGCTCTACCTCATCGTCATTCACGGTTCTGTGGGAGAAGAAATATAAGGAACAGCACTCAAAATTTGTAATATTTTGTAAATGACCCACTTAGGAGTGTGACGTGTTAGAAATGGACTCTGTAGAAAAATTCAGATTCACGAGCCCATCCACATGTATTATATCTGGACCTACAGGATGTGGTAAAACTGTGTTTATGCTTAAAATCATTAAAGAAAAGGGAGAGATGTTCTCGAAATTTGTGCATAAAGTTATATGGTGCTATTCGACGTATCAATCAGTGTTCAACGAGTACCAAGATGATATTTTGTTCCACAAAGGCGTATATGACGTTAATTCGTTAAAGGGAAATGAACATACAATCATTGTAATTGACGATCTCATGTTGGAGATGGATAAAACGTTTGCCGAGACATTTACAGTATTCTCCCACCATCTTAACATAAGCGTGTTCTTCATCAATCAGAATCTATTTTTCAAAAATAGATACATGCGCGATGTGTCGTTAAATACGCAATATCTAGTCTTATTCGCGCAACGTAGAGATGTATCACAAATTGGGGTATTAGCCAATCAAATGTTCCCGAATCAGCGTAAGGAGTTTTTGGAAGTTTATAAAGAAGCTACAAGCACGCGTTACGGATATTTGCTTTGCGACCTTCATCCGCGAAACACGTTTAGAGTGCTTCTGCGAACGAATATATTTCCAAACGAGCCTGAAACGGTGTATATTCCAGAATGACAAAGAGACTAAAGAAATACCGTGAATTAATAAAAATCTATCATCGACTGCCCCGGGCATGCAGCAGATGTTTATTAAAAATATCGATGCCGACTTTTTAAAATGCATCTGTGAAATCTGTCTTAACGTTATAAATTGCAATGTATCAATGAAAACCCATCAGAAGGCTCGCCTACGCCGCTACAAGAACATAATACGTGCACTCGCTCGTAAAAGTCAAACTGTAGCGAAGAAAAAACGAATTATTGTACAAACAGGAGGGTCATTTCTCCCCATCTTATTTTCAGTTTTGGGTCCTTTACTGACTAGATTAATATAATGAAGAAAGTGGTAGTGATTCCCCACGAGGTGTACGCTTCACTGCAAAGGAATCCAGACACGTATCTAGATCCCCGTAAAAGCAGACTTAAAAGAATGGAAAGCGAATTGTTAGCCCTATTAAACAGTGAAAAAACACCTGATGAGAAAAGAATCTTATACCAAGAAGCTCTGCAGAAATTTCTTCACGAGTACGAAAATTATAAGAGCCCTACAGAGATTCCTGTGGTTATTAGGCACAGCACGGGGGACGATGGCGACATAGGATCTGAGCCCGACGATACAGCTGACCAACCAAAAAGATTAGCCACACAACATATCGAACATGTATTAAAAAATACCCTCCCACTACATTGAGGAGTAAAGGCTTAAGTCTTTATAATCTATTGAATGAGGATCCCGCCATACAATGGACCGATACAGGGAGATCATTGTGGAAGGATCAAAGGTACAGGGATCGAATATCGTAGACATTGTCCATGATCTGGTGAGAAAGTGGGATAGGCCATCACCATCAGGATGGAAGCATATTAAAGCAAGACTACAACAAATAAATGTCCCTAAAACGTTGATAGGAAATCTGAACAGGTTAAAAGACTTGGAACATGCAACGCCTGTGACACAATTGAAGGCGCCGTCACCCCCGGCGGTAACACCTTTGAAGAGGAGCAAGAAGAGGTTAAACCAACCCTACCCACGTGCCTCTAAAATACGCAAATGGCTAACGTATTAACTAAACGCTATTATGACATTTCTACCCATCCTCTTACGGCGGCGTAGATAGACTGTACAGAAGTGTTTACGGAGTAGGAAAAAAAGATGTTGAAAGATTTTTGAGGGAGCAGGACGCTTATACGCTTCATAAGCCTGTGAGAAAAAGGTTTAAAACAGCCAAGACAACGGCTTCCTCGATTGATTCTATTTGGCAAGCAGATTTAACAGACATGCAAAGATATTCTGTGTATAACGATGGTTACCGCTACATTCTATTCATAATAGACGTATTCTCTAGATATCTGTGGCTAGTTCCTCTGAAAAATAAATCACCTGAAACAGTTGCTAAAGCCACCAAAACGCTAATGTTAAAAGAAAACAGGGTTCCTGGCTATTTTTGTACGGATATGGGGAAGGAATTTAGGCCGTGCTTTTCAGAACATGTTGACAGAGTTTAATATCAGCTATTACACAACCAATTCTATACATAAGGCTTCTTTAGCTGAAAGAGTTCAGCGCACCATAAAGGAACGCATGCACCGTTATTTTACACATAAAAACACATACAGATTTCTAGACATTCTGGAATCATTGGCATCATCCTACAACCGCTCACACCATCGCACGATTGGGACAACACCTAACGAAGTTTTAGAAAGAGGTACGCTCCCGAGAGAGATGGATCACCACCACCACCACCACACTCTGCGCGCTTCAAAATCAATGATTATGTAAGGCTGTCGCGTTCGGGGAACAAATTCGCAAAGGGTTTTGAGCAAGGATGGACACGCGAGATTTTTAAAGTTAGGGCTGTGAGACCTAAAGGTGAGATAATGATGTATTACATTGAAGATTTGAATGGGGAAGAAATCTCAGGAGGCTTTTACCGCGAGGAATTGCAGAAAGTTGCGTTTAATTTAGAAAAAATGTGTTTAAAATTGAGAAAATTTTAGGAAGCAAAGGTTCAGGAAAGAGAAAAATGTACCTGGTGAAATGGCTAGGGTACCCAGAAAGCTTCAACACCTATATAAAAGCTGATGCAATAATGAAGCTTAAATAGTATGCAACATGGCTCCTAACCATTTCTACGTCACACTCCCGTCCTCCTCGTCCCTGTCTGTACACCCTAACAACACACTAGCCAACTTTGTAACAGAGCTCCACAAGCACATTGAATTGGGTCGTGATTCGTATGAGGTGGGGATATGCGAAATTCAGCTGGACACCATCTTTTTAAATATTGAACATAAAGAAACCGTTTTTACGATTCTTAGAGACATTGACGAGTGTGAAAAAGCTGGGGTAGCTATGGATGAAACTATGCGTATCGCTCGGACTAAGATTGCACGGTATTACAGTACAGAAGTAAGACTAGGACCGGGTCAATATGGTTCGGCCGAGGATGTTGTGAGAGGCTTAAACGTAAGTTTAAGAAACTCAAACCTTACGAATGATTTAGTATACGAAATCGTAAACAACCCTGCACATACACTAATCCTAAAATCAAAGACTAACAGACGTATTAAAGACCATAGAAAGTTCCAAATTCTAGCCAATGGCCGATATAGCGCAGCCTTCCAAAGAGACACATTTCACGAGCACAGCATGACTTGTCCAGATTAATGTATCAATTGAAGATGGAGAAATTGGCTGAAAGGTCCCCAGACATGTGCTATATTTACAGTAATATAGTGGAGCACCAGTTTGTTGGGGATACCCAGGCACGCCTGCTGCGCATTGCTCACATCCCCAACCATAGAGGAAGGAGTTTGAGTATTACATATGACAGACCCCATTATGTGAATGTCGCAACTAATTTAATAACCAATATCTCAATATATATAAGAACGATTGAGGGTGAAAACTTCCCATTCGGTAACGGGAGCTTAACAGTGAAGCTACACTTTCGACGCACTGAGTTATAATGGATAGAAAGCCTTTCACCGTCTATCGAGGGGTGCGATACCAGCGCGGTAGTGGACTTGGGTCCATTTTTTCATCCATACTACGTACGGCTGTTCCTTTGCTGAAGAGGGGTGCCAGATACCTTGGAAGGAAAGCGCTACAATCAGGTATTAACACTGCAGAAGACATATTGGCCGGGGCTAAACCTAAAGAGGCTCTAAAAAAACATTTAAAGCGTACACGGGACGAAATCATCAAAGATGCAAAGAGAAAAATGCGTGGTGGCGGGAAGAAGAAGAAGGGGTCACGTGGTATTAAACGTAAAAGGCTATCAAAAAAGAAGTGCTGTAAGCGAATGAAACCTATGGTTGACCACTTTTTTGACTGATATAAGCTAAGGACATTGATCTCATGAATCATAGTTTGTTTACCACTTGTCGAGAGAGGAGTCACTATTTCGCCATGGCACGCTTCATCCACCCATGTAGTTCACAATGCTGTAAATCGGAGCTGTCCCTTTTTGAGCTACCTCCAACCCAAGTTTCTATTGAGCACAGTGACTTTATTACAATTAACCCTTTAAACACAATTAGTTCCCCGAGTGCACCTATAGAATTCGTGATACCCAGCTCAGGTCCTTACTTTTTTGATCCAAGCTGTGTGCACATGTACGCTAAGCTACGTATAGCCCATTCTGATGGAACGGTCTGCGATGACAAATATGCTGTATACCCTGAAACAAACTTTCTGCACTCCATATTCAACCAGTGTGACGTATATTTAAATCAGACCAACATATCGGCAGGCACGGGGTACTATCATCTACGAGCCTATCTGGAAAATGTCCTCAACTTTTCCAAAGAAGCGAAGGCTACCTTTTTAAGTGCCGAAGGATATTATCAAACTAAAGATGAAAATAGTATAAAGGACAAATTTAAAAATTCTAAAAAGAAAATATACGAGTGTTTTGGACGGTTGCACACAGATTTCACTTTCCAGGAGAAGTTGCTTGTCATTATGGACACATACCTCCGCGTACGGAGAGTGAAATTAAGTTCGCCAAAACAACTAGAAATTGAGAAAAATTTACTAAACGCTACAGTGAAATATCCTATTAACAGAGTGCAGATCAAACTATATATGGTTCATGCAGGGTTGGCATCGAAGCAGATAGAAAACATTGCCCTGGGAAATCTTCCTAAAAGGATATTAATCGGCATGCAGGACCACGCTTCGGTGAATGGAAAATATAAAAAGAGTGCCTTTAAATTCGAGAATTTCGGGCTTAAAAATATAACTCTATACGTTAATGGCACTGCTTTGGGTGGAACAATGGGTACGGACTATTCATCAGACGCTGTGTTACCTCTTTGTGCCAGAGCCTATAGTAATCTGACCCATATTGCAGGTGATTGTGATGAGCTTGGTAATGGGGTAACGCAGGAAGAATTCATTGATCAATTTAACCTTTACCCGTTTGACATTACACCTGACTTATCTGCTAGCGTAAATACCCATTTAACCCCACAGCAGAGCGGAAACATCTCAGTGCGGCTGGAATTCGCCAAGCCTATAGACGCTCCTATTAGTGTACTAGTATATCTCGAATCGCAAGCCCTAATAGAAGTAGATAGATTTAGGAGCGTTATCACTGACTTTTAAAATGGATGCTAATACACTTCAGAAAGTAATGGAGCGAGTCACACGTTCCAAATTTATCGGCGTGTTTGCGAAGAATGAAACATTGAGTTTGCCAAGTACGCGAGAATGCGGTAGTCTTATTGTGAACACAGACATCATCGGTAATGAAGGGATTCACTGGATCGCTGTCTATTTTAAAAATAGACAGCACCTGTACTATTTTGATTCACTCGGTACTCAACCCTGGAGTGACCCTATTATTGTAAAATTTCTCGCTCAGTTACATATTCCCGAAGTTGTATGGAACCCATTTCGCATGCAAGGATATTTTACTAATGTTTGCGGAATGTACTGCGTCTCATTTCTCATGCATATGTCAAATGATAAAGAATTTATAAATTTTTTAAATTTATTTGACCCGTGTCACACTCGCCGAAACGATCAAATGGTATGCAGACAGATAAATAACCGTTTTCCAATTGTACGTACTCGTTGTATATTATAATGTTTTTGTTCGTGTATTTGTAACGATATATTCTGTAGTTGTTTATTGTACTGATTTCTTTCATTTAATAAATTTATGAAAATATATTGTCTTCTTATCCCAAAAAGATCGAAAAACACACATTATTTCGGTGTGACATTGTTGACTGATCAGTATATCATCCGTATTCCGAGATTCTTCAAAAGATTGTATAACACGTGTCAAATCCTCATCGGACCTTAAAGGATTAATGTTCATTCTTTTAAAACATATACAGAGTATACAGACAGATCCCCATTATGTGAAGATATCTTTGGTTCGAGGAATAACATTGATTGCCATAAAAAATTTCGATTTTAGCATAATGGGGATAACCAAATAACATTGATTGCCATAAAAAATTTTGGCGAGTATCTATTTGACGAGATACTACAACTCTCCATATATATATAAAAACGAATTATAGACACTTACATTTCTATGGTAGTCCCTTGCGTCGGGTTGTAAGGAGCGTCACTGCAAATATCTTCAATGGTTTGCGTTGGAAATAATTCGCCACGGTCAATCGCATTGAAAAGACTAATTGCGGTTAATGCTGCAGTATCACTTTCTTCATACAATTCCGGGGAGACGTACAGCTCCATGGTGGAGGATGTGTGACATTGCTGACGGTTCAGTATATCACCCGTATTCCGAGATTCTTCAAAAGATTGTATAACACGTGTCAAATCCTCATCGGACCTTAAAGGAATAATGTTCATTCTTTTAAAACATATACAGAGTATACAGACAGATCCCCATTATGTGAAGATATCTTTGGTTCGAGGAATAACATTGATTGCCATAAAAAAAATTTCGATTTTAGCATAATGGGGGTAACAAAATAACATTGATTGATATAAAAAAATTTTGGCGAGTATCTATTTGACGAGATACTACACCCCATCCATATATATATATAAAATCTAATTATAGACACTTACATTTCTATGGTAGTCCCTTGCGTCGAATTGTAAGGAGCGTCACTGCAAATATCTTCTACGGTTTGCGTTGAAAATAAATCGTCACGGTCAATCGCGTTAAAAAGATTAATTGCAGTTAATGCTGCAGCGTCACTTTCTTCATACAAGTCCGGGGAGACGTACAGGTCCATGGTGGAGGGAATGATTATTCAATGACGCGAAAATAGCTACTGTTACTCCCAACTGAAAAATATCCCCTTTTATATGCACAATCGCCAAGCTCCGCCCAAAAGACCAGATGTTCGTAGTGATTGGCTGCCGATGTAGCTGGGTAGAGCTATGACGTGTACCAATCCGCTATAACGGGACCGGACGAGTAACATATATATAAAATCGTGTTTCTTGAATTATAGGCACTTACATTTCTATGGTAGTCCCTCATATTATATTTTTACTTACAAGTTAATAGTATTGTTTTCTTGTGTTAACATAATTGTTAACTTATTTTATAATAAAGAAATATAGCCTAATTATATTTTTAAAATAGCATTCAGTTTCCACATTAAACTGTGGATCTAAGGTGACGTGAAAACTTTATCCGTTGTCACTCTTCGAGCTAGTTGTTATTATTACTAAAGAGAAAATCATGCTTGCTTTTTGGTCATACTACTGACTCGTTTCAAATGATGCATTAACATGCTTTTCGGTCATACTACTGACTCGTCAATGATGCATTAACATGCTTTTCGGTCATACTACTGACTCGGGGTCAAATGATGCATTAACATGCTTTTTCGGTCATACTACTGACTCGTCAAATGATGCATTAACATGCTTTTCGGTCATACTACTGACTCGGGGTCAAATGATGCATTACATGCTTGGTCATACTACTGACTCGTCAAATGATGCATTAACACGTTTTTCGGGCATACTACTGCCTCGGGTCAAATGATCCTGTTATTTTAAATCCGGTTCAATAATCCTGTTATGTTGAAATGTGGAAGAGTAAGCAACGACCCCCATCGACGAGATGTATTTCTGAATCCATGTTAAACTGGAGGTCTAAGGTCGGGTGAAAAGCTTACCAATTCGGCGAGAAAGAGTTAATTATTATTGCTCCATAGAAAAAATCGTGCATTACGATGTTTTTCGGGCATACTACTGCCTCGGGTCAAATGATCCTGTTATTTTAAATCCGGTTCAATAATCCTGTTATGTTGAAATGTGGAAGAGTAAGCAACGACTCCCTGACGAGATGTATTTCGTAGGTTAGGTTAGGTCTCTTACATATAAAAACCCATTCACTAAGAGCATTGGCTTTCCTTTCTCACTAGAAACAAACTCTGCCATTTTTCGATTATTATTTATTATAATTGTGGGTATAGTTAACCTGGAAAAAGAAAGTAAATTTAAATTAGTACACTTAATTTTAAATAATATTTTGGGAAAACTGAGTAAATGGAAATATTATTTGGATTCCTTTATTTGAACAAAACTCTCGCTCTCTTTCTATATATATATATATATATATATATATATATATAATATAATTATTAGTACATTCAGGTATGCCTACCTTATTTCTTTCGCTGATTGCTATTTAATATAATTGTGTGTATTTCTAAGAGTCGGAGTGAGGTGAGGTTTTGATCGATTTGACTGGTAGAAAGGTAAATTATGGTCAATCGAGTTGGGCAGATTCTCGGAATTCCTTTCCTCTAGCGGATTGTGTTTTGGTTAATTTCAACTTTTAAATGAATTTTCGCAAATTCTCGTATTTTTTCAATTTTTTTCGCATGGAATGAGGCTCGTGTGTTTCATAAATTTTCATCTCGTATGGAGTGAAGGGATACTTATCAGGGATTGGGGGGAACCCCATTGACCACGACGAAACCCTATTTATGAGATAAGATGAAATAGTGATTTGAGAATAATCTTTGTGCAGTTTAAGTAAATACATTTATTCAAGTAGAGGTTGCAACCTCTCCTTCCTTCATGCGAATACTGTAATGTTCTACATAATGATACAACTTAGATATTTTTCAACCGTACCTCGCATAAGATTAACTACAAGTCTTATGAGTTGCTGTTCACGATTTTTACTGCTAGTTTCAAATACCAAACACTATATACATCTATTGTAAAACCCTATATACATCTATACATCTATAGTGAAACACTATACTATATGTATATATATATATATATATATATATATATATATATATATATATATATCATAAGATGTTTAAAAGACTGTATATATAATTATAGTAAACTTATGTCGAAATAAAATAGTCACCCATAAAAATTAATTATTTTATATTATTAAGTTTTCTATGGTTGAATTATGTGCAGGATAACTACGTTATTTGTTTCGAAAAGTTATGTGTTTTGACTAATTTCAATTGAATCTTCCAATTGATTAACTATATAAACATATTGTGTTATTTTATATGGTTGACCAACTGATTAACTATATAAATATATATTGTGGTATTTTATATTGTTTGTGTACACGAGTGGTTCATTAGTTTATTATATACAAGTACAATTTAATAAATATTGCTATCTGGAATACATGGTGCGATCTGGCAACTCAGCAACTGAATACATTGCGTGATCTGACAACTCAGCAACTGAATACATGGCGCTATCTGGCAACTCAGCCAGAATAGAGGTTTATAAAAGACCGAGAGACGATTGACGGAGTCATTCAAGCTCGGCTCCCAGCCGGGCAAGGACCTCTGGTCCTTCTCTTTCTGGCCCTTTGGGAAAACCCCTTAGAGGCCTCTTAGGTTAGGTAAACGAAAATAGCTTGGGGGAGAACTCCGCCTCCAAGTTGCATGCCTTGCATTCAAAGGCAACTACTCTCTCTCTCTCTCTCCTTCAGGTGTCTCTCTCTCCTTCAGGTGTCTCTCTCTCTCTCTCTCTCTCTCTCTCCTTCAGGTGTACCCCTCCCCCCTTGGCTCAGCCAACTGGCTGATTAGGAGCCTATAAAACAACGCCTACTCGGCTGAAGTCTTAATATGCACTTGGCTCCTGCCAGGTGAACACCTCTCCTCCTTTCTCTCTGGCCCTTTGGGGGGAATAGCTTGGGGGAGAACTCCGCCTCTAAGTTGCATGCCCCTTGCAACCGGCAACAAAGGGCCCTTTGGGGTATTTTTTCCTTTTTTTTCTTTTTTTTTTAATTTTTTTGCAACACCCCCCCTTGCAACAACCCCCACCCCCATTTGCAACATTACACAATAACTTGCAACATTCTTGCACTCTCCCCTTTTGCGGCTATACTACTACTTCTAATTCCGTTGCTTCATCTAGCATGTTGCCAAGGGGGCCTGACCACTTGTTGCTGCTCTTTGTAGGACCATTAAGTTCCTGGATGAGACGACGAAGAGGTAGTTCTCCTGTGTGCAAATCACATACAATCCAGACAAGCCGTCTTCCAAGTTTTTTCTCTAAATGCGTCATAACACCGCCCTGCCATCCAGTGTTCACCGCAGTTGAGTCTCCACCAACGGCCTGCAGTGAACTGTCAAGTCTTCTTTCTTGAAGCCAACATATTATTTGATCAGCAATTGCCTCTGCATGTTTCTTGCCTTCTACTTCTGCTTCAGGAACAAAGTGAAACAAATAGCGGCCACCAAGTTCGGAACACACAGAGTAGTGTTCTTCTTTGATGAGACCGGGAAACTTTCTGTCCATTCCCTCTACCTCTAGGAGAACTTTTGTGTCATCTCTTCTTCCATCAAACAAAAGGCAAGAGAGACCTTCCTCCTTCAAATCTTTTTCATGCTGATCAGATATTTCCTTCATTATTTTTTCTTGTGCTCTTCTTATCTTATTATGATCTATCACTAAGGATGTATCCTCTCGGCTGATGAGGCCTGCATCTATCCAAGCGGCAGTGGCAATCTCTGCAGTCTCTCGTAGCCCTGTGTGGTGGCGAATATTGGCAAGGGCAATGTTTGAGATGTCTTTAGTGTTGTATTTCATTCTCTTCGGCGAAGGTTCAGATGGCATTTTGGAGCTATCATCTGATGTTGCTTCTTTCTGTTCATCTGAAGAGCTTTCAAAGAAGTGAGAAACCTCTTGGTAGAGCTCTTCATCTCTTTGGGTGGCTTCTTCACTCTTCTTTTTATTCCTTTCTTCCCTCTCTCGGATTTTCTCTTTTTTCTTAGCAATAACAATCTGTTTTTTGGTTTCTGAATAATCTGCAGAACCAATCTGCATACTTCCTTGGCCTCCTGCCTTTGTTCTCTGCGCCTTTATGAAAGCCAGCTCCAAAACAGGGATCTTCTTCTCACGAGGACAGCGACAATCAATGTAAGGGTGAGGTTCTCTTCTGCATGCGGGAGAACAATTGGCTTCAGAACACAACTCTATGGGACACTGGCAGTTAAAAATGTCAAGAAGACTATCAAATGTGTGCAGAAATTTATTTTTCTTTGCTAGTTTTCCTTTACCAAGTGATGTCTCAACTGTACTGATTGAGTACAGGTGGTTTGAATAACACATTAGCTTTTTCCCACTGATGCAGAAGAGGGGGAATCATGTTCCTTATGAGCTCTTTCTCTGTGTAGTTCCTTCTATCCTTTGTATTTTGTTCACGAAGGAGTAACCCTAGTCTCAGCATGTCTCGCACTGTTGGTAGTTCTGATACGGGAAGCTCCTTGCCTGTACCGACTAACAGGCTCAAGTGGCATGACGACTGACCTCTTGTCTTCAATTTTGGCATCTTAGGAATATCTGAAAAGAAAGAAAAACATTTAAGTATTTTATATCAATTACGATGTTTCAAAGTTTAGTCATTCGATGTCCTAAAATTCAATAAAAAAATATTTCATGGGATTACAACATAATTAGACAGAAGAATATAATAATAATAAATAATTGTAATAATCAATAATCCATACTTACAGTTAAACTGTAGTATTCGTCTAGTAGAATAACTATGAAGTAGGTACAAGAGCAATAACAGCAAACCACCGTCTATGACATCTAAGAGGCAACTGAGGACTGAGAGTGAGGGACAGTTCTATTCATGTTGTGACTTGTACATTGTACAACAACTATATGACCTTGAAAACACTCCATATGCGATCAGTGGGATAATTCTGTGACAGATGAATAGTTAATCAATTTATGTCCTACTGTATTATTTAGTAAAAGAGTCAATTTCTGAAACATTAAGGTAAAATTGATGTAGGTAAAGGTTATTTTATTTCATTTTGGTTGGCCAATTTCAAGTTTTGACATGAAAAGACTATATTTTCACTACCAAAATTGATTTGAAAAAAGTTGACAAAATTGACACACCCTATTAAGCATTCAACAAACTTTCCCGTTAAGAGGTGTGTATATATATATATATATATAATATATATCAGTGGCGACTCCAGCTCTTCAAGACTACTCGGGCTCTTTTTAAATTTTTAAGTCTACATATGAGCTGACATTTAAATGCATGACAATAACTTCAGATTATCAATAAAATAAATAAATACATACCTCGGTAAAAAAAAAATTGGTCATGTAATTCCTTTTTGCTTTCTCAATTTCTTTTTCAATTGAAATCCTATCCAGGGACGAGAGCCGTTCTTGAGTCATTGTGTTTCTTAAATATGATCTAATTCGATCAAGAACAGATAAATTTCTTTCATTTGAAACAGAAGTTACGGGTATGGTAAGGAGGAGCTGAATCAGCTTTGTGGTTTCCGACATCGCAGACCATAATCCTAGTTCGTGAAAGACTTCTAAAATTTCATTTGCAGATTTGCATTTTCTAAAGTCACTGTCACGATAAAGATATTTCAATTCGTTAACTAAGGATTTGGAATCAATTACATTTGGATATTTAGTTTGTAAAGCATTAAGATGATGCATTGGAAAATTTTCAGCAAATTCTGGAAATTTGGTCACATCAATCAACTCAAAGAACGCAAACTCCTGAATGCAATCAAATCGTTCCCTCATTGACATTAGTATAATGTCAATTATTTCGAAATATATTGCTTTATAGTTCATTTGTTTGCCTCTAGCTCTTTTTCTCGGGGGAGAAGGCAGGTCTTCGGATTGTTCGAAGTCTGCCATTGTTTCTTGAAAAACTTTATTATATGCTTTATCAGTACGAGCGCATTCAATAAATTCAATAAAGTCATTTACTTTCTGTTGTGTAAACTTCATGTCAAGCCGCTTGCATTGCGGAAGATCAAATAGTTTTTCGGCTTGTGACAATATATTTTCAAAGCAGTTAATAAAAAACAGAAAAGTGAAATCATGCAATTTTATAATTAGATTATCAGTTTGATTAAAAGTATCTTTATCCCATCTTGCATTGTCATCTAAAATCTTTTGAAATGCATTTTTCAGAGTTTCACGCTGCCTTTCTATTGCTGACACGGTTCTAGATCTATAGCACCACCTTGTTTCACAAAGTGATGGAATGCTGATATTAAGCTCTCTAAATACAGCTTTTCGTTTCATACTTGAAGAAGCAAATTTACTGAAAGCACGTACATTGGAAAAGAACATTTTAGCTCCGTTAACTTTCTCTGACATTTTACTAACACTAAATTTAACTTATGTGCATAGCAATGAATAAAATAGCTAAATTTAAAACCTTTTTCTCTCAATTTTGTTTGAACCCCATTAATTTCACCTGCCATCACCGCTGCCCCATCGTACGTTTGGCACACCAACTTGTCTTTAGCATTGCTGAAGGACTCTAACACTTTTCCTATTACATCAGCAAGTTTTGAAGCACTTTTGTCATCACTGACATCGTAAAATCCCAAAAATCTTTCCTTAATTTTATATCTTGAAATATATCTAATTACTATGGAAAGTTGGGCATGCATTGCACAGTCAGTTGTTTCGTCTGCTTGTACTGAAATAAACGGTGCATTTTCAACTTCATTTCGAATGACATTACCAATTACATTATCGATTGCAAATATCAAGTCATTCTGAATTGTGCAGAAGACACCTGAAAAATGTTGAGATCCTCCCTTAACTGAAAGCCTCGATGCAAAAACGCTGTCCATAAGGCACGCTTATCGAAACGTAAAAAGTTACCATGCATCGCCAGAATTAAAAATTGTGCCTCTACAAGGCCGAAGGATATAAGCCCGAGTTGAAATGTTTTTTCTTTATAAAAAAAAATTAATAGGAGGAAAAACGTATTTTATTTAATGAGAATTAGAAGAAGGACTATTATGTAACCGTATGCAAGCAAATAATTATTCATTAAAAGAACTTTAAATATACGATATTACTTATACTTTCTCGGGCGTAATGTCTTGCGCCCGAGTAAAGGATCTTGAAAGATTAAACGAAAACTTAATGTGTCAATATAGTTTTTTATAGGTAATAAGGGTATCTAAATGCGCTCAAAATTTGCTTGCGTGACGAAGGCTAGACAGAAAAATAGTAACATACTACCAGCCAAAAACCATTTTTACAATTTGTATTTAAAACTTAAATCTATAAATACACAATTTTATCTCTCATGCTTCTCCTTGCCCCTTGCCTCTCGGGCTCAGCCCGAGTGCAGGAGTTGCCACTGAATTATATATATATATATATATATATATTTTTTTTTTTAACTGCAAATAACACAGTATAATTAATGTAAAGAACGACGCTTGTGTAGAAGAACGTTCCGCACAAGATGAGGAGGGAGAACGAACAAATGAAAAATGAGGTAACCACCCGGGAATCGAACCCGGGATCTTCCGATTAATCGAGGCCCATGGTGTAGTGGATAGCTTATCTGACCGGCAATCGGAAGCTCCCGGGTTCGATTCCCGGGTGGTTACATCATTTTACATTTGTTCGTTCTCCCTCCTCATCTTGTGCGGAACGTTCTTCTACACAAGCGTCGTTCTTTACATTAATTATACTGTGTTGTTTGCAGTTAAAATGTATATATAGGTACGGCATGCGAAGGTGCCCCCTCAGGGCATTGGTTTCTGCTCGTATGTAGGAGAATTACGACTTCTGATTAATCGAGGCCCATGGTGTAGTGGATAGCATATCTGACCGGCAATCGGAAGATCCCGGGTTCGGTTCCCGGGTGGTTACCTCATTTTTCATTTGTTCGTTCTCCCTCCTCATCTTGTGCGGAACGTTCTTCTACACAAGCGTCGTTCTTTACATATATATATATTTATTTATTTATTTCGAGGGGGGAGAGAGAGAAAGAGAGAGAGAGAAAGAGAGAGAGTGAGTATTTTTTCTGGCAAGAAAGATTCCAGAATTCTACATTTCCTCCAACTTTTGCCATTTGTTACCCCATCCTACCCCGTGACCATCCCAATCCCCCGAAAAGCATCCCTTATTCCTAAAAATTTGTCATGTAACAAAAACAAACAACAACAAAAAAAGAAACCCAACTCGGAATGTCAATCAAAACATGGAATTTTCTGCTGCATGTTGAAAATAAAAGGTGCCGGAACGCTGTTTCAGCGGGGTTCGCAAGAAAATCCCATATATATATATATATATATATATATTACGCAGTTTCTGTCGTTCTGTCTGCCCTGCGTTTTTCTCGGAAACTGCTCAACGTAAGTCATTTATCCTTACACCGTTGGAAAGGTCTCTGTTCTGGCAGGATCGTAAGGATATTTATGTTTTCGTTCATACACATGTGGGCGCATGCCCATGCTCAACTTTTAAACGAAGCCGGATAGAGGGAAAGGTCATAAAAGAAAAAATGTTTCTTTTGCTAGTTTTGGCCTATTTAGGCGGAGGATGGTGGGGCCGGGCATGTGGGAAACTCCAACGCGTCAATTTTTGGGGGGGATGAGGTGTGGGGTGTGTGGGAGTGTAGGTTCAAGGCTGTGTGTGTGAAAAGCGTCAGGGTGGTGTGGGGTATGTGGGAAACTTCAATCCATCAATTTTTTTTGGGGGGGGTCCCGACAGCTGAAATTTGAAGGTGCATGAACTACAGTAGAATGGGCGCAAAAGGGGAGAGTGCAAAGCAATTAAAATGTTGATCAATGTTGCATAAGTTATGCAACAAAGGGGGGGGATGTTGCAAGGTATGCAACAAGGGGAGGGGAATGTTGCAAGCGGTTGTGCAACAAGGGGTGGGGTTGTGTTGCAAGATGTTATGCAACAAATGGGGAGAGGGGAATATTGCAAGATGTTATGCAATAAAGGGGGAGGGGGAATGTTGCAAGATCAACAAGGGGTTATGCAACAAATGGGGAGAGGGGAATATTGCAAGATGTTATGCAATAAAGGGGGAGGGGGAATGTTGCAAGATCAACAAGGGGTTATGCAACTTGGAGGCGGAGAGAGAGGAGGAGAGGTGTTCGCCTGGCAGGAGCCAAGCGCACATTAAGACTTCAGCCGAGCGGCCGTTGTCTTATAGGGCCCCTAATCAGCCAGCTGGCTTAATTCATCTCCTCAACACTTAAATAAATAACATTACGTTTACCAGAGTTTGCTTGCCTGCAAATCGTTTCAAGTACATAGTTAATGGTGCCGGTTTCAGGCCTGAACACGCGCAATGACTTCGTCACGGAGATATCGTACGAGGAGTTGAGAATGTTTCTCAAAGGAAGTCCCATCGTATTCGTACGTCCACTTGGTTCAAGCTCTGAGATGACTATGAGCCACAGGTGGACGGATCGGCTAGACGGGCGGAGAGAGTCACGCTGATGAAACGTGTACGGGCTTGTTCGAACTCGTGTGTTTCGTGAGATACACGGGTGGGCGGCTCGCTGGGGGTAGTGAGTCACACCATAAACTGCTGAAGCGTGTACAGGCTTGTTCGAACACTTCTGCCCTTGGACAAACAGAATTTCTGCTACATGAAACAATACCGGTTTTAATGTTTTATCACTCGCCAGACGTTCATTTCCACAAACTAAACATCTTCACAATCCGGTGCACTATTTGAGAGAAACATATGCCCATATTTATCCTTTTTGTTTAACAAGCGATACTCATCTCTAAAGTCTGTTAAAAACTCACACAGCCCATTAGCCTCAACCTCACTACAAACCTCATGATATATATTAATATAGTGGTAAAAATACTTAAGATTCTCCATGATGACAATATTTACATTCTCAACCGTACGGTACGAGTAGTCGGTATGGTGTAACATGAAAAAAATATCGCTTGTCACACCACTCATCAACAAGACTTACTATCCATAACCGTTGCTTATCTTCTGAACGTGTTGCTTCTTCTACTTCGCGGTATATGTGAACCTTTGTAAAGGTTAGGTCTTTAACATACTTCAATACATCGTTTGTACTACGAAATCCCTCAATGTCCTCGCCAGAATACCCGTAGAGTATTTGAACATCTTGGTCCTTCGTACGGCTCAATGTAGCCTTAAAAGTAGCAAAGGAGAGGGGAATAGGGAGTTTTTCAGTATCCACCACATCTTGGCACTTTGCAGAATACCACTTC
Source organism: Bathynomus jamesi (assembly GCA_023014485.1). Lineage (NCBI taxonomy): Eukaryota > Metazoa > Arthropoda > Malacostraca > Isopoda > Cirolanidae > Bathynomus > Bathynomus jamesi. The sequence continues at coordinate 1,058,559 of JAJOZX010000560.1, forward strand.
ATAAATGTTGAACACGCACTATTAAAGGTAGCCATTACTATTTTTCTTCTACGCGGGAGAATACACGTCTGAGCTCAAGGGTATGCGGAGGTCAACTGAGCACGCAGGGATAGAGATATGCTCAGGTAGTGGCAGGACTCACGTTGCCGATCTTACAGTGGGCGGGACTTAGCTTTTTACTGTACACACACACACACACACACACACACACACACACACACACACACACGCACGCACGCAAATGAGAAAATGAAACCTTAATTGGAACAAATATACGTGATAAATAAACATATCAATACACATATATATAGTGGACCTAGTTTTTAGCCGTTTAAGGTGATAATGATTTAATTGTATGCAATGATTAATTGATGCAATGACTGATTGCTTATTAATGAAAGGCTGGGTTAATAACAATTTATGATGTCATACAGTATCACCGATTGGAATAAGTGGTTATTTGATTAGATCCACCATACTATTGGAAGTGACCGAAATGGCAGCGAGGGTCACCAGCTTGGATTACACCCAAGCAAATTAATGTTAAGGTTATAAAAGACACCTTAGTTTAGTATTTTATTATGAAAATAAAGCCGTTATTTATTCACTGTGATATAACAAAGAATTGACAGTAATTAATTGGTAGTTATACGTTATGCTTATGACATAGACTTAGCTAATAAGATGAAATGTTAATAGCTTAATTGACACGTAATAAGTAATGTAAACGTTGATGGTATGTAAATGGCATGCAACAGGGAACATTGAATGGGCTTAGTAAATGATATAAAGAATGCACGTGCGTTTGGTACATTGAATAGAATACTTGACACTGATTAAGTACGCTAAATGATTGCATGGATGCACATAGAATAATTGATGCGGCCTAATAATAATGGATTGAAATGCTTGCACAAATATCATTTATATCTAAGAACATTATGTGATGTTAAATGATTACGTGATTACGTCAAGAGAATATTTAGTTAACACACAAATATATGAATTGAACATAATGACGGATGATACGCGGAATTACGGTATTGAAATGACACTTGAATTGGATGACAGGCCTACTGCATTCTTTCACGAGAGTCAGTTGGAACGCTTAAATACACACTTTGGGAGTATAGCCTACCGTTCGGCGTAGGCTAATGTAGGCTTCACAAGAGTACTTAGAATAGGAGGTACTTATCTTAGGACGATGTAAACTCTTGAAGGCGGGTTGAAGAAAGATCTATTACCGAAAACTCGAGTTGTCGTTGTCCGTTAAGCTTCTTGAGATGATGGATGTAGGCTTCGTTCGGAAGCCTGAGGTGATGTTACTTCTCGAGGTGCAGGCTGGCATTATGATCTTGCAGGCGTAGGCCTGTGGTGCTGAATATATCTCGAGGAATGTGGAGAAACTTGAAGACCGACCCGCAAACCGCAGGCCCAAAGCGATTCCGGTTGGGCCTCGAAGGATTGCTTCTGCAGGCGGTCTGTAGATCTCACTTGATGATAAATTGTAGGCCTTGAAGAAAGAGCAGGCCTCGCCTCCGGCCGGAGCCAGAAGGCGGTTGAAGAGATGATATCGTACAGAGTAGTCTAACGAAATGGAAGCGCTAACGAAGTGAGAAGGAGTGAGAGTGGGTGCTCGCTTTTATACGTAGTTCCTGTGACGTAGGACTTCGCACCAAATCTTAAGACGCTTTGTCCGCGCGTCCTTTAGTTGATAAAGGTTTGCGTTCGCGCCCTTTGGGAAGAAACAGACTCTCCATTGTTTGACTCTTGCCCACGTGTGTTTTCCAAGTTCTTTGATGATAGCGTAGAAGCAAAAGATTTCTGTCTATTTGCTGGTCTATTTCTTGTCGATCCGCTACATATATATATAAATACAATCAAGGATTAAGGTAGCCAAAGGGTACGGTATCATAGGTACCAGGCACCTGGTAACGTTTCCTATAGGTGTTACGGCATACCTTCGTGCCCCTAAGTTCCTTCACACAACCCAGTTTCTGCGGCCAAAAATTGTGCATCCCCACAGTCAGTTGGGGTAGCTGGTCACCCTCATCTTCCAAGCACACTAGTTCCTTCAACGAGTCAAAGTTAACGACTTGACGGTTCGCATGGACAAGCGTGATACCTTTAGCCTTCACGATATACTTCGTATCATCCCCTACCTTCACCCGTACCCCATAGGTTTTGGCCCTGTTGACACAAACGAGTCTGCGTATGCACCATCACCATACTCATCCTTGATCTCGTCAGTTAGCTCTCCGAGGAACTCCTCAATAGCGGGCATGTATTCACCTTCCCTCGCTGTGAATATCACGCTATCTGTGTCAGCGTACAACACCCTCCGTCCAAGAGAGTGCAATAGGCCCCAAAGTTTGATGGGCGTAGGCCGTTGTGAAACTGGCTACAGGTATGTTTGTAACCCGTGAGGTATCTTTGGCCAGCTCGGTGACGTTGTACTTTATTATGTAAGTATTACCTACATTCACGATCTCCATAACCTCTTTATCGGGAGCGTTGCCATAATTCCAGACTTCGCTATAACTTCGTGCCAAATGAACGTTCCCTTTGCCGGTATTCTGTGTAAACTTTCCCCAAAGACTGTTTAGACACACCTTTGCACTAAAGCGCTTGCCAGGATTCTTAACAATTTGGGATCGGTCAAGCTGTATACATTCATGGGCACAGTAACGCTGAATATAAGCCGTTTTTTCATCTTCGGTATTAACCCCTCGCGGATATCCTGACACCTCAACCTTATCCTTCAATAAAGCGTTTATATATGGTGTGAAAAGGTTGGGTAGCTTCTAAAACTTCCACAACTCATGTATCTTCATTATTCTATACCCATGGCGAACGGCTAGGGCCAGCTCAGGGTTTGTATATACACCTCTGATCTTACGCTGGTGGGTTGTATGGCCACAATCACTGTTGTTATCTTCTGCGCACTTCATGCACAGGGGAAACATGAGCTTGTGATCTATAACGACAGGTAAGATCGGCATCCACAAATCGCGAGGGGGGAGCACGTGTACAAAAGAGAGTCCAAAGTAGCGCTTATTCAAGTTAGCTGAAAACTCCTCGATTGTTGGTATGGTGGGACCCACCATTTTCTCAGGTGCTCCTAATATTGTTCTTCATCACGTAGGGGTATAAAGAGCGGAAGTCGTAGTAGTGGAGTTTCACGCCCTCCGTAGGCGGAAAGTATAGCTTGAATGGGTTTGTGCGCCCTCCAAACAAGCTGTCATCGCATTTGAGGGGGTCCAACACCATTGAACGTTTGATGGTACTTATTTCTTCACGGTACTGGGCATATGTTACCATCCGTGCATCATACTCATGCTCTAACACGATTTTGTGAGTGAACTGGGAGCCTATAAGTTGATCACAGTTACGGGTCCATGCGAGGGTGTCGGCGGGGGATCTTCTATAAAGGGCCCCTGTGACGGCACATTCAACGCGCGGGCATCCATGCCACCAGCAGCCGTTAAAGGAATACACAGTCTTCTCACCAGTGGCTAAATCCTCACTTAGGCCGTCAACCCAAAAAACACGACCATTGACCTTAACGGGTACTTTACCCGTGTTGCGGGCATGTTTTATGTATACCCCGGTCTGTTGCTGTATGTGTATGAGCCAGTAAATAGCCTTGTGCCCATAACTGCGGGGGTTGTTTCTGTGAATGATCGCTAAGGTGTCTTTAGGCATGAAATTATTCTTGAACACTGTAAAACATAATGAGGCGATCGTGGTCGCGACTTGCAGCGGATTGCATTTGAAACCGGTTATGTACATCCTTCTAAAGGCTTGAAAGCATACTCTAAGTACACGTACGTCATTCACGCAATAACGTTCACATTCATCGGCTATATTGTATAGATTAGCTTCATTAAAACTGTTGTAGTAACGGTCAAAATCTTCACGCTCACTGTCACTCATGTTGGTATAGTTAAAGTAATGTTTGGGTGGAGGTAGTCCTACGTAATTTAAAGTTTCGTTAGTGAGGAATGTGTAAGGGAAATATCCTTTTGAAACTTCAGCGGCTACGCCCATGACCTTGGGCAGCTTTGCTAATTTACAAGGTGTGAACAGTAGGGTGTCTTTAAACTGTACATTACCTCTTATCTGCATCTGTATTAGTTTGTTGCCTCTTTTCAAGGGATCACCTGTAAATATCGCAGACGACTCGTGTTCAAGCAGCTCCTTATAAAGGAACTGTGTGTCAAATTTCGCCCCGTTATGGGCAAGAATATACAGTCATTTTTTAACTTGTCCGCTAATTTGACAATATAGGACAAAGAGTTTCACAGGGCGTTATGCATTCGTTTTAAAACGTTTGTCCGTTTTCCACATTTGTGCACTCATCACACTCGATCTCCATGCACTCATCACAGATAGTCTGACTTACGAGTAAATGTGGAATAACCTCTTTGGTTTCAGCGTTCGTGTAAGTTTCTATATCGTAGTACACGGTTATACAAGGGCTATTTTTAGGTTTAGCATCTTTCATATAACATACATGCTTCACTCCATCCGCCTTATATTTTTCATGACATGTAGAACAGTGAATTTCATCGCATTTATGTTTGAAATTCCCCAATTATCCATCATGTGAAACATACCGCACTTACAAATCCTCATTTTCCTGCAAGTGCCATTTGATTTATGGAGTCAAAGCATTTATTATTGAAAAATGTACGTCTACACACATTACATTCCCTCTTCTCGATTTCAACTACATGACTTTCACATTTGGGGCTTTTACACTGCTCACATACCATGTAGCAATCCTTACAATGTTTCACCATATCATCAGCAAACTCGAGACAACCCTTACACAAATCATGATGCCTTCCATATTTTCGACTTTTATCATAACTGGCGTAGAGAGCCCTTATGTTACGGATGGGGAGATACGATGTTCCTGACAATCCTAAAATAAGTAGAGGTCTTGTACGATCTCTCACGCTGCTTTTAAAAACATACACAGTCCTACGACGATCATCCATTCCAAATACGACTATACGTGCATTCATTTCCTGCTCGGCCCTTCTCAGTTCTTCAGGACCCATATTACACTCAAACTCAAGCTTACAATCTGAAGCCAGTTTACGGGCACGCTGCACAACCGTGGGCACCAAATTTTTGCGTCCAAGTATTTAGCACAGTGAACATATGAGCTAAAATTATTGCTATAAAACCACAACCACGATCGACGTTTAAATGCTTTCTGTAAATAACCGGAGAATTGAAATTAAGAGTATAAGGTGTGGCACTATGACCCGCAACCCGGAATACTCTGTCAATATCTACCATGAAGTTGTCCATATTGAAGGATGTACCACTTTGAGAGGCTTGCATTATACGGCCCATATATTCTATCTACAGCCGCCAAACGTCTGAACGGTATTACCACCCAAAAATCGTCCCCTCATCTGACCCGAACCTGAAGGATAACCTCGTCCGGACTTCACGTTCGTCGCGGTTCTGAAGGGCAAACTCCACAATACGTTCAACTACGCGCCGCAGTCCGTTGGTATACAGGGACCCAGGGTCAACCCTGACCACGTACCGATTTCTAGTCAGGGCAGGGGTGGGGTAGCGGTGCGCACCAACTCGAATGTTATACCATCCTCCACAGTATGAGAAGCTGTGGAGGAAGTACCCGGAACTGAACAATGGGGCATATTTGAGGAAGGTACTATTGTGGGGTTGTGTCGTAAGACGTTGAGGGTTGGGGATCTATTACTGGGGTCTAACAACCGGAGCAATCCTGGCACGCTTTATACCTGACGTGGAGGGTTCTTCATCATGCTTCCGCTTTGAACTGTCGCATGCTACAGGTGTCGCTGGTGAGGGTTCGTCGGGGGAAGGGTTCTGTAGCTGCACGGTCACGGGTTCGTCTGTGATATCGATGATGGGGTGCTGTACATCGTCGTCATTCACGGTTCTGTGGAAGAAGAAAACAAAATATAAGGAACAGCACTCAAAATTTGTAATATTTTGTAAATGACCCACTTAGGGGTGTGACGTGTTAGAGATGGAATCTGTAGAAAAATTCAGGTTCACAAGCCCCTCCACATGTATTATATCTGGCCCTACAGGATGTGGAAAAACTGTATTTATGCTTAAAATCATTAAAGATAAGGGGGAGATGTTCTCAAAATTTGTGCATAAAGTAATATGGTGCTATTCGACGTATCAGTCAGTGTTCAACGAGTACCAAGATGAAATTTTGTTCCACAAGGGGTCTATGACGTTAATTCGTTAAAAGGTAATGAGCATACAGTTATTGTAATTGACGATCTCATGTTGGAAATGGATAAAACGTTTGCCGAGACATTTACAGTGTTCTCCCACCATCTTAACATAAGCGTATTCTTCATCAACCAGAATCTATTTTTCAAAAATAGATACATGCGCGATGTGTCGCTAAATACACAATATCTAGTCTTATTCGCACAACGTAGAGATGTGTCACAAATTGGGGTATTAGCCAATCAAATGTTCCCGAATCAGCGTAAGGAGTTTTTGGAGGTTTATAAAGAGCCAAACCAGCGTTATGGATATTTGCTTTGTGACCTTCACCCGCGAAACACGTTTAGGGTGCTTCTAAGAACGAATATATTCCCAAGCGAACCTGAAACGGTGTATATTCCAGAATGACAAATAGGCTGAAGAAATATCGTGAATTAATAAAAATCTATCAACGATTGCCCGGGCACTGCAACAGATGTTTGTTAAAAATATCGACTCGACTTTTTAAAATGCATCTGTGAAATCTGTCTTAATGTTATAAAATGTAATGTGCCAATGAAACCCTCTCAGAAGGCTCGCTTACGTCGTTACAAGAACATAATACGAGCGCTCGCTCATAAAAGTCAAACTGTGGGTAAGAAAAAGCGAATTATTGTACAAAGAGGAGGATCATTCCTACCCATCTTATTTTCAGTTTTGGGTCCTTTACTGACTAGATTAATATAATGAAGAAGGTGGTTGTGATTCCGCACGAGGTGTATGCTTCATTGCAAAGTTCAAAGATTCCAGACACGGCTCTAGAACCCCGTAAAAGTAGGCTTAAAAGAATGGAAAGCGAGTTGCTAGCCCTATTAAACAGTGAAAAGTCACCTGATGAGAAAAGGATCTTGTACCAAGAGGCTTTGCAGAAATTTCTTCATGAGTACGAAGATTATAAGAATCCGACAGAGCTCCCGTGGTTATTAGGCACAGCGCGAGTAGTGCTGAGCATGGCGACACAGGACCTGGGCCCGACGTTAGAGATGACCAACCAAAGAACAACGGAACACAACACATCGAACATGTGTTAAAAAACAGCCTCCCACATACATTGAGGAATAAAGGCTTAAGTCTTTATAATCTATTGAGTGAGGACCCCATCATACAGTGGGCCGATACAGGCGAGGTCATTGTTGAAGGAACAAGGGTACAAGGATCCAATATCGTTGATATTGTTCATGATCTGTGTGAGAAAGGACAGACCCTCACCAACAGGATGGAAGCATATTAAAGCAAGACTACAACAAATAAATGTCCCCAAAACATTGATAGGTAATCTGAATAGGTTAAAAGACCTGGATCAAGTCTCGCATGTGTCACAACTGAGTACGCCATCGCCCCCAGCAGCAGCGTCTCTGAAGAGGAGAAAGAAGAGAACAAACGGCCAACCTTATCCACGTGTCTCTAAAATACGCAAATGGCTAACATATTAAGTAAACGCTATTATGACATTTCTAACCCCGCCTCCTATGGTGGCGTTAATAGACTGTACAGAGGTGTTTACGGAGTAGGAAAAAGATGTTGAGCGGTTTTTGCGGGAACAGGATGCTTATACACTTCATAAACCGGTGAGAAAAAGGTTTAAAACGGCCAAGACAACCGCGGATTCGATTGACTCTATTTGGCAAGCGGATTTAACAGACATGCAAAGATATTCAGTGTATAATGACGGATACCGCTACATCCTATTCATAATAGATGTATTCTCTAGATATCTGTGGCTAATTCCCTGAAAAATAAATCGCCTGAAACAGTTGCTAAAGCGACCAAAACGTTGATGTTAAAAGAAGAAAGGGTTCCTGGCTATTTTTGTACGGATATGGGGAAAGAATTTATAGGTCGCGCTTTTCAGAACATGCTGACAGAGTTTAATATCAGTTACTACACTAGCAGTTCTATACATAAGGCCTCTTTAGCTGAAAGAGTTCAACGTACCATAAAGGCGCATGCATCGCTATTTTACACATAAAAACACATACAGATATATAAACGTTCTCGGGTCATTGGCTTCATCATACAACCGTTCACACCACCGTACGATTGGCACAACGCCTAACGAAGTTTTAGAAAGAGTGCGCTGCCAGAGGTGAGAAGAGATGGAGCACCGCCACCACACTCTACACATTTCAAAATCAATGATTATGTAAGGCTATCACGTTCGGGAAATAAATTCGCGAAGGGATTTGAGCAAGGATGGACACGTGAGATTTTTAAAGTTCGTGCTATGAGACCTAAAGGTGAGATAATGATGTATTACGTTGAAGATTTGAATGGGAAAGAGATCGCTGGAGGCTTTTACCGCGAGGAGTTGCAGAAAGTGACATTTAATTTAGGAAATAGTGTGTTTAAAATTGAAAAAATTTTAGGCAGCAAAGGTTCAGGAAAGAGAAAAATGTACCTGGTGAAATGGCTGGGTTACCCAGAAAGCTTCAACACCTATATAAAAGCTGCTGAACTAATGAAGCTTAATTAGTATGCAACATGGCGCCTAGCCTCACACTCCCGTCCTCTTCTTCTCTGTCTGTACATCCTAACAACGCCCTCGCCAACATTGTGACAGAACTCCACGTACCCATTGAATTGGAGCGTGATTCGTATGAGATGGGGTTATGTGAACGCCAGTTAGTCTCCAAATTTTTAACTCTTGAAAATGAGCAAATCATATTTCTAATCCTTAGAAGAATCGATGTGTGCGAAAAATTAGGCATAACCTTAGACAATACTATGCGTTCAGGCCTGTTCGGTGAGGAACGGTACTATAGCACAAATGTATCGCTATGAATCGGGCATTATGATACAGCCATGGACATTGTGACGGGGTTAAACAAGAGTCTTGAAAAGTCGTACCTGACAAACGATTTACTTTTTGAAGTCGTAAACATAGACACGCCTGCATGCACATTGAAGTTAAAGTCAACGCTTAGTAGAAATATTAAAGATAAAGAGCTGTTCACAATTGTGGCTGAGGGCCGATATAGCAGCTCTCCAAAGAGATACCTTTCACGAGGCACAGCATGACTTGTCCAGCTTAATGTATCAATTGAAGATGGAGAAATTGGGTGAAAGCTCTCCCCCAGACATGTGCTATATTTACAGCAATATCGTAGAGCACCAATTTGTTGGGGACACCCAGGCGCGCCTGCTGCGCATTGCACACATCCCCAACCATAGAGGGAAAAGTTTGAGCATTACATATGACAAGCCCCATTATGTGAATGTTGCGACTAATCTATTAACCAACATCTCGATATATATAAGAACGATTGAGGGAAAAAATTTCCCATTCGGTGATGGGAGCTTAACAGTGAAACTACACTTTCGCCGTTTATAATGACCGAAGGCCATTCACAGTCTACGAGGAGTGAGATACCAGCGTGGGAGTGGACTTGGATCCATTTTTTCATCCATACTACGCACCGCTCCCACTGTTGAAGAGGGGTGCCAGGTACCTAGGCGGAAGGCGTTACAAACAGGTTTTAACGCGGCAGAAGACATAATGGGCGGAACTAAGCCTAAAGAAGCTCTAAAAAAACATTTAAAACGTACACGGGACGAAATCATCAAAGATGCAAAGAGAAAAATGCGTGGTGGCGGAAAGAAGAGATCTGCCAGGAAGAAGGGGTTACCATCACGTGGCGCTAAACGTAAAAGGAAATAAAAAAAGTGCTCTAAGCGTATGAAACCTATGGCTGATCATTTTTTTAACTGATATAAGCTGAGGACACTACTCTCACGAATCATAGGCTGACTAATACTTGTCGAGGAGGTGGCACTATTTCTGACTCGTCATGGCGCGTTTCATCCATCCGTGTAGTTCACAATGCTGTAAATCGGAACTGTCCCTCTTTGATATGCCCCCACTCAGGTCTCTATTGAGCATAGCGACTTTATTACAATTAACCCATTAAACACAATTAGTTCGCCGAGTGCCCCTATAGAATTCGTGATACCCAGCTCAGGCCCTTACTTTTTGACCCGAGCTGCATGCACATGTACGCTAAACTGCGTATAGCCCATTCTGATGGAACGGACTGCGATGATAGTTACTCTGCCTACCCTGAAACCAACTTTTTACACTCCATATTCAGCCAGTGAGGTGTATTTAAATCAGGTTAACATCTCGGCAGGAACGGGGTACTACCACCTACGAGCCTATCTGGAAAATGTCCTCAACTTTTCAAAAGAAGCGAAGGACACCTTTTTAACCGCCGGGATATTACCATACTAAAGATGAAAATGGTATAAAGGATAAATTTAAAAATTCTAAAAAAAAGATATACGAATGTTTTGGACGTCTTCATACAGATTTCACATTCCAGGATAAACTGCTTATGAACGGGGTAGATATGAAGTTGAAGCTTACCCGCACGATTCCTGAGATCTGCATAAATTTGGGGTCTGATCAAGAAGAGGGCGCGAAACCCGTTGTGATTCACATCATGGAGACGTATTTGCTTATACGCCGAGTGAAATTAAGTTCGCCAAAACAAAGAGAAATTGAGAAAGACATAATACACGCCACAGTAAAATACCCAATTAACAGGGTACAGATTAAACTATACAGGGTGCCCGCCGGGTTGGGCTCGAAGCAACTACAAAACGTGGCCCTTGGAATCCTACCTAAAAGGATATTAATTGGAATGCAGAACCACGCCTCGACGAATGGAGAATATAAAAAGAGTGCCTTCAAATTCGAGAATTTCGGCCTTAAAAATATTACTCTATACATAAATGGCATCGCTCTGGGAGGGACCATGATTACGGACTACTCATCAGACGCTGTGTTCCCGCTCTGCGCTAGAGCATATAGTAGTCTGGCTCATAATACAGGGGCCTGTGACGAACTTGGGTTTGGTGTAACGTAGAAAGAATTTGTCGAAGAATTTAACATTTATTCATTTGATATTACGCCTGACTTGTCTGCTGGCGCAAATACACATTTAAGTCCACAGCAGAGTGGGAATATCTCAGTTTGGAATTTGCCAAGCCTATACTGTAGATGCGACTATAAGTGTACTCTTGTACCTCGAATCAAAGGCACTAATAGAAGTTGATCGTTTCAGGAACGTGGTCACAAACTTTTAAAATGGACGCGAATACACTCCAGAGAGTAGTGAAAAGTGACCGTTTCACACGCTCGAAATTTATCGGTGTGTTTGCGAAGAATGAAATATTAAAGTTGCCAAGTACGAGAAACTGGTACGGGATTATCGTTAACACCGACATTGTGGGTGGGTGAGGGGATTCATTGGTTTGCAATCTATTTTAAAAATAGGGAAAGAATGTACTATTTTGATTCACTCGGCTCTTAGCCCTGGAATGATCCTGTTAAGTAAAATTAATCGAGCAGATACATGTACCTGAGATTGTATGGAACCCATACCGTTTCAAGAATATTATAGCGAAACGTGCGGCCTGTATTGCCTTTCATTTCTCCTGCACGTCACGTGGGAAGGGATTTATAATTTTTTTTAAATTATTCGATTTGTGCAACAAAAAGATGAGTGATAAAAGTGTACGCAGACAGATAAAAAGTAGGTTCCCATAAGTTAGAACCCGCTGTATTGTGTAAAGGTGTATATTTATATTGTGTAAAGCTGTATATACATTTGTCACTGTAAAATGTTGCCATTAAGACTTAATTAACGGACACTGGTTCCGCTTTGTACATGTTTTCTGCTATTTAATAAATGAAAATGCAGTGTTTTGTTCTTAACCTCAAAAATACTTACATTAGTTCCTCAATGACCTGGCACTCGCTGGACCGGATGTGAGCCAATACCTCGACTTCTGTATTCAGGTCACTGGGTTGGCTGTGCGAAGAAGCATCCATATCATTTATTTCCCTTTCATCAAAAGTAGCTATAACACGATCAAGTTCCGCATCGGTCCTATAAGGTTAAGTAAAAATAAAGAGCTACAATAAGAGAAAATGCCACGAATTTAAAAAATTATAAAAAAGCAGATAATTCTTAAAATTTTTGGTAATTTAAAAATCCTACTGCGGTGCTGAATTACACTGGGTAACAAAATTTGAAAATTTTTCTGTTTATTGTGATTTTTCTGTCGTTTCTTAATGATTTCGGGGCGCTGATTCCAAAAATGATATTGGTTTTGCTCTATCATTAACCGTTTCAAAAATATAGGTTATCACACTTTTCATATGGCAAAGTATATAAGGAAGGCTAACATAAATATTTTCTGAAAATAAAAACACTATTGGAAATTAATGTTTATTAAGCCAAAATTGTTTGAGAAACCCAAAATGGTGCAAAGGATATAATACTGAATATATCATGAGAAGAACCGATAAGAGAATAACAAGCCTCGTTATGCAGTGTTCGTTCCTTAAAAATGCACTTAAGAACGTGACTTCAGCGTATGAACATTCTTATCCTTTCTGATCAGCGACCATACATAGTCTCCCATCAAGGAAGCATCCCAATGGCCCTGGTACCTTTTCTCCATCGTCTGAATATCTTGATGGAATCTTTCGCCATGTTCTTCACTCACATCGCCCAGGTTATCACGAAAAAAGTCTAGATGTGAATGCAGATAATGTAATTTTAAAGACATACGGCACCCCATTTTGCCATAGCACTTAATGAAGTTTGACACTAACGCCTTATAGTTTGGTGTTTTATGGTTGCCTAAAAACGTACGAACCACATCACGGAAAGCACACCAAGCCTCTTTTTTGATCGGAGTCATCTTGGCTTCAAGGTTCTTTGAATTCAACAGCGCCTTGACTTGTGGTCCTACAAAGATGCCAGCCTTGACTTTGGCCTCAGAGAGTTTAGGGAGCATGACCCGAATCTGTTGGAAAACTTCCCCTCCTAAATCTAACGCAGTTACAAACTGCTTAATTAGACCCAACTTAATATGGAGAGGTGGTAACAGAACTATGTCAGGCTTCACAAGAGGTTCCCTGAGTACATTGTACTTTCCTGGTTGCAGTCCTTCACGTGGAGGCCACTGAACTGTTTTATAGTGCTCAGTTGAAGCCCTGCTATCCCACAGGCAAAGAAAACATGAATATTTAGTAAACCCTCCTTATAAACCTAACAGGAAACCAATCATTTTGAAATCACCACACACGTCCCAGTTATATTGTTCATACCTGATTTGAGTGAGCAGTTGTTTGACATTTTTATTGTCCTCTTTCATTCGAACAGAATGTGCAACTGGTATAAATGGATATTTGTTCCCATTGTGGAGTAGAACAGCTTTTAAACTCCGAGTTGAACTGTCAATAAACAGGCGCCACTCTGAGGGTATATGTGTTAACCCAATAGCTGTGAATAGACCATTAACCTCGCTGCAATAACAGAGAGAGCCATTGACATCGTAGAACCTTGCAAACTCTTCATGCCGCTTTCGGTATACAGTGCTCTTGTAGTCTTCTCCAAGCAAATTCCACTCTTTGAGTCTGGAGGTCAGAAGCTCAGGTCCTGATTTCGTCAGACCCAAATCTCTAATTAAGTCGTCCAATTCCCTCTGATTTGGAAAGTGAGGGTTTGTACTAAAAGTTACTGTATATTCTTCATCATGACTGTCCTCACCAGCCGACATCTCAGATGAGCTATGCTTGGATACTGAAGAGTCTGCCTTCCTCTAACTTTCCTGTACTTAGAAACATCTACCATGCAGCAGTAGCAATCGTCGTGGTGGCTCTTTGGTTCTCTCCATATTTTAGGTACCGCAAAGGGCATTGCCTTGCGTACTCCCCGCAGCCACCCTTCAAGTGTGGAGCGGCAGCTTCCACGGATCACATGGGGTGCCCAGGGCTTATCTTGGTTACCCATAGGCATACCAAAATAGAGCCGATACGCAATCCAGAACTTGGTGCCTTTCACAATCTTGTGCGATACTTGCTTGGGGCCTATGTAATACCCACAAACGCAGCAGAATATATCCGGCGAGTGTTTACAAGCTCTAGTTGCCATTCTCTTTACCAAACTGTACTACATTAATCATAACCTGCAGATATAGAGAGAAGAGTTATTAAATCTGCAACAGATTACAGATTCCAGAAAAAAGATGTATTCACAACACTGAAATAATGTTCGCAATAAAAAAGGATCGATAACACTCAAATCGTCAGCACAGAGAAGCACAGAAACACAGTACCTCAGTGCTGGTAACCATCAGACAAACAACCTGCTTTCTTTGTGTGCTCACACTTACTGACTTCTCAGACTCTGCGCTCTTCTTTATATAGCACAGTGGAAGTTTCGGGCAATTTGTAGAGCAAGAAACTGTCAACGAACATCCGGATTGTTCTCAACAATTCCTGATTATTCTGATATTGCTGCGCCCATAATAACATTTTACTGGTAAAACATGAAAAATGGATTATCTCTGAAACCATTGAAGATACAAACAAATCAAGGCCAGATTTGGACTCAGCCCCCACAAATGCATATAAAAACATAAAACATTCTATATAAACAGAATCAGTGTTACACAGTGTTATCGAGAAAAATATTATTAAAGCTCCACCATTTTATATATATATGCCGTAATAATCACGATGGAAACAGACAATAATTAAAAACATAATGGGATTAATATTTACGTTGTAGGAAAATTCGGAATAAAAGGAAATTAGATTACTAATTATAAACGAGAAAGTATACATCTTTAAATTATCGAGTAATGTATTATTAAAGCTCCACCATATATATATATATATATATATATATATATATATATATATGCCGAAATAACCTCGAAGGAAACAGAATAATTAAAAATATTTTTCAAAACGCGGCCTTTTATAAGTTAACACCGGTTGAAACATTATATATAGACCGAGAATAAACACAAACTATGTTTCAAAACAATTATTATGGCACTTATAAATTAACACTGAATGAACCGCAGAATGTAATCACTTACATTTTAATATCGTCTTCATTGAACGGTTCTTGCATTTCGTCACAATTTTCCGTAACAATCTGCGTAGATAAAAGTTCACTCTGATCTGCAGCGCTGAAAAGGTGGAGCGCAGCTGATGGGTAGAAATCTTGATCTTCAAACAAATCAGGAGAATTGTAGATCGATAACTGACTCATAGTGTATATTTGAAAAGCACTAAGCGAAAAAACAAACGAACTGAGGATCTGAGATGAACTGCTCCCTTTTATAAAGGGGGCTTGTGACCAACCCATAACACCCGAAACGTTAGCTTCCTATTGGCTATCGGTGAATTTTGGGCGGAACTTGACGCGTAGGCCTGCATAGCGGCCAAACAGCGGTCCTGGGCTCCGCCCACAGGGCTGTGAGTGGTTGCCCCCTGAAATCTGGGGCGTGTGGATAGAATCCAATCTTCTATGTTTTTAAAAGTTTTTGTAACAATACGCTGTATTAGAATTCGAATCCTCAAGGCCGTGTTTAATTCGTGAATTGCACTGAAGAAAATTTAATTTAATATGTCCCAAAAGCTGGTTTAAAATTACAATAAATATAATGCAGTAAATCATGTTAAATCCAATTATTGAATTGTAGAAGGTGCAATTATATGAGTTATGCCATAAATTCCATTTTTTTATAAATACGTTTTGAAAACGATATTTATTGGGGCAAGCCAGCTAAAACTTAAAATCTAGTTACAGTATTGTTTTTTCTGCATCAAATTTTAAGATACTTCGAACAGTCTATACCTTTTAAAATAATTTTCCATCATTATTTCAGGATATCTTCAACAGTAACATTAAATATGATCGTGAATGCTGGTTTTAATTATATAAAAAAATAATGCAGCAGTGTCGCGGCAAGTAAATGAGGAAAAATGAATAAGTTACCCCGAGACAGAATCTATTTTGTTTTTAAAATCATATTAATATTTTTTGTAATAAGGCTTAAAGATATATTGGTGTCTTAAAGATAAATTTATATTGAAACCAAATAATAGGCCAAAAGATGAAAAATGAATAAGTTACCCCTAATTTAACTTCTATTTTGTTTTAAAATCATATTAATGCTTTCTATGTCATAGTTTAAGGATAAAATTGTGTCTTAAAGATAAATTTATATTGAAACAATAATTGGCTAAAAGAGGAAAAATTAATAAGTTACCCCTAATTTAATTTCTATTTTGTTTTGAAAAGCATATTAATGCTTTTCATGTTATAATTTAAGGATAAAATTGTGTATTATGATGAAAATTTGTTTTTGTGTTAAACTTAGTTTATCTTATTCGATTTTTTGTTCAAAAGATCGCCCCACCAAATATCAAATAGGCCTCGTTAAACCACGAGAAGCTCAATAGAAAAACTATTGGTGTTGCCTTTTTTGACTTGGCCCTATAGACGTATTTGTTTATGTTTAATAACTCTGTCTATTGGGTCGTATTTAGAGACCTTGTCGGTCTACCAGGAGTTGGTAAGTAAGGCGGTGGTGGAGGTGGTTGGTGAGGTGTTGTAATAGTTTCACCACCAATCGTCTAAGTTTGGACGCTTGGTTGTAGCCCTCATATCGGTTACGTGGTGTTGATGGGATGAGCACCTAAAAGTCCTAACCCTCATCTCACCATGTGCTGTTGATGGGATGAGCTCCTAAAAGTCTATACTTAGACGATTGTTGGTGATGTGATGCTTTTTTGAGGAGCTGGTAAGTAAAGCGGTGGTTGTGGTGCTTCACCACCAATCGTCTAAGTTTCGACGCTTGGTTGTAGCCCTCATATCGGTTACGTGGTGTTGATGGGATGAGCTCCTAAAAGTCGTAGCCATCATCTCACCATGTGCTGTTGATGGGATGAGCTCCTAAAAGTCTATACTTAGACGATTGTTCATGATATGATGCTTTTTTGTGTGGTGGTTGTGCTCGTATATATTTTGCTATTTGGGCTTTGCATGCATCAATCAGTTTATATATATATATATATATATATATATATATATATATATTATATATATATATATATATGTGTGTGTGTGTGATAATAGGGGCTTTATGGGCGTACAGTCGGTGAGTGTATGTGCGTTTGTGTGCGCTTTTAATTCGTTCGAAGGTTATTAATATATACAGGCCATTTATGCCTTCTAAGAAGCCTTCTAAGCCAACTGGCGGATTAAGCCAGAATATATGCTTTAATTAAATAAATAAACGCAATCTGGCAACTCAGTCAGATAAGCCAACTGGTGGATTAAGCCAGAATATACGCTTTAATTAAATAAATAGCGCAATCTGGCAACTCAGCCAGATAAGCCAGCTGGCTGATTAGGGGCCCTATAAGACAACGGCCGCTCGGCTGAAGTCTTAATATGCGGTTGGCTCCTGCCAGGCGAACATCTCTCCTCCTCTCAGTGTTGCCATTTCTACAGATTTATCTGTGCATCTACAGATTTTATGCTTTGTTTCAGATTTTCAGATTTTTCCCCCAAAATGGGCGAAATCTACAGATTTCTAAAATTTATGATTTTTTTATGCTTCTTTTCAGATTTTCCTTCAAAATGGACAAAATTTGCTGATTTCTAAGATTGAGGTTTTTTTTTACTAACCACTACGGAATACACTGGATATTACAGTAATATTACTGAATTTCTCCATGAGAACCAACAAATTATTTTCGTGCGCCACCTGTCGGTAGAGAGTGGCAACATAACATAAACACACCACACTCAGCTGACTGTGCGTCGGTTCTTACTAAGTCATCAACAAAACACACTGCTAAAGAAAGCAAAGGGTGGAATCTACAGTTCAGATAAATAGCCCTGTTGTTGTTAATAATAATGTCCATTCCATAATTCCAGTACAGCACAAAATTATGTATTTTATTGAATTCCTTTTTCCATTTTGTATATATGCATCCTTATTTTGTTGCTGTATACTTGTTCTTTCTATTTGCTGCTTTTTGTCTAGATCATTCTTAAACTGGCCTATAGACGTAGCTTGAATAGTATTCTGGTTTAAAATATTCAGTTTATCTACCTTTCATTCACTAAATTTTGTTTAATTGACCATTTTTGTATTTCTGTTTGGAATTATGAATATTATTGTATATGTTACTTACAAAAATAAACTTTAAAATCAAATGGTAGTTTACAGATTTTGTCTACAGATATTTTTATTGAAACTACAGATTTCTACAGATATTTTGACACCAATCTTCAGTTTTTCATTATTTTTGGATGGCAACGCTGCCTCCTCTCTCTCCTTCTCTTTCTCTTGGGGGATAACTCCGCCTCCAAGTTGCATAATCCTTGTTGTTCTTGCAACATTCCCCCTCCCCCTTTGTTGCATAACATTTTGCAACATTCCCCATCCCCCTTGTTGCATAACAACTTGCACCTTTCCATTTCCCCCTTTGTTGCATAACTTATGCAACATTGGTCAACATTTGCAATTGCATTGCACTCTCCCCTTTTGCGCCCATACTGTAGTTTTATGGGAAAAACTCTTTCAACAATATCTGTCCTTTGTTCTGGCCTTTGATAACTTTCGATGCTTTCAGCGATTTTAGTCCATCTTGGGTTGCGAGTAAACATAATAAAGAGATCCGGCTTTCCAAATTTTCTTACAACTGCCATAGCGTCTTGATAATTCTGCTGCATTGCTTTCGGCCTGCCTTGATAAAGATACTAATTTGACTTCAGATGTTTCATATTTATATTCCTAAGTCTGTTTTAACACATGGACAGCTTTATGTAGCTTTTTCTAAAGTGGTGAAATAATAACTAGAAATCCTGTATTTAAAGAAGTAATGTCGCAATAAAGACACTAATTTAACCATATATGTTTTGCGGGTCTCTTCTAATATATACTGTACATATATATATAGTACATTTAATTTATAGTTTTTAGTGTCACATTTACAGCACATGTTCCCTCAGAGTCGGATAATATTGTGAGTTCAGTGATTTATGTATATTAATGTATACACTGGAACGCACTTATGTACTGTACATAAATTTCGACCCTTCCTCCTTCTCCTAATAGCATTTGGAACCCTGCAGGGGATATAAATCTTTAGTTATTTGTTATATATACTTTAAAGTATAACATTTCCGTTAGGATTATTTTGATAGAAAATGTTATTCTGATTATTGATAATATAGTTTTCAGCTCTTCAAAGTTTGTAAAGATGTTCCTCACGTTTAGTTAAATGCAAAAATTTATTATTGAAATTTGGATGATTTAAACTTAACTCATTCATACCTTAATAAAATAATCAATCTGAGAGAGAATACGTGCAAATTTAAAAAAAAATCACCTTCAAATTTAACAGTGTTAATATGTACGAAAGGTGGTGGAAATGTGCATTAAACATTTTTTAAGAGTTAAAAACTGATAAAATTAAAGAACAAATAATAAGAATAGTGGATCTTTTCCGTTCTATGGCCGCCAAACAAAATCAAATAAAATCTACATTATTCTACTTCTCTTCAACAACAAGAGAAAGTGGGGGACCTACAGGAACAGGGTTGACTCCTATTTATGCGAGTTTACGCGAAAGCAAAGGCACCAAGGGAGACTTATTCAATGAAGTATTACATGGCATTTCCAATTTCCAAAAAAGAAAAAAATTAAAAAGTAAAAGTGAATAAATAGTTAAAATTGTTTGATTTTCTATAAAAATTATTTCCTCCAAGTTAAAACCTACCGAACTGTACTCAAAGTCACTCGGTTAATGAACATGCAGACGCATATTAAACTTGACTGACGGCCATAGAACGGAAAAGACCCAAAATAGTAATTAATAGAAGATTCTTAAAAATGTACTGAGTCGGGTCGTTTCAATTTAAATTTAATTAAAATACCTTTACTTCAATTTAAGAAACGTAATTTGAAAAGTCAAACACACACACACACACACACCACACACACACACACACACATATATATATATATATATATATATATATATATATATATATATATATACATATAAGCAAAGAACCACAGGGAAAAGGAAAAGGAAACACGAAGTCCGAGCGCTTTCGTGATATATTCACATATTCAGGGACACAGCCAAAAACATTCTTTTGTGATGATATTGGGAAGCTTGTAGATCGCTGGACTAAGTGTATTGAGAAACAGGGAGACTATGTTGAGAAGTGATGTGTTTATAATCTATCAGATGTGAAAATAAAATTGTGGAAATAAAAAGTGCAGATACTTATTGAATTACTCTCGTATATATATATATATATATATATATATATATATATATATATATATATATATATATATATATATATATATATATGTATATATATACACTGTGTGTGTGTGTGTGTGTGTGTGTGTGGTGTGTGTGTGTATATATGCTTATAGAATGAATAATGGAATAGATACAAATTTTAACGTGACGTGTAGATTTAAGATAATAATAATAACAATAAGATAATAATAATAATAATAATAATAGTTTTTTGATTTTCGTTCTAGTTTCCTTATTTACTTTAGGTGAGTTTCAATGACGGTTCAGGATCGATCTGCGGTCGACTCCTATGCAGCATCTCGCCTCATTTGCGGGATTTCCTCAAAGTACAGTATTTGTTGCTTAAATGTTTACGAGTAATGTTCTCAACCTAACTTTTGAGATGAATAATAAAATTGTTTTAATTAGTATTTCAATTATATTTTATGTTACGTTTCGTTCACTTAGAATGCAAACATCATCAAAGCTAAATAAGAACTAAACATTTTTTTAATTATCTCGCGTTAATGGGTTAATATATCATACTGTTATATTAATTAAATGAGTATATTTTGCAGTTAAAGTAAAAGGCAAATGAAAAACTACATAAACATTTTAGCTTATTGTTAAGAATGAGAAAAACCTTTAACAAACGGTAGTTTTTTAGTTTATAACCGAAAGAAAACCATATAAATAATTCATTAAATGAAAAACAAATTTAAACAAAAAAGAAACGAAGAAAAACTTTTAATTTTGAAGTGGAAAATCGCATCGAAGCAAGAAGAAAACTCACTGGAAAGCATTCTTCAACAACGTATTTATCCAAACACAAAAATCGAAACAATGTACAACTTTATCATAAAAAAATAAGAAACTATGGAGTCAGTTCTCAACAAGTTCACTTTTACTAGATGATAACTAAAGTTATTACCAGATTTTATAAGTCTCTTTCTCTTCCCGTCGGAGGCCTTTGAAAAGTACTGTAGATTACGAACGAAACACTGATATTTCGTGAGGAAATGATTTTTTAAAATCTACAATGCATTCAAAGCGGTTTCTTTTATAATTGGTCAGATATTCGTTGACATATTCTTGCGTGGTTTGATCTGGATGCACGCACCATTGAACTAATTTCCTCTTTACGTCGTCATTCGATATAACAATTCTGATGGGGTCTTTTATCACTATTTTCCTTCGTTCGATCGAGTCTAAAGATCTTGATAATATCGGTCGATTTAACAATGATTCGAAGATTTCCTGTTACGGCATCGATTGTCGTTTCTTTCAGATTTTAATTTTAACTTTCGACAGCCGTTTTTGGTCTACTCATTACCATTACTGTCTTGTATATACTGTATTTGTATTTATTTGTT
This sequence comes from Bathynomus jamesi, assembly GCA_023014485.1. Lineage (NCBI taxonomy): Eukaryota > Metazoa > Arthropoda > Malacostraca > Isopoda > Cirolanidae > Bathynomus > Bathynomus jamesi. Next base: position 1,080,372 of record JAJOZX010000560.1, read on the forward strand.
TTCTAGTTCCTCCATTTTCTTCTGCAGTGTATCAGCTCTCTCCTCGTGTTCTTTTCGGAAATTGTCCACACTTAACCCTTTTACCATATATTCATTCGATTCAAACATCGAGTAATGTGGATATTGTGCTGAGGCATCAGTGCCTCTTGGAACAGATGCGAGTGAAAGGGAGTTGCCCTCTATAAAAGCAAAGAGTTTATTTGCATATTTGAGGCTTTATTTTGTTGAAACATTACATAGAAATTTTAAATATAAATTTACCTTACATTCCCGAGGAGTGGGGATGTGGGTAATTGCTTTAGCCTATTTTTATTTCGCTTTTTTCTGTGTGTGTGTGTGTGTGTGTGTGTGTGCGCGCGCAAGCGCTAAAAGTGGTATTTGGTAAGTAATCATAAAAAAGCAAAGGTGTGACATTTTAGAAAGCTATTTCTGCACTGTTTTATTTTTTGGCGAAGTTTTTTCCACAGGGGCGCATTTCGAGTGAATGTTATGTACCATAATGAAATTTACTTTTGTTAGAAGGGTTTTCATTTCATTTCGGTAGAGAGCCGTAAACAAAGTTATTACGAAGTGGTGACTTTCTTCGCTGTATTTACAATGTACGAACAATCTTTGAATTTTGTTTATTTTCTCATATCGCTTCCGCCGCTCAGAAAGAGGCAATATTCTGTTTCTTTTTATAGACTCAAGAGTCAAGAGTGAGAGAAATGAAGCGGAAGGGATAAGAAGAGATTAAGTAGCAATTTGCATCCATAATTTGTATTAATATAGCAAGAACTAAACTAATAGAATCGGAATCCCCATCAAAGCTCGCCAATTCCTGTTCAAACTCTAAATTCGTGTTATCCAAATCTAAATCGAAATCCTATTTCATATTTAAATACTTCCTTTAGCTGGTACTTAACCGAAGAAGAAGGCCAGCGTTAACCACACAGTCTAGGGCGGAGCGTTTTTACACTTTTTTCGATTTTCGTTTTGTAATAGCGCGGAAAAGTGGCTCTTCCACGTCAAAGGTGAGTGTTTAAAATCTCAGAGATCCGCCACGCGCGTTAAAAATCCAAAAAATGCGCCAAAATACGCATTTTTTAATATTTTCTTATAGTTTTAATTCTCATCCTACCTTCTTGTAATAGCGAGGAAAAGCATCCCAAAAGTTTATTTTAGACTAGTTTTAAATATTTTTGTCCTGCCTCCGCAAACGTTCCAAAATACGAAAAAATTTACATAAATAGCGTATTTTATAATGACGCTATTATGGTCAACTTCGGCCCTACACCACAGTTTATTCGTTAATTTTGTATTAAGTAATGCAATTAACAATTCATTATATCATATTTTAGTAATTTAAGAAGTTTATATATTTGAGCAATTAAATAATTTAGGTCCACCAATGCAGTTTACTTTGCATATGCTTGGTTTATTTTTGACGACTTATTATGTAATATGCATGCAGCTCCTCGCTTATTTCGTCAATATTGAATGTACTATATTGACAAAATAACCCAGAACTCACCACGTGAGGGTGGCTGCATTTCGAGTTCCTCCCTGCCCGACCCATTCACCCTACCATTATCGGACTTAGGCTAGTTACATACTGTAGTCACTTTTTGTTTCCATTCTTGACATTTTCTTTCTGGATTCTAATCTTGCTCTGATAAATCCATCCCTTGCCTCTGAACCGCATACTGCAGCTGAAGCCTCTGTTACCAGCTTTATATGCCGTTCAACCGCTTGGGTGTGGCAAGGAAAGCGTGGGATGAAATCAGGTACATCTCCTGATGAGATATAGTTCAGGATGTCGGAGCGTGATAGAACTTTTGTCAGAGGAGGCTCTGACAGCTCACAAGTTTGCCAGTTAATCATGTTGTAGTACTCACTGCACTGAAAGTTCAACGTGTGCAATTTAAACACACTCATTGCGGCTGACTCAGAATCTCTTGCTTTAAGGATTCTCCTCCATCCTAATTCTCTGATATGTTTTGCTTCATCGTGAATCATACTAAGGAGAACATTCTCAGGGCGAGAAAAATAGGAATTTCTCTGAATAACACGATCAACTATTTCTATACAGCGGGCACTCAACCACCTCAAGCGTTGTATCATTTGCTAAAGATGTTTGGCTCCCTGTGTTGCTAGAGAATTTCTCTTGATTTGAAACCACATTGGAATATAAACTTTCATAATATAATACACGATACACTTAAGGTTGTCTGAAGGTTCTTCAGTTGAAACGTAGAGACGAAGTATGCGGTTAGCAGTTGTCATCCATCTGGAGTGTGCCATTTTGCCTGGTTTCCTTTGAGCTAGAGAGGGAGTACATTCACCTTTTGACACAGCATCATAGATTTCTGCCAAATATTTCTGATCTGTGCTCAAATCATCTCTGTCAACTACAATTTCTTCCGCTTCAACTGCTTCAAACTCAACAACAGATCTCTTTTCACAATCAATTAACTCTTTTCCTGTAGGCCCCGTAAAACTCTGAGGACCTGTTGTTTTACCATCAATGTCAGTCACTATGTACCGAAAGGGAAGTTCATTAGTGTGAAGCAAGCAAATCAGCCACTGGAGTGCTCTCTGAAAGTGCTCTTGAATACTTCTTATCACTCCTCCATTTGGTCCTGCATTAACTGCTGTCCCGTCACATCGAATGGCTTTAACTTCTAAAGTATCAATCTCATTTGAGCGAAAAAAAATCCAAAATTGCAGAAGATATACTCTGTGCTGAGCCAGAAGCGGGAGTTACATGCCCAATATAATGCGAGTCTGGTTCTTGAAGCAGAGTGACATGTTCTTCTGTAATATTTTTTTGATAACCTTTACTGCCAACTTTTTCTTACACTGCAGTTTTGTCCTTTCTTCCATCGAAATAGATACTCTCCATAGTTTCTTCTTTGTAATCTCTCTTTTGAATGAGAGATCTCACTCTTTTTCTAGCTCTCCTTACTTTGCATCTGTCTATTACTGAACTTAAATCTTTTTCGTTTATAATTCCCACTTCTTCAAGAACAGCCGAAGCAATTATAGCAGCAGACCTGTCTGACACACCAGTTCTGTCATAAACTATAGCCAATGATGAGATTGTTCCATGATGAAATTGTTCCATCGATTTGATTCTCTGTGTCGGTTCATAATCAGAATCCGCTCCTTCTGTTTCACTTGATGTTGATGACAGTGTTTCAGTTGCTTGTCCTTTACTGGTAGATGGTTTTGGCTCATACTGTTTCATTCTCTGTTGTCTTCTAGCAATAGTTGCTAGATCTTTACGAGTTTGTGAAACATCAAGAGAGCCTATTGCCAATTTTCTTGTTGTTCTCTGATCTTTAAGGAAGTCTTGTTCAATTGCTGGAACCTTGAGATGGTTTTCACATGAACACTTATCAAAATTTTCACATTTGCAAGCACTGATGTCAAATAATTTGTTTTCTGCCTCATTTTGAAATGTTTGTAATTTAATTTTGAATGAGTCACTATCTTGTTTCCTTTTTATTGACTTTAGAAGGTTTTGACATTTTTCATGGTAATTTTTAATCATTTGAACGACACGGTTATGAGAAACAGTAGGAATAGAGGCTGTTTTCCACAAATCTTCGAGTTTTTGAGAAAACACCCGAAATTTCTGCAACTGTAGGCTCTTTCTTCGATGCCTTCAGATTCAATCTTATTTGATGAAAATATTTCATGACGTCCTTATAGGTTGGAAGACACCTCTTGTCTAGATCAGCTGGACCCCCAAATATAGGGCAACTTGAAGAAGTTCTTGTTGCTTGAGCTGGTACTGACATTGTGAAAAACACAGTAATTAATATAAAAATTAAGAAATTACTCGTAAAACGTAAAATATTCTTGCATTCTGCAGAAGTTTTGTATATTACACCAACGTATTATTATGCACTAAAATATGCATTATATGTCCACATATGCGTGTTGTCGTATTCCAAAGATGTATTAACAGCAAGAGCAACACAATCCACATCTTACCCGAAACGTAGCTTGCACAACACTGCGGGGAAATGAGAGCAAGAAGGCCTGGTAGAGTGTTGTGAGTCATGACTCATCAGCCATCACTCACTGACTCATTGCCGTGTATGGCAATGACGAGCAACACACCATACCAGGCTGTGGGGAAGCTTCTAGAACGATGTGGGAGTACTACACGACGTACAAAGTGAATTTATTAGCGTATAGGCTGAATATGCAAAATACATGATTTATGCAGATTTTTTCGTATTTTGGAACGTTTGCGGTGGCAGAAGATATTATCGCAGGACAAAAATATTTAAAACTAGTCTAAAATAAACCTTTAGGATGCTTTTCCTCGCTATTACAAGAAGGTAGGATGAAAATTAAAACTATAAGAAAATATTGAAAAATGCGTATTTTGGCGCATTTTTGGATTTTCAACGCGCATGCGGAGGCAGAAGATATTATTGCAGACCTCTGAGATTTTACACACTCACTTTTGACGTGGAAGAACCACTTCTGCGCGCTATTACAAAACGAAAATCGAAAAAAGTGTAAATACGCTCCGCCCTACCACACACACACACACACACACACACACACACACACACAGCGAATAGTGTCGGGTTTACGAAACTCCATAATGAAAATTATTTATAGGATGAATTAAGCAATTTAGTGTCACTAGACAATTACAAAAAATAACTTGCCTACAATAAAAGACAATTTCCAGAAAAACAAATGTACTTTTGTGGTAATAGCCCATACTGGCTTTCTCGGGGTCAAGAAACTTGATTGATTAGTATAAAACACACACACACACACACACACACCACACGCACATATATATATATATATATATATATATATATATATATAATTCTAAATTTTACTGGATTATAAAAAAGTAAATAACACCTTGGATGAGTTCACAACAGCAAAATTCAATCTATTGCATTGAATATTATTTAAATTTTATAACAAAAGAAATATAAAATTGTTATTCGAAAGACTATAGAATTTATATAAACTATTCAATTCCTGAAAAAGGGTCGGAAGACTGTCTCTGTTACCCTTTGATCAAAATTAAAATAAGTTATTTCTATTTTTTTTATAAATATATTAAAGGGAGCAAGAAAAGTTCTGGTTTTGTTTTGCCAGAATAATAAAATTTTCAGCATTTTCTCTGCATAGCGAGTGGTACAGGGTGTTTCAAAAGTCCGCAATCGTAGGAAATATTTATAATATATATATATATATAACGTAAAGAACGACGCTTGTATAGGAGATATTCCGCGCAAGACGAGAAAGAGAAAACGGAACAAATGAAAAAATGAAGTACCACCTGGGAAACGAACCCGGGATCTTCCGATTGCCGGTCAGACGCGATACCACTACACAATGGACTTCACTCTTCCAAATGCCGTAATTCCTCTACATACTCGCAGAAACCAATGCCCCAAGGGGGCACCTCCCGCATGCCGTAACATTATATACATTCAACTGCAAAGAACACGCAGTATAAATAACGTAAAGAACGACAAGCGTCGTTCTTTACGTTATTTATACTGCGTGTTCTTTGCAGTTGAATGTATATATATATATATATAATGGGAAAAAAATATTTCTATTATTCCGGACTTTTGAAACACTGCATATTCATCTTGTTTTATGAAAATGTTGACATGAAAACTAGAAGCCAACATGAGTTTGGATGGTTAACAGTCATGTTAATTCTTAGTCACCTTGTTTTAGTTACTGAACTTGCTTTTGTTAAAATAAAACAAACTTAAATAAAAATTGTTTTTACAAACTTCGCATATATATATATATATATATATATATATATATATATATATATATATATATATATATATATATGAGAGAGAGAGAGAGAGAGAGAGAGAGAGAGAGAGAAGTTGATTAAACAAATTGTTTATAGATTAAGTTGTAGATATAATGGAAAGGTTTCACTGTTATTTTCACCGTAACCTTTCACCTATATACTTTAATTACTGGTTGTTATTCGTAACTTCTGCATAACCTATACATAATTGCTTTGTTAGTAACGCTGAGATAATTTACCTGTAACTTTACTAAATGTAATTTCCCCTCATAACACTGCCGTAATTGTTTGTCAGGAACTTTCTCGTAAGTCGTAACAAACACGTCCCTCGACTAAGCAATTTTTTCGAAGCAAAAGCGAAACACGAAAGCAGCAAATAAAATATTAATTATAAGACGTAAACAATAATTAAAAATAAATGAAAATAATAAAATAAAAATGGTGTAAAAAGGAAAGGAAATTATATTTTGTAAAAATGGCGCTACTCCTAAGTTAAAACCTTTCTTCTTCACGCTTATTTTGTTCCCACTTTTTTAAACACGTTCATGAGAGTTACATCGTGGCCACGTCCAGTGAAATCAGTGAGGTTAAGCGACATTGGGTATGTTCAGTCGTTAGATGGGTGATCGTCCTCCGTTGTCAGACGATGTAACGACCGTTTGTTCGGAACCCGAGTAAAGTTGTAGGTACCTTCCGTCACGTAATGTTTACCGCTACGAAGGAGGGTAAACATTCTAAAACATTATTATTATTATTATTATTATTTATTATCAGTTTAACACGTTTGATATACTGTAATGTTGCAATTTAAATTGAAAATGAAATGAAGTTGAAAAGTTTATTAGCAAAACAAAACAGAATATTTTCCATAATACAGCTAATAATAATTAAAAACCTTAAAAATAGGAATAAAAAATAGAAATAAATACCAGTGAAATGAAATAAAATGTAAAGGTTTATTGGCAGACTGTAGTCCATATGACAAATATTAATAACACAATGATAGTACTGAAAATACAATGACAAGTACTGAAATACGTAATAATAGAGGGTGTTTATAAAGTCCCTATCTATTTCAGTGAAAACGTAGCAAAAAGGGTAAAATTTAATAACAATATAATAGAAGGCATACATTTAATGAATACTTAAGCATATGATTCTACATGAGCACCATCAGTATCTCCACAGAGTTCGAATCTGTCAGCAGCATTGCGGAACACATTTTGGAGCATGACAGGGGTTATTTTTGTAACTGCTGTTACGATACGAGCACGTAAATCTTGCAGATCTGTAACCCTCGTTTGATAGACGTTTGATTTGATAAAGCCCCATGCAAAAAAAATCCAAGGGCGTTACGTCAGGAGATCTAGCCACCCAGGGCCTATTACCTCCACGTCCGATCCACCGATTTGGAAATCGTTCATTTAGGTACTCCCGAACAATGTTTGCGTAATGACAAGGTGCCCCATCTTGTTCAAAGACGACGGTGTTTAAAATGCCATCTCAAGGAAGCTGGGACATTTACGTGCTCGTATCGTAACAGCAGTTACAAAAATAACCCCGTCATACTCCAGAATGTATTCCGCAATGCTGCTGACAGATTCGAACTCTGTGGAGATACTGATGGTGCTCATGTAGAATCATATGCTTAAGTATTCATTAAATGTATACCTTCTATTATATTGTTATTGAATTTTACCCTTTTTGCTACGTTTTCACTGAAATAGATAGGGACTTTATAAACACCCTGTAGAAACTAAAAGCAATATGACCTTCTTATAAAAATTTAAAAAATATACTCGTCCCAATTTCATTTATAAAAAGGGAAATATTTCTTACGAAAAAAACTCCAGGTAAAAAGAAATATACAGGTCACCCTCGCTTTATGCGAGGGTTGCGTTCCAAAAAATGTTCGCATAAAGCGATTTCGCATAAAGAGAGCCATTTATTACATGTATTTAATAGGGATGGATGCGTTCCAGGACCTCTCCTAATCCCCCCAAAAAACCTTTCTAACACTCTTACATAAAAATCTAATGAAAAATCACCTAATAAAATAAAACAATCATCTAACATTATATAAAAAAAAAATTAAAAGAAATATCATAATAACTTCTAATAAGTTAGGTGTGCTATACCGCCTCCATAGTTTCTTCACCCCTGCTCATTTGCTGTCTCAGTACAGTTGTCTTGTCTGCCCCTGTATGGAGTACCGTATGCTTCTCATGTATAGTGTGGCTAAACCCACACAGCCGTAGTGCCGAGGTGGAATCATAGGCTTTTCCTCTCATCAATTCCCAGCGTCTTACTGACTCTCTTCAATCCTTCTCTCTTCGCCGCAATGTTGCCTCACTCTCTCTTTACTATCGCTATCATAACGGACACTGCTCTTCTGAACTCTCTAACTGCATACCTCCTCCTTTAAGGAAAGCGCGCAGTACCAGACTTTCAACACTTTCTCATTCTTTTCTGTCCAACTCTCTAACCCAAGAGTTAATCGGTATTTTCAATCTTTCATCTACTCAACCGGTCATCTCTGAAACAATCTTTCTTAATCCACCTTTCCCCCTGTCTTTGACCTGCAATGTTTAAAATGCAGAGTGTCTAGGCATCTCCAAAACCCTGAACCTTGATTTAGACAATCTATTTGACTGCATTAGCTAATTTATATGTAAAATTAAAAACACTTTGTAATACTAAATAACTAATTATAATGTAAGCCGTACTCGTTCTGGTTTAAATTAATTTCTAATTAACTATGGATGACTTATGAAGTGTAGGAGACTACAGTAGGCAGAACCCTAAATAGACTAATAGACCCCACAACTAGAGACGTAATTACAGTTCCCAAAGATATCGTATATTTCACTTTGCCTTATATGGGAACCTCAAGTTTTAACATTAGAAACAAACTTTTAAAATTGCTCAAGGAATTCTACCCATAACTATGTATAAAAATTATATTCACCCCGTCTAAATCGATTTATCACTTATTTAAATACAAGGATGTTATTCCTTAAACTTCTTAAGTCATCCATAGTTTACCAGTACAAGTGTGACCACTGTATGGGGTCATATATAGGTAAAACTAAAAGACACCTAAAATCCTGTATTTACGAACATCTCGGTAAATCGGTCCGTACAAATTTACCTCTTGGCAAACCACCTAATTCTCTAATACGTAACCATTCACACAACAATAACCACACAATTTCACAGTCTAGTTTCATCGAACTTGCTGCCGGAAGCTCTGAGCTTAAGCTTAAAATTATGGAATCTTTGTTCATTTATAAATGAAAATCAGACCTCAATTCTGATGAATCATCGGTAGATCTGCTATGTTTTGGTTAAGGTACTTGTTTAGTTTATTTATTTACCTTTTAGTTTTAATGCCTTTATATTTTTCGTAGCTACTTTTTATAATTGTAACTTTATTTTAATTTCATCTATTTATCTTTTAGCATTAATGCTTTTACATTTTCTTAGCTACTTTTTATAATTTTAACTTTGTTATTTCAAATCGTTATTAAGCAAATTACAATTACAATTTGTATTTTGTATGTGATTTGGCCTTTTATTGTTTTAGCCCTGAAGATGGAATTAGTGCATTCCGAAACGTTGGCACTGATTAAACCTTGAAGGGTGCTTATTTTTTCTCTGGTGTTCCTGTTCATTATTAAACTGCGTTTTCCACGCCATCAATCAATAGCCTATATATAATATATATATATATATATATATATATATATATATATATATATATATACACAATCCATTTTAAATAAATTTTTACTGTTGGGGCAAAAGTCAAAAGGGCACCTAATCGTGTAATAAAAGGGCACTTGATAAATGCAAAAAGGGCACAACAGAAGAAAAATGTAGAATAATCTCATTTGTGCCTTATATGACAGTAAAGGAAAGAGACCCAAACAAGAAATTGAGAGAGAGAGAGAGAGAGAGAGAGAGAGAGAGAGAGAGAGAGAGAGAGAGAGAGAGAGTTATAAGGAGTTACAAGGACAAGAAGCACCTCAAAAGGCCTTGCGGCCCATACGAGGAGGTACCAATGGCAACGGGTGCCAGGGAAAAATTCATACACCCTCAAATAGTCTGCAAGATTTGGTCTAACCTTTTCTTGAACTGATCCACAGAATAACTGTTCACAACTTCTGAAGGCAGCCTGTTCCACGTGTCACAGATCTTATATGTAAAGTAATCCCCACACACACTAGTGCTAAACCGTTTTAAATCCAACTTCCAACCATTGTTACGAGTTGAGTTATCATTTAAACTAAACATCCTTCTAAAGACGATATCGTCGAACCCGTGTAAGACCTTGAAAACTTCGATGAGTTGACCGCGCAGCCTCCGAGTTTCCAGCGAAAACAAATTCGGGGCACGTAAGCGTCGATTGTAGCCCATATGCCTAACGGAAGGGATTAACTTTATGGCTCTCGCCTGGATTCGCTCCAGCCTTTCAATATCTTTCCTGAGGGTGGGCGACCAGAACTACACAGCATACTGCAGGTGCGGCCGAACCAGGGAATTGTACAGAGAGAGCACAATCTCCTTGTTCCGAAATCGAAATTGCCTCCTGATATAACCCAACAGCTTCTGGGCTTTCTTTTCCACCTCTACGCACTGTTTGGTAAACTTAAGGTCGTTGCTAATTAGCACACCCAAATCCTTTTCCAAATCAGTGGCCTCGATATTACTCCCCAACATCGAGTAGTCCGACTTGGGATTGGCGCAACCAATGTGCATCACCTTGCATTTACCCAAGTTAAACGGCATTTGCTATTTTTCGGACCACTCTCCTATCCTACGTAGGTCCGCACACAGTTGCTCGATCGCTTCGGGTGTCCCAACATTGGCTCCAAGCTTGGTGTCATCAGCGAATTTGGCGATCCTACTGACGATGCCAGGATCGATATCATTTATGTAAATGATAGACAACAGTGGCCCCAAAACGGAACCCTGAGGAGCTCCGCTAGTGACCGAGGCCCAACCCGAGCTAGCCCCTTTAATTACAACCCTCTGCCGCCTATTCTTCAGCCAGTTTCCAATCAGCTACCTACTTCCCCACCGATACCCAGCGCGCCCATTTTCGCCATTAGCGGGCGGTGAGGCACCTTATCAAAGGCTTTTTCAAAGTCGAGATAAAGTATATCAATCGCCCTACTCTTATCATACTCACTCCACATGATGTGGAAAAACTCGAGCAGGTTCGTGAGACACGACCTATGCCGTCTAAACCCATGTTGGGAGTCCCCAAGCATCTTGTAGGAATCCAAATGGTCAACGATCCTATCTGCTATTGTCCCCTCTAATAATTTACCCACAACCGAAGTGAGAGAGACTAATGGGACGATAGTTCCCTGGACTTTCCTGATCCCCTTTCTTAAAGATAGGGGTCACGTTGGCTTCCCTCCAGTCACCAGGCACCTGGCCCGTCTCCAACGATTTGTTGAAGACTGTAGCCAGGTAGGGAGCCACCTGGTCGCGCACTTCCCGCAAGACTCTGGGGAGGAACTGGTCTGGCCCAGGAGCCTTAAACGCGTTCAGTTTGTCTATTCTATCGGCAACGACTGTCGCAGTACACCGAACACTATCCAGGCCAGCACCTTCGTGCCTGACGCCTGGCTCGGGGATGACGTGAGTGTCCTCCCTGGTGAACACTCCTGCAAAGTACTCATTCAGCACATTAGCGATGTTCGCGTCGGAGGTCCGCAGCGCGCCAATGGAGTCCTTTAACGGGCCTATCATGCTTCTAATGGGCTTTCTACTATTAGCATAACTGAAGAACTCCTTTGGGTTCCCCTTGCAGAGGCTTGCCACCCGTAGTTTTTCGTTACGTTTCGCTAGCCTAACCTTCGCCTTCACTTCCCTACACAGGCGGACATACGCTTCAGTGTTCTCATGGGAACGATTGCCTTCGCCCTCCTATACGCTACTTTCCTATTTCGGATAGCCAAAGCGATTTCACGACTGAACCACTTAGGCTACGTTGAAGCAGTGGTGACCGGTTTTGAGGGTATGGCCGCAGACTGCAGCACCATAAACTGGTCCCGGAATGCACTCCACTAACTGATCCCGGAGAGAGAGAGAGAGCAGAAGATAGTGGTAGATGTGAGGGACACTTCATAATATTATTAAGAAGATATATTTCCATGAAAATCAAGACAAAAACAAAAAATAGTAAAGACAAAATAGCTCAAGATAATTATAAAATAAAATTATATTCCCTCATCTCCCGTTCGGAAAAACTTCTTGGCGAAGTCCCTGCATGCATATACCTGAGCAGCAGGTGCACCCTTTCTTCTTTCACGCATTTTCACAAAGTTCACAACTGCCGGCCGAGGATCATATGAAATGTAAATAATAACATATATAATAACTGTACTTTTGAAAAAGGGGGGCACTGCTGGGACAAATGAGGCTGACTACTGGGTATAAACATAATCTTCAAATAGTTAAGTTCGGAACCCATAATATTGTCCTTATTCCCTAAAAAATTCAGAATACCAATTTGTATACAAATCGGAAATGTTTTAGAAGTGCCGCAAGAATCCAGAAGATTTTAGCTTAGTCTTTTTTGAGTTCAGCTCCAGGTCCCTCTCACCCATAAGGGTGAGTATTATTCTCTCAATGGAGGGGGTTTCGTTGGTGCTAACAACTCCTTGTCGCCTGGTTGAACTTTGGAGACCTTCAACTAATGTTTTCTTTCTTGCATCTGGGAATGTTTTACGATGTTCCTCAACGACCTGAAGCAAAAACTGTGTCTGTCCTCATTTCTCGTTACAGAGGCGTTAAAGTCTTTTATCAATGCTACTCCCCTTTCTGCTATATCACTGACAACCTTCATGTTTTTAAGAATCTTGGAAGCGTTTTGATAACCTGGAATCTGTTCCCATTGAGCTGAATCTACAGAAGTTAGAAAGTCATCTTCCATCCCTAAAATTGAGAACAGTTGTCGAGAGTTTGCTGTGACAAATTATGACAGATCTTTTCCTTCAACAATCGTTGGACAAATTCTGTTTGGAGGGCATTTATCTCCTTCATTTTTTAGAGCTGCGACCATCACTCTCTTCATTTCTAAAGGTACACGATCATCAAAGAAAGAGAGACCAATCAAACGTTCACTTAAATACCACAAATGATTACCGAATGCCTTGCCTGCAAATTTGGGGACGACAGTGTCTGGGTAAGTTTTTAATTGCTGAAGGAACTCAAGGTCATTAATTTTGCAGGAGCTAAAGTTGTTTGGGGGGTGGCGGGGATTGGAACCATGCTTTTACATAAATCTTTGTAGTGAAATTGAATCTTCTTAAAGATGGTATTTCTCTTGATGTTAGACGAACCTGTGAACGGAGGAGATAAATCTTTATAGAATAAATTACGTTTGCTAGCCAACGTGCACGAAGTAGAGCACCTGGTTGTATCAGTCTTCTTCCTCGTGGGGGAGTACTTTTCCTAGAAACAACAATGTTAATTGTAAGGCTTCTCGGTAATCATCTCTTGGTTGACGTTCTTCTAGGTTAGTTTTACAAAATTCAATTATTTCCTTCCATTGAGATATGTCTAAGATCACTTCTTTATCACCAATCACTGGTTCAAGCTTACTCTTATCAATGTTACTCCATTCTAGCTGTAATCGCTTAAATAAAGCAATATCAGGTCCTGATGAGGGACCAAACAGGACGCCAAATACATTTCCAACTATAATCTCATGGATATGATGACGACAGGCTAGGTGCAGAAGATTTTTGTTCAACATTTGTTTACTCAGGATGCAGGCACCTCCTCTATTTCCTGTATTACTTGCCGTGATATCAAACGACAGAGCTTTGATCTGGTTGGTTAAATTCCATTCTTTTACAGTTTCAACAACAGCCTTTGCAATTGCTTTTGCACTTTCGGAGGTAAGTTTAGGGACTGCAAGAAGCTTGCCGATAGCTTTACCAGTCACTACCACAGGCAAACGACCGACAGACCTCTTTCTTGTGATATAAGGTAGTATTTTCTCATCCCAGTGAACTACTAGGAGGGTTTCTGGAACAAAGTATTCAATGATATTAGCTGAAGTTTCTTTTCTAATTTTCATCCATTTAGTGCGAATAGAATCTTTATTGATCGATAGTGCCTGTACATCATATCCTAAACTTTTTTCAGCAGCAGCAACGATATGAGCTGCTGCTAGGTTGCTGGTCTTTGTACGCTCAGAGCATGCGCTAATTCGGGAGTCATTATGTTTTGAGGTCTTGCTTACTTCAATTGTGGTTGGGTGTCACCCTGAGGAAAATTTTATAATTTTTGAAATGTACTATTGTCCGAATGGATCGACTTGTTATCACTACTGGTACTTGAATCTATTGTTGCAACTTTGCTTAGTTGTATTTCTTTTTCATGATTTCTCTTGCGGCTAATAAAATTTTGCTCTCTAATTATCTTATTTCTTTCTTTAATTGTTGTCACTTTATCAATGCCAGCTATGTGACCTTTCCTTCCACCGCGCTGAGCAACAAGAAATTTCTTATCTTCTATTTTCATCATAGATACAGCATTCTCGTGTGCAATGTCTAATAGTTCATTGAGTCGTGATGTGAAGTGTGTTTCAATGGAAATTTGCTTCTAAGATCGATGGGACTTACTTTTTTGTAATGCTTTCCATTCAGAATGAAGTTTGAGCAGCCGCTTAATAAGATCATGTTCATGCGCAGTTGGAATAATGGCTTTCTTCCAGAAACCCATAATACTGATCAAAGTGTTCTTAGCAATATCTTTCAAAGGGAGCTTTATCTCTGAATGATAGTAGAAAAATGTGCCAAAACTTGCTGTTGAGAAGGGAGTTTATCGCCCAATATTTTTGGTAAAGGTGGACCAACAAGTCATATATCTGTTTTCGAACGAGTACTCTAACTAGTACTAGCCATGATTGTAAAAAAATTGAAAATTTTAGGGCGTGAAACTCCTAACCGTGAAATAAATGGAGCAAAAATTACTACCACATACGCACTTCCTCAGCATGTAGTTAACTGAGGATTTGAGTTGCAGCTTGCTCCTTGCCAGTTTTTCAGATGCGAAAAGTCACAAGAAGTAGTTACGTATATCGATATTATATCATAAATACAACTATATATCTGAAAACATATGAATATTTCATATAAATATTTCAATAATAATAATTGATTAAAAGTAGATTACTCTACATTTTTATATTGCCGTGCGCCACCCCTAAATATGATTTGATTGCTTCTAAAAATGGCATGATAAGTTTTCTCATAATAAAGAACAAAATTCGACCTTCCGAACTTTAAAGTTAAAAAAATAATTTTTGTCCCTATATGCTGATAGCCACCCTACTGATGGGGCAATATGAAGGACCATTGAGACAAATTCTCAGTAGTTTCTATGTAAAAGTATGCCCTGTGTGTGTGTGTATATATATATATATATATATACACGACAACTAATTATTATTATTAAAATAAATACAGTGGTCTTACAATTTACAATGACATAAATAATTGTGAAACTAGACTATTTATTTTATTTACTTTGGCCCCTAAGCTTTAGGCTTTACTGGGCTCTTAATGAAAAATATAAAAGGACGCGCGCGCGCGTGTGTGTGTGTGCGTGTGTGTGTGTGTGTGTGCGTGTGTGTTCCAGCCATAGGTCCAAAATGGAAGCAGTTACAAACATGAAATTTCACACACATATTGATTAGGTCCCGAGGCTGTACACCTGGATATTGAATTCCAGGTTAGAGTAATTGAATGCCCGGTTAGGTCAACTGCACGCCATTGACGATTCATTAGGTTAAGTCGTGATATTTTGGACCAATGAAAGAAAGCCACCTCGAAATGTTTCTAGTAAACAATGCCACCCTAAAAAATGATCAAGTGAACAGTAAACATTCAAGTAAACAGTAAACATTCAAGTAAACAGTAAACATTCAAGTAAACAGTAAACAAAAGTCTTTTTTACTTACAAGAATGTAAGTAAAAACACCTTCATGAGGAATTGTTTATTATTTATTACTAAGGAATAATGTTAAAAAATTGTATTTACGGAGAATGACATTAAAATTTAGAGATGTCACAAATATGTTCACATAGTTTAAAGAAACTATTTTCAAAGTAACGATTTTGTCACATCACCGAATATTTTATCGAAATACTAACGAATATTTTAACGAAAATATCATGACTTAACCTAACCAATTGTCAAAGGCGTACAGTTCATCTAATCGGAAAAAAAGAAATTGCGGGGGGAAAAGGAATAAGGGATCAATGAAAGAAAGCCACCCCCGAATTGTGTCAATGAAAGAAAGCCACCCCCGACCCGTTTGAGGTGGCTTTCTTTCATTGATCCGATATTTTCGTTAGCTTTAACGAAAATATGACGACTTGACCTAACCGGTCATATATATAGATATAGCGTTCAACATCCACCCGGGCAACGCCGGGTCGCTCCGCTAGTTAAAAATAAAACACAAAGTTATTATTAATAATACATAAACCATGAATAAGAATTATTAACTAAGGTATGTATTAATCATAAATTATCATTATCGATATAACAAACGCAATAAAGAAATTAACTATTAACATGAGAGAAATGAACAATCACAAATAATGTATCTTTAATCCTAGCTTACATACGAGAAATGAATAAACAACAGTAATGTATTCTACATTAATCCTAGATTTTTATTAGTACTTCATTATTAATCGAGATTTCAACTTGGTTTTAAACGAATTTACATTCACAATATTGTTCATATCAGCATTTAAATCATTCCATAGTTTCAATTCAATGAAAATGGGTAATTTTTGAGATGAAGACAATCTACTGTAAATTGAGGTATATAACAAGCTTTGATCTATTTCTGGTATGATATGAGTGGATTTCTTGATGAGTTACAAAATACTCGTATTTATTTACCCATTGTAAGTTAATGATTTTGTTCTTACACTCGTAAATAAAAATAAAATGTGCCAGTTTGATTAAAACGTTAAGCTTTAGCAGTTTTAGCACTTTAAATAATGCACTAGAGTGATCAAGGAAATCAGCATCAGATAATAACCTAATTGCTCTTTTTTGGATGACAAATATACTGTTTAAAACATTGTTAGCGGAGTTTCCCCAAACAAGGGGAAGTTTTATAAGGAAGTTATATAAGGAAGAACAAGAGTATGATAAGAGTTAATAAAACCTGTTTAGGGACTACATTTACAAGTTTAAACAATATAGCAACGCTCCTTGAAATCTTTTTCGAGATATAATTTACATGATCACTCCATTGCAAATTCTTATGTAGCATTACACCAAAATTTTTGTTACAGTACACTCGTAGTTACCAAACTACTTGAAGCTGAACGAGCAATATGCAGTGGTTGGAATTGGTTGGATATGTGGTTAAATAATTAAATGTGGAGGCAGAACGGTGCTTGAATGGCTGTCGAAGATATGTCAACAAGTGTGGGAAAGTGGAAGAAGTGTTGTAAAAATTATAGGGGTATAACTCTTTTAAGTGAAGCTGAGAAACATACTTTATATATATATATATATATATATATATATATATATATATATATATATATAATAATAATTAAAGGTATTGATAATGGCGTTGTCGAAAAAACATTTTGCTTGCAGAAATGCAGATAGATCTCAAGGTAATGATATCGAATTAGTGGGTAAGCATCTTATTTTTAATGAAACTATACGTTTTTTCATTCAAGTGTATAGTTAATTTGCGGTATGGGTTGTCACTAGCATGCGGTAGTAGAAAGTAATTCAATCGAGTTCTTTAAAAGAAATCAGATACCCACATTGTCTTTAACCCCAGTTAGAAACATTTTTATACCACATAAAAGTATTAGCGAGTTTTCATTCGAATTCAGACCTCTTCATTCTTAAATTTTCACTTTTTCTTTAAATTTCTTTACTTCCTTTTAACCTCTCTCCTTTGCTATGCTTTAAAACTTTCATTTACCTTTTAAATTTTCTTACATGTTTTATCCATTCTTATTAAACAGACATTCTCGTAGAAACCAGCGTGTCTGTTGTTGTTTGTAGCCTTTTGTATTCCATACGCATTCGTATCATTTAAATACATTTTTCTTTTGTGCAATAACTTCAGTAAAATACTGTAATGACGTTGTAACGAGGGCCGTTTCTAGCCATTAGGGGGCCCTAAGCAGTATACCCATTTGAGGCCCCACCCCTCCATCCACTAACTCACGCTTTACTACATCACCTCAGCACACACAAACAAAAAATTGCTGTGTTAATAAAAAACAATTATTAAACAATTTTAATGAAACATTTATGTCCAAAACAACAAATATGTACTTTCAGAAGACAAACAGAAAAAATATTCTTCATGAAATTCCTGAAAATTAGCTTATACATTATTTAGAATAAATGACACAGAACTATGTATAAACAAATAATGCAATTATCAACTACCAAACAATTACTAACTCTACGATACAATCGTGTAATAGCTAACAGTTATACAGACTAGTTTGTATCTTCAAAATTTTTGCCTCCTAGATTTTTTCTGGGCGAAATCATCAATAACATCATCATATGAAATCTCCCTGCCAACGTCCTGGTTGATGCTTATGATGCCAAGGCCACTGAGGCGATCCTGCCCCATTGATGATCTGAGGTAGTTCTTGATTAGCTTCATCTTAAAGAAACTCCTCTCGGCTGACACTACTGTCACAGGTAGAGTGCAGGCAATTCTTAGTGCAACCCAGAGATTGGGGTATAGTTCCTCCAGTTGCTTCTGATGAATGAAGGAGAGTAGCTCCAATGCACTCATGTTGTGTGAAGGTAAAGTCGGCAAGTTCTTAATTTCGAGGGCCAGTTCTCTTCCATCAATGTCAGAGTCAGCTCCAGAGCTCAGTATCTTAGCGAGCTTTTCACACTTGCAGGACAAGTCTTCCTTGTTCATTGTGGTGAAGTTTAGGAGAACCCCAAATATGTCCCTCACATCATCTAATGTTTTGAATCTCTCATTCATTTATTGACCCGATGGCACAATCCACCACCACATTGAAAAATTTTACTTCCAGCCTCTTTAAGGCTTCTGTAAATGGTTCGTCAGGAGCTTCGTAAGCAAAGTGCTTTTTTGTGGATCTGAGCCTCTTCTCCTTCAGCACAGCCTTCACATTCATTTCCTCACATATGTCCCTAGCTACGACTTGTGCTGCAACAAAACCTGTGTTTCTGTAGCTGGTGAGTGAGTCTTTTGTTTTTGTGAGGAGATTGACTGCCACATCAAACTGCATTGTAAGAGACTGCAGAAGTTTGTTCACATGGTTAACTGCATGAAGAATGTCATACCATACTACTGTGCAAATCTGAAAGCGATAAGACCCTACCTCCTCTGCAAGTGCTTGTGCTTCAGTCCTGGCTATGGCATCTGTGGCATTGTTTCTGACTTCCAACAGGGCCTCTCTGATGTTGTGGCTCTGGTATCGCAAAGCCTCGATGCTCTTAAGCTGGATCTTCCACCTGGTTTCACTCCAAGACTTGAGTGTTATGTTCACATGCTTCTTTAGGATTGTCCATCTCTGTGTAGCTGCTGCCGATGGCATCTGTGGAAGCTTTAGCTGCTTCAGCCACTACAAGATTCAGAGTGTGAGCCCCACATGGAACATAGAGTGCACGACAGTTCTTCTCTAATAACCTTGCCTAAACACCTTTGTTCTTGCCCTTCATGTTCGCTCCGTTGTCATATGACTGTCCTCTGCAGCCATCAAAGTGAATACTCAGTTCATCTAGTCTCTTCAGAATCAGAACTGATAAACCCAGGCCTGTACTTTCTGAAGCCTCAAGAAAGCCAAGAAGTATTCTTTTATTTCTGGTACTTCACCCATTTTAACAGTTCTGATAATAATCGACATCTGTTCTTGGTGGCTTATGTCTGGAGTGCAGTCTAAAATGAGTGAGTAATATTTAGCTTGTTTTATTTCTGCAACAATGGCATCCAAGATCTTCCCACTAATGGACCCAATGAGCTCATTTTGAATGATGTTTCCTAGGTAACTTGAATGATTATATTGGCCACTTTCGACTCTGCTGATGTGTTGTTTAATCACTGGATCAAATTTGGCAAGCAGCTCAACCTCCTTCAAGAAGTTGCCATTGTCTTGATTGTACAATGTAGAGGAAGACCCCCTGAAAGCAAGGTTTCTCTCTGCCAGCGATTGGATTATACTTACAAGACGTGTGAGAACATCTCGCCAGCGTCTTCGCTCTACCTCCATCAATAACATTCAGTTTCGTCAATGGTCCTCCCAGTTTTTAGCCGCAGTTCCAGATCCTTCCATGTTGCCATGTTATCTGCATGTTCTGAACTATTTTCATGGCCTTTCAGAAGCGAACCAACGTTTATCCAGTCTGAAAGTGCATCTGTAATTAGTTTGTACGACTTCCTTGAAAACACCTTTTTTCCCCATTAATTAATGATCTGTACATGTAATGGTGATGAAAGCTTCTACCGTCCTCTCTTTTAGGGAATGTGAAATCTGGACTGATTTGAAATGGTCCTCGAGACACCAGATCTGTCTTCAAGGCATCTGACAGGACAATGGCCAGTCATATGGATCAAGCGGTGGAGCAGATCTAGGTTCTTACTGCTCAGTAGAAATGCCTGTGTGTGGTGTTTGAAGCTGAACAGAAGATGGGCCACTTGTTGGTTCATCAGGTTCTACTTCTACTGGTGTTTGAGGTTGCATAGAGCATGGTCCTGCTGTTGGCTCATGATGCTCATCAGGCTTTGCTGAGGATGGCTTTTCCAAATATTTCAGTAGTGCTCCTGAGAAGAACATAACACTACATATTCTGTTAGATTTTGCTAAAATACTCTTTCTTATCCTGTTTGATAATTGATCTGTGTGAACAGAATTTGAGGTGATGTGATCCATTAAATTTCACATTTCGAAATATTATAAATATTGCAGAGACTAGCTTACTCTACACGATTCCTGAGCACTTGCCTAGCTTGATAGTCTACCTAACCTAGTTGCCTGAACTGTAATCATAAGAATATACAAGTGGCACATCTCACCTGTGCTACTGGAAAGCTTCTCCTCCTCTATTATCTTATTTTTCCGTTTTTCAGCTCCTGATGGATGATGTCGTTTCATTTTCCAAGATGCACGAAGTCACATCTAATTAACCACAACTAATCTGCTAAATAATAATAATAATCATGATAACAATGATGATAATAATAATAATAATAATAATAATGTTTTACAATACTAGAAAAATTAAGCATTTAGGAAAGTATAAACATATAGTAAGAATAAAGTTAAATAATATAGAAATAAGATCTCACAATAGTTATTTACACATAACGACCAAAACGTTTCGTTTGTCTCCGTTTTGTCACATTTGTCTCATACAAAAACTTTAATTAATACGACAATAATAATAATAATAATAATAATAATAATAAGGATAATAATAATAATAACAATAATATTAGTTAGGGCAGTCAAAAGTTGACCGAAAAAATTAAGAAAGTTGACCTTACGAATTGAAAAAATTGACTTATAAAGTTGCCTTTACTTTCAATAATAAAAACGATACTTTAATTACTTATTCTTGCTCTTCTACATCAGTTGACCGATTGTGGTAAATTATGAAGTATTTGCCGACATTTTCTGGCAAAAAATTGCGATCCTTACTTAATAATTTATTAAGCATGGAGAAAGATCTCTCTACAGCGGCAGTTGTTGGTTGACATTGCAAAAGCTGACCATAAACTGTTGGTGAGATTTCAGGTCTACTGAGGTTAATTATTTCACAAATACCATTTGTCTTGAGTCTTGTTTCAATGTATTGTTTGACTGAACACATATCTTCGCCAAGGTTGATAGAAGAAATGGTTTCATATGCCTCTCTAATGGTGCAATCAGATGCTTCCATCCTAGTCACTAAGCTAGCAATCAAACTATAATCCATTTTGATTGACATTAGTTGCTTTGGCAGTTTTTCATTAGCAACACTCTCTTTAGCCTTCTGAACAATGATTCCTTCATCTTCAAAATTTTCCACAATTGTCTTCACATTTGGAAAATTGTCTGCATAATAAAAAGCAGCGTTCAGCCAGCTTGCCCAACGTGTTACAATCGGTTCTGGAGGAGTTCCTATTTCAGCAAACAATTCCTTCCTTCTTTTGTTTTTAAGAGTAGAAGCCTTGACACATGCAATTAAAGTGTCAACATCACTATAAAATGCTCTTATTTGCATCGCACAATTATGTAACAGATGCGCAAGACACGTTACATGGAAAAGTCTTGGAAAAGTTGCTTGAGTGTCGCTCCAGCTGACACCATGTAACGAGCTGCATCAGACAGAAGTAAACAGAAATTTTCTCTTGGTATCTCGAATTCTTTTACAGTATCGTCAATCTTGTGTATGACAGTTCGTGCATTAACATTTCCAAGAAGAACATCGCACCTGATTAAATATGTTTTCTTGGGAACATCAATAGATCCAGCAAGTATGTTCAAATATTTTGAGCCCCTTACTTCACTTTCATCAACAATTAGGAAAACTAATTTACCCTCTAGCAAATGTTTTATTCTACTTAACTCGCTTTCTGCCTGTTTCATTGCTATTGATCTGCAAGTTGACACGCAAGGCACTGCTACACCTAATTCAGAGAACAATTGTTTCACATGAGGGTTGCTCAACTTATGAAGAGGTATGTTGGCTGACAGAAATGTAGTCACAAGTTTTTCCGAAAAATCTGAAGACTTGTACTTTAAAAGGGTTTGCGTCTTTTCATTTCCCACATTTTGGTCTATACCACGCTGGTGCTTTTGGGTAGAGCGATGTTTATCCACAAAAAAGGATTTTCATGCTTGACCACAACACAACAAATCTGACAGTATAGCTCATTTTTTCCTGAACAAATGAATTCATTAGGATATTTTGCAATTATAGCGCGCACTTTAGCAATAGAACTAACTGCAACTTTTGGCATTTTAAATATCTGAAATCAAAAGAAATCGAAATCAGTGAAATCACAAATCAGAAAAAATCACAAATAAAAAATGGTAACCAGTAACCACAATACATACAAAACAACCACATCCAAAACCAGAACGGACATAACTGAATAAGACAAATACGAGCAGCGAAGTTGCCAGTTAACCAAAAAGATGCAAATTTTTAGTTATTTTAATTATTTATTCCAAAAAATTGACTTTATTTACCTCATTGCTATTTTTTGACCTAACAGGTAAAAGTTGACTTTTGGTTGACCTATTAACTTTGGTAATATACCCCCCTACAGGTGTTTTTATTGCATTTTCAGTCGTTTCAGCGAAAAGTGCCCCATAGGAAACAATTTGACTTTATTGACTTTTGACCGCCCTAAATATTACTAATAACTTCAGCTATATTCCTATTCCTGCCCACTGAGCTATGACCTGGGAGCCTGTCTAGGGCCCCCTAGTAGCAGTGGGGCCCTAAGCGGCCGCTTAGTCTGCTTATGCCAGGAAACGGCCTGGTTGTAACGATCTAAAAGATCTCAACACGCAGCACATCAAGACATGTATGGAATTTATTTGTAATTTTCTGAAGAGAAGATAAGTAGCCATCTTATACATGTAGATATGTTTTAACTTTTCATACGAAGTGAATGTACAATTAACAAGCTCTTGAAACGATTTATTCGTAAACTAAAACTTCATTTATAAAATGACTTAAAATAATATTAGATGATTTAGCATCATTACTCTTGAATGATTACTATTGAATCATGCGTTTATTCTGTTCTATAGGTCTTTATCTGGTTGACATAAATTGTACAGAGTGATGATGGTGGTGCGATACTAATACTAAGTTACATCATTAATAAACTGTGGGAAAAAATCCTGTATTATTAGTGACTGGTGTATATATATATATATACACACAACTTTTATTTTCTTCTATAACTAATATAATAAAGGTTGTTAGAATGAAAACGTAATCTAATACAAAACAAGAAATTTATTATCAGTACAAATACGATACACAGAAAATAGTTAAACGTGCATGGTAAACAGGTGTACAAAGAATAAAGGATACAGTATCCAAAGGGTACGGTGTCGTAACTGCCAGGTAACTGATATCTTTTCCTGTAGGTGTTACGACACACTTTCGTTCCCCTAAATTTTCTGGGCTCGAAAATTATGAGTGCCTACAACCAAGTGCGGTTGTTGGGCATCCTCAGCTTCGTCATCTTCTAAACTCACTAGTTCTTTGAGTGAATTAAAGTTGACGAGCTGACGGTTTGCACGGTTCAGAGTGATGCCTTTAGTCTTCACGATGTACTTAAACTCATCCCCAACCCTCACACGTACCCCGTAAGTTTTTGGACCTGTTGAGACAAAAGAATCGACATAGGCACTATCCCCATACTCATCTCTGACATCATCAGTCAGCTTCCCGAGGAATTCGCCAATTAGGGGCATATAAAGGGTTCCAAAAAACCTTAGCCCCCACATTTGCAGCTTACATGTTTACTTATATCAAAATAGTTTTTAGTGATTATAAAAATATATAAAATTATTTATTGCAGGTATTAAAATTACTCTAGCTGATAAAGTGATAATATAATGGCTTCTCAATTAATTGGTCATTCGGAGAGGCAACGTGTGATAGATCGCATACGAGCAATAACATTTCGGGAAGCTCGTGATGCTGGAGCCACCTTTATAACACGTTCATGGGTTGCCAAAAAGTTGCGAAGAAGTGAGGACTTCGTCAAAAGAAATTGGAATAAAACTTAGGATGAATGTGAAATGGATACAACCAAATCTGGGGGCCCAAATTTGCCACTCTCTCAGGAAACAAAGGACATCATTGAAAGCGGTACGCGTAAGCGGAAAAACAGCTGTGCTAAACTTTCTAGAGAGATCGAAGTGTTGAGAGGAAAGATCGTTGGTGGTGAGATCATTCGACTGTACCGTCATAGGCAAGGTTTAAAGCCTTGGCATGAACTTCCAAAGCCAAGAAAAACTCAACTTAACATCGATGACAGAATGTGGTTTGCCCATTATCTTGAAGATTGGGATGTGGATGATTTCATGCATTTAGCTGTCTCCGATGAATTTTTTGTTTACGTAACACGTCGGCCTAACAATCAAAATGATCGAGTGTGAGCCACAACACCAGATGAAATCGATGACAATGAACATTATCGCGAATTATTAAAAAGTCCAGACTGTGTTGGTGTGTTTGTTTTGTTCACTGCAAAGAAGCTCATGTGGGTGCTGAAGCCAAATGGTCAGAGTTGGGATGGACAGTATTTTCGTGATATTATTCTATCCCAGCATGTCATTCCTTTTCTAAGAAACCCAAACAATGTTATGGATGTCGATCAGGTCACACTTCTGCACGATAAGGCCCCCTGCTTTAAGGCATTAGCCACTCAACAGTTGTTGCGGAACCATGAGATCGATTTCTTTGGAAATGAAAAATGGCCAGGAAATTCTCCTGACCTGAACGTCTGTGAACACATTGGATCAGTTATAAAGGACAAGGTTGAATGTCTCTTGTTTGAAGAACCTGCAGCAAATCGATTTTCGAAGGACACAATGACGCAACACATTGAAACTGTTTTAGCAAATTTGCGTAACGATCAAGATCTATTCACGTCACTTTTGGCAAGCTACTCAAAGCGAATTCAGGTTGTCTTGGAAGCCAATGGCGGGAACACCAAGTTTTAATTGTTTCTCATTAAATGCAGGATTAAATTCTCTTTTGTAAGGTATGTTTAGTTTTACTGTACCTCTAATGGTTTAAGCCATGGGCGGGGGGGGGGGGCTAAGGTTTATTGGAACCCCGTATTCACTTTCTTTTGCCATGAATATCACGCTATCTGTATCCGCGTACAGGACACGTCGCCCAAGAGAATGCATCAGTCCCCAAAGCTTAAAGCGCGCGTAAGCTGTTGTAAAGATGGCTGCGGGGATGTTTCTCACATGTTATGTGTCCGTGGCCATCTCTGTTCTATTGTATCTTATTATGTATGTGTTACCAACATTCATGATTTTCATGACTTCTTCATCGACGGCGTTGGCTTAGTCCCACACTTCTTCAAAACTTTGAGCTAAATGGACGTTCTCCTTGTCTGTATTCTGTGCAAACTTGCCCCAAAGCCTATTGAGCACAACTTTGCACTGAAGCGCTTGTCAGGGTTTCGCGTAATTTGGCTCCGTTCAATCTCTATTCCTTCACGATTATGGTAACGATGGTATATGCTGTTTTTTCATCTCCGGTCTCAACGCGGTGCGGGTAACCTGATGTTTGTATCTTATCCTTCAAAAAAGTGTTTATATATGGTGTGAAGAGATTGGGCAGATTCTGAAACCTCCACACCTCATAAATCTTCAGTATTCTGCAGCCGTGACGAGTAGCTAGGGACAGCTCAGGACTTGTATAAACCCCCCTGATTTTCATCTGGTTGATTGTATGATTACAATCCCCATTGTTAACCTCTGCATGTTAGGCATGAAGTTAGTCTTGAATACTGCAAAGCACAATGATACGATCGTAGTTGCGGCTTGTAGCGGATCACAGTTGAAACGAGTTATGTACATCCTTCTGAAGGTTTGGAAGCATACTCTAAGTACGGGCACGTCATTCACACAATAACGTTCACATTCGCACGCTATATTGTAAGGATTGGCTTCATTAAAGCTGGTGTAGTAGCGTTCAAAGTCTTCACGCTCACTAACACTCATGCTGTCATAGTTAAAGTAAGGTTTAGGAGGTAGTGGCCTTATGTAATTTAAAGTGTCGCCGGTGATGAATGTGTAAGGGAAATACCCTTTGGAAACTTCGGCGTCTACTCACATCACCTTGAGTAGCTTAGCTGATTTACAAGGTGTGAATAACAGTGTCTTTAAGCTGAACATTATTCCTTATCTGCATCTGAATAAGCTTGTTTTCTCTTTTCAAGGGGTCGCCCGTGAATATCTCTGAGGACTCGTGTTCAAACAGTTCCTTGTAAAGAAACTGCATATCAAATTTTGCTGCATTATGCGCTAGAATATACACAGTCATTTTTCTGAACTGATCCGCTAGCTCAACAATATAGTCCACAAACAGTTTCACGGGTGTGTCTTTTGCAGACATCTTAAAACTGTTTTAAAACATTTGGGACATTCATCGCACAAAATATTCATGCACTCATCACAAATGGTCTGGCTTACGAGTAAATGCGGAATAACGTCTTTCGTCTCAGGATTCGTGTAGGTCTCTGTCGTAATATACAGTTATACAAAGTTTATTTTTAGAAACAGCACCGGAATCGTCTAGGGTTGAGTTGGAAGCGAAAGTTTGAGCGAAGAGTTCAGCTTTGCCAGAAGAAGAGACGGCAACTGAGCAGTCGGAATTGAAAAGCGGAGGGAAAGAAGAGGAAGTGAAGTTGTTGAAGAGGTTCTTAGCTAGATGGCAGAAAGAGCGAGAAGAATTAGAATTGAATAGGTTTTCACATTTTTGTCGGATGAAGGAATTTTTGGCGAGTCGAAGAACAGAATTTCCATGATTCCGGTCAGAAATATAAGCTGAATGAGAGTCAGAAGTTGGGTGGCGACAGTACCTTCTGAAAGCATCCTGTCTGTTGCAGATAACATTAGAACAAGTAAAGTTAAACCAAAGTTTTATTTGCATTAATAATAGGAATAAAATATGGAATGTACGCTTCCATGCCCGAGAGAATCACCTCTGTAATGCGCTCAGCATACTCGGAAGGGGCCCGGCCATGGAAGCAGTAATCATTCCATGGAAAATCACAGAAGTACTGCCTAAGGGCCTCCCAATCAGCGGCGCCAAAGTGCTAAAGGCGTCTCCTCTTGGGAGGATCCAAAGGCCGAATTGAAGCAATATAACAGGAAACAGATATGAGATTGTTGTCAGAGGAGCCGAACAGAGAAAAAAGTTTCACAGAGTAAGAAGAAGGATGAGAGGTAAGAAATAAATCCAGAATGTTGGGCCTCTCTCCAAGGCGATCGAGGATACGAGTAAGGTGTTGTACAATCTGCTCTAGGTCATTTAGGACAGAAAAGTTGTAAGCTTGTTCACCAGGGATGCTAGTAAAATGAGAGGAAAGTCAAAGGTGGTGGTGAACATTGAAATGTCCTAAAATGGAGATTTCACAAAGGGAGAGCGGGAAAGAATGTATTCCTCCTTGGAAGTGACGTAGTCAAAGAATTTTGGCGATTCAGTAGAATTAGGAGAAAGGTAAGCAGCTCAGATGTATTTAGTTTGAGATTGGCATGTAAGCCGTAGCCAGATGGTGTAAAATTCGGAAGATTCGAGTTCGAGAATACGAGAACGAGTTAGGTCATTCCGTACATATACGCACCATCCACCTTTGGAGTGAAACTGAGTATAGAGAAAGTAAGAGAGTACAGAAATGGGGTTGCTGACAGTCGTCCCAGACATCCGAGTTTTAGTGAGGAAATGAAGATTAAGTTTAGAGGAGGAGAGGTGGTATTCAACAAATCGAAAATTTGAGAAAAGGCCACGAATGTTGCAGAAATTAATGAACACTGAATCAAGCTGAGGAACAAGAATATCTCGAATGGGCAGTAGCAGATCCAGCAACGCTTTCCGTTATCGGCAGTGGGGGAGCCAGAAATGGAGATATTTATGGTCCCCTCCTCAGGGGGACTCCGAGACTCTTGATGTTGATGCTATTTATCTTAAATTTGAAAAGATTATGCAGCGTGTAAGACGCATGTATATGTAGTGAAGACTAGGGAGAGAAGTGTGTTTGAGAGCATATTGGAGTGCTCACAGGGTAGATGAGACACGGAAATAGATCAGCTGAGGACAGTAACAGGAGAAACGGGAGTTTCAGCAATCCCTATCTTCTCTCTAACGGCTGGTCTAAAAACAGGAAGAGGATTAGGAATGTGGAGGATGGATTCCCCGGTATAGAGGTGTATAGACAAATTGTTCATTTTAAAAGGTCATTGATAAATTAAAAGGAAAAGCGGGCAACAGTTCAATTTCTGAGAAATATTGGAGTAGTAACACAGTAACTCTCCAGTGTTATATATATATATATATATATATATATATATATATATATATATATATATATAAAACGAACGAGTGAATTTTAACCTCATAAATTGCTCAAAATGGCTTCCAAAGGCCAGGTAAACACCCTGAAATCTGAAATGAAGGACAAAGCAAATAAATATAATTCCCTCTTTGACTTAGTACACAAAAGTAATAGTGTAATCAAAGACTTTGAGGCAGTAATAAAAGTTGTGCAACATGATAACGAATTGTTAAAGAGGGACAATGTAAGACTGAAATATAGAAATATAGAGCTCGAAAAGAGCATTCAGTATGCACGCGATGAGATAAACGATCTTAACTCTAGCCTAAATTACTGTTACTTATGGTATATATAGTGTCGTGCGCAACCCCTTAATTTATGTGGTGCGCACCTTTTTCTAATTGCACTTATTTCTTACGCGCGTGTTCGTTTATTTCAGGATGACTCTGCCTATCCACTCGGATGGCCCTTTAATGTTATACGCGTATTTTCCCTCGGCTTACTTGACGCCCACTTTGGATTTCCCACTTTCAATGTTAATTTACCCTCAGCTCACAAGAGAGGCCTATTGCAAGGTAGCATAAAAACGACACACTCCTTCTTATAAAGTTTATTTCATTTCACTCCAATTAGTACATAAATTCAAAGAAATAAGCTGATGTAGGATTATAAATTTTGTTAACAAAAAAAATCAAATTATTCATTTAAAGAAAATGTTTACCAATATTTAAGTCTCAAAAATCATTTATACAGAGGGGGTTTTTTTAATTGCGTGTAACTTTAAAAAACAGCACTAAATTCAAATTTCGTAATCTAAGAAGTTAGAAAAATGGTTTACTTACAAAGATTTTGGGAAAGTTACTCTCAACAGTTCTGCGCGAGTTCCGCAGAGTTTTTCCAGGAAAAAAGTCCGTCAAATAAATTAGATTTCCTCTCACAATAACTGAATGGTCATGCACTAACTTCCCGGGTTTCCACAGGACCCAGTTCAACAAAAGATATTGACTCTTCCCTGAGGAAACCTAATATGTCGCAAACTTAAAGTTTAACATTTAATGAGAACAAAATTAAATTAAAAGAAATTCCACAAAGTTCTTTTTTCCCAGTCGCTAACAATAACGCTCTTACACACAAGTTCGCGTAAACAAAAGCAATTAAAATTTTTAAGTACAACGTGAAACAGTTTTAACTGAACTTAGAAATTTTCACTCACACCACAGATTTTAAGGAGTTATTCTTACAAGCCTCTTTTAACTTTCAGGACGAATCTACAACTGACTTAAAAATCTAAACTACCTTAAAATTCCAAGGACTCCGCCTTCCAATATTCTGAATGACCTATCAAAACATTTTCATTACATAAGGTCGTCCCTACGAAAGCTTTCATCCATACATAAGGAAAGAAGGAGCTTCTCTTTTCCCTCACTGCGTGCTCCACGAATCATTGTCCTTTGATTGGACATTGACATTCCCTTCCAAAACCAAAACTCCTCCTTTTCCTTAAAAATCAACTTAAAATTGAGTTCTTTCTTCGAAGCCACTTGGTTTCCCAAATTTATGACCAACGTCATGGTCCAACTTAACAAGTGGATTCGAAGTCTGTCTCACAAAAGTTTAACCACGAAGCGAAGCGAAAACAAACCATTTTACATCTGAACTCGGCCAGCTTGTTTTTCCTTCTCCTCGTAGCTATGGCTACTTTTCGCCCCTGCCATAAATTTCCCGCACGGTTGTCTTGGGTTATACCATTCACGTGAGAAAACAAAAATAAAAATCGAACGAACGTTAAACAATCTGAAACATTTTTATTTATTTATTTATTATTAACCATAACCCAAACTACCTTGTTTTAGAGATCTAAACAACAAAATCTTAAAACTAAAATGTCTGCGCTTATTCTCGTAAGAGATTTCGGCACGCAAAATTTACCGCCACAACAAATGTATATTACTATGTTAGTAATATACTATATATATTCAGAAGTACACCTCTTCATTCCCTGACGAGGTGTACTTCTGAATATATATATATATATATATATATATATATATATATATATATATATATATATATGTTGTGTGTGTGTGTGTGTGTGTAGTATATTACTAAAGTAAAGCTTACTTACATTTCCACGATGCTGGACCAACGATGATTTGGGCCCGGAACTGAATGAAGCTGTACGAAAATGTCAAGTAAATTTTGAATGACGTCCATATTTTGATTGGTTGAGGCTCCCCATCGTTTCCTATAAATATTATATAAAGAAACATTACCTCTATAGTGTTGTGTAACATGGAAAATTAAATTGTATGATGCGCCTCGGTGGTGTAGTGGTTGGCGTCGCTGACTACGAATCCATCGGCCCCGGCGCGCAGCAAAACCCAGCTGTTCATCTTTCCACACAATAAAGTGGTTGGTAGATAAATGGGTACCTAGGTGGCCTAGTGGTTAAGACGCTGGGCTGCTGATGGGGCGTGGTTCGGATTCCACGTTAAACTGTAGGTCTAAGGTGGAGTGAAAAGCTTGACCTTCGTCAGAATGAACAAAGGTAAGGTATTAATATATTTATATTATCACGGAATATTCTTTATTCTTTATATTTAGTTATTTTACATCTTATTTTTAGCTTTTTAGCACTAATGATGAAAATTAAAATATCTCTAAACGTTTGCCTACATTGTTCAACATTTGTCATTCTCTTATTTCATATTATGTATATACAGGGTGTCCCGTAAGTCTGGACCCATAGGGAAAAATAATAAAATTACAAAATAGTCCAAAAATTTATTACATAATCTGTTCAAAGTGTCCGCCGTTGTGTCGCACACATAGTTGAAGACGCAATCTCCACTGCGACAGCACTTTCTGAATCACAGTCGGCAGAAATTTCTTGACACGCCTCCACAATGCGTGCTTTAAGGTGGAAAATGTTCTGAAGTTTGACCTCGTACACTTTGGCTTTCAAGTGGCCCCACAAATAAAACTCCAGCGGAGTAAGATCATAATAAAAAAATAATAAAAATAATAATAAAATAATGAAAAAATATATTATATAAATAAATTTTTGGACTATTTTGTAATTTTATTATTTTTCCCTATGGGTCCAGACTTACGGGACACCCTGTATATATTTATATATATATATATATATTTATATATATATATATATATTATTATATATATATATTATATATATATATATATATATATATATATATATTATGTATGTGTGTGTGTGTGTGTGTGTGTATTTTTTACATTCAGTCATAGATGCTGAAGAATAATGATACAACTAGTTGAAACATATTTAATGTGGTCAAAGTTCATTTAAGTATGTTTATTGTAAATAGTCGCAAATTGATTTGAAGATAATGTACGCCCTTCTAGAAACAATACAGATTTTTTTAATTTCCCTAAAAATTAAGCCCTTTCTGAAGTCTGGGTATCTAGTTGCTGAAGAGAGACTTAAAATTTAGACGATACATAAATGGGCAAAGTAATTTGCAAAAAACGTTTTACTATCTAAACATAGGTTAAGATTTTGCAGATAACTGGCTCCACAGGAAGTTTCATTGCAATGAAATTGAGTTCTATTAAATGAAAAGGGATTATCGTGATTGACAGTATATATATATATATACACACACGATGAATTTCACAATTAAACACGTGAAAAGAATGAATGATGTAAACACACAAGGGAATAGAAAAATGATTTCAAGTCCTTTCGTGTATTCAGAAGTACACCTCGTCAGGCTGTCAGGGTACACCTCTTCATTCCCTGACGAGGTGTACTTCTGAATACACGAAAGGCCTTGGACTCATTTTTCTTTTTCCTTGTGGGTTTATATATATATATATATATATATATACTGTATATATATATATATATATATATATATATATATATATATATATATATAAAATAAAAAGGTAACGCACACAAATTTCTCCGACCATAACCTAATCAATATACAGTACAACTGAAGTCAGCATCCAGAGGTCCGAAAACGCATCCCACAGAGGCAGAAGGAATATTTGAAGGCTTAAAAATAAATTCAAAGAAAGTAGATTGGGAAAGTGTAAATAAAGATTTAAAGGAAGTAAATTGGGAATTACGGTACTTTCTTGTTATCCCGGACCCCAGACTTTTTGCCAGATTCGTACGCCACTTCCCATATTGCGAAATTTCATTGCCAAATATTTATTTTTTTAAACGTTAAGTAACTAACCTAACCTAACCTAACCCAACCAGGGGTTAGGTTAGGTTAGGTTTGGTTAGTTACTTAATATTTAAAAAAAATTGGCAATGAAATTTGGTAACCTGGCAAGTGGCGTCCGAACCTTGCAAAGATCTGGGGTCTGGGATAATAGGAAAGTATCGGAATTACTACTTCACGAGAAGACTCCAGAACAAATACTAGGTATAATGGAGTCTGAAACCAAACCTATATTACTGAAGCATGTTCCAGAGAGACAAATGAAGAAACGGAGCAAGCTCCAGAGAAAAATCAGGACACTATTTAGACAACGGAAGCAAACCGTAAAACATCTCCACGGATACAAAACTGATGCAAGAAGATTCAAAGTAGAGAGGAAACTAGGCGAAATAGAAATGGACCTAAATCAAACATTCATACATAAGACAAACGAGGAGGAAAACAAGGTAGCAGAAAACATAAAAAATAACCCAAAATACTTCTACATTTTTGCGAAAACGAAAATGCAGAGTGCAAAGAGTATTGGTCCGTTGATAGACGGGGAGGACAAACACACAAATGACCCCAAAAAATTTAGCGAAGTGCTTAAGGAACAATTTAACTGTGTTTAGCACCTCTAAGTCCGAGATGAAAGTAGAAAACGCAGACGAATTTTTCGACATTGATACAAATCAGCCAAGGACAAATTCTGGCACAAACCTATTAATGGACTTAGAGTTCTCGGAAGGAGATGTACTGTAATTAAGGCTCTATCACAAATGCGAGACAGTTCGGCACCAGGGCCAGACACATGGAGTGCGACATTTCTGAAGAAATGTAAAGAGAGTATTGCCAAACCGCTATATTTACAATGGAGGAAATCACTCGACACAGAACAGATTCCACTGCCATTGAAGAACGCGAACATTGTCCCTTTATTCAAAGGTGGCAACAGAGCAATGCCCAAGAATTATCGACCGGTAGCTCTCACCTCACACTTTGAACGTATAATTAGAGGCGAAACTACCTACTACCTACAAGAAAAGAACTTATACAACCCAAATCAACATGGTTTCAGGGCCGGAAGATCATGTCTATCACAGCTATTAGACCACCAGGAGAAAATACTGGAAACATTGTGTCGATGACAAAACATAGATGTAATATATACTGAGTTTGCTAAAGCCTTCGATTAATGTGACCATGGAATTATAGCACATAAACTTAAGAATACAGGAATTACTGGAAAGCTGGGAAGATGGATATTTAATTTCTTGACGCAAAGAACAAAAAAGTCATGGTAAATGGAGTCAAATCGGAAGTCTCGGAAGTAGAGAGCTCTGTCCCACAAGGGACAGTACTAGCTCCCTTGCTGTTCATAATGATGATTGCAGATATTGATGCAGATATCAATGACAGTATTATATCATGTTTCGCAGATGACACAAAGATATACAAGGAAATATTGAACGAAGGTGACATAGAAAGATTACGAAACGACATTGAAACATTATTCTAAGGGCAGAAGACAGCAATATGAAGTTCAAAGAAGAAAAATTCCAACTTCTATGATATGGTAATAACAAGGAGCTACAGAAAAAAAGGGTACAAAACTCTGCAACCCAAACAGATAACACCAAATCCACAAATCAGGGATCTTGGAGTAATAATATCGTCGTATGCAGAATTCAGAGAGCACTATAACATCACAATTACAACGGCTAGAAAAATAATGGGAATCATCTGGAGGAGCTTCCGCAGCAGAAAAGCAAACATCATGCTCAAATCATCCTACCAATCCTACCAATAATTGAGTACTGCTCAGTACTCACAAGCCCATACAGAAAACGAGATATTGCGAACATTGAAGCTATACAAAGGACTTTTACGTCGAAGATAGAAGAAACGGAAGGTGAAGACGACTGGTCTCGACCACAATCCCTGGAACTCTACTCTCTCGAAAGAAGGCGCGAGCGGTACACAATAATAGTGATGGATCGAGTGGTCGGTTTTTCACGTTTGCGGTTGTCGAATTTTTTCCAACCGCGGTTGCGGTTGCGGTTATCATATACTAGGAAAAATGCGTAATTATTAACTGGATTTAGCCACTATAGTGCGATTTAGCCACACTTGGTACATAATATATACTAAATAGTATTTATTTAGTAAATACCTTATGTTGAACACAAGTTTCGCAATACACCGCTACCGCTATTTGTGTGTTGCAAAACTTGTGTTCAACATAAGGTATTTACTAAATAAATACTATTTAAATGAAGTATATTCTAAACTTATATAGCTATTATGAAAGAATAGGTCAAATTAATTAAAACCATATTTTGCACTAAGTGTGTTACCAGGATGAGGGACGAGGACCCATCGCACTGTTCATCCCACCTACCACTTTCCCCAGCCTCCACCCATTGGAAAGTTACAACCGCAACCGCACTTATGGAACGGCGGTTGCGGTTACGGTTGCGGTTGTGAATTTTTGTGCGGTTGTAGTGCGGTTGCGGTTGCGGTTATTCGATCCATCACTACACAATAATATACATATGGAAAATACTTGAGGGCTCTGTCCCTAACCTTAGAAATGAAATAGAAACAAACTGGAATGAGAAAAGGGGCAGATTTCGTACGGTCCCAGCCGCGGTGGGATAAGGAGCCATGAAAACGAGGATGGAAAATACCCTCAGAATACGAGGCCCAAAGCTTTTCAATGTCCTACCAAAAGAGGTGAGGAATCTCCAGCACACTGACCTGAATAACTTCAAGAACCAGCTGGACAGATTCCTGTGCAAAGTCCCTGACCAGCCACGCGTGGCTGGTTACGAGGGCAGGAGGAGATCAGACAGCAATTCCCTCCTTCACCAAATCCCGCAAATGAGGCGGGACGCTGCAGAGGTGTCGACTGTACATCGATCCTGAACCGTCGTTCGAACTCACCTAAAGTAAGTAAGTAAGTAAGGTAAGTAAGTATATATGTACAGGGTGAGTAAAAAAAAAGTGACCCCTTAGAGGTAAACTGTCATATTAAAAAAAGTAAGGGGACTAGAGCTCCCAAACTTCATAAATGCTTACCTTAGCATGTTGTTCGTCTTATTTGAGAAGTTGCTCGATGTATCGCCCTTCCTGCTCAACGCAGGCCTACAAACGTGGACGCCACTGATCAATACACCTGTTTACATATCGTTGAGACACCGTCTCCTAGCCGAGCAGAATTCTTTCGCGTAATTCATCTATGTCTCTTATATTGGCACCAGGGATGTAAATTTTGGACTTCAGGGCTTCCCAAATACCATAATCTAGTGGCGAAAGATCGGGGCTACTAGCCGGCCACATATTGGTTCGATAAAATCCGGTGTTTCGTTCTCAAGAAATGTGACAGTTTGGCGTGCTCTGTGAGCAGGGGCTCCATCTTCTTGAAAAGTATATCTTTCACTTTATCTCACTGACATTCGACGAATTAGCGCTTTCGTCTAATGACAGCCTCAGGAACACTGAAATAAATAACAAGTTCGAGACTATATATAGGTCACAAAAAAATAAAAATAAAATAGAAAAATAAAAATTGTAGGAGGAGCATACAAATTTATAAGGAAAAACTACCAGAGTTGCGTAGAACTTCTTCACTTCGTAGCATTTTGGATCGCAAAATTAAGTCTCATTCGAAACAGTCAGTGAAGTGAAAAAGCAAGCTCAAAATGTGTTTTGAACCTTTCTTCGAAAAACATTAGTGACGATGCAAAAAATGCCCTTGTATTTGGTATGTTCTTTTTCATTGTTAAAAAACCTTCTGCTTTACAAATTTGTTATAGTCTTGCTTGCTTTGAAAAACAGTGTAATCTTCCTTAGTCTTTGGTTAACATAGTTAAAGGCCTTGTCTATAGTGCTGCGAATAGTACTTACGAAGAAAACTTTCCTAAATGTTTTCGCGATAGCATCTTACAATTAAAAAAAGACGGTAAGCTCCATATTACTAAAGCAGAGAAGGCTAGCACCATAGTTATTATGGACAAAGTGGAATACATTATAAAGATGAACGAGCTTCTCCAGAACCCCGCCACATACAGAAAGCTTAGGAACAACCCGCAGGATGACGTCATCAAATCATTCAGTAGTGGCTTGAAACGCATTCTCAAAGATCATAAGGACTTAATTCCGCTTTTCACGTCCACTTCTTCTCTTCCCTACCTTTGCGGTTTTATTAAAATCTACAAACTTGGCAACCCTATGCGCCCTATTATTAGCTCTGTGGTTCTATTACTGATAAACTCTCCAAATGGCTTGTCAAAGTCTTGTCCTCCATTCTCGGAACTATCTCTGATTCACATGTAAACAATTTCATGGATCTTACTGAAAAGATGAATAATATACGTACTGAAACCAGCGATAGATTGATCAGTTTACAAAAGTGCCGATTGATGATATGCTTGACTTTCTCTCTCGAGAATTACATAAGTATGACCTGCCACTACCTACACACATCGTTTTGGAACTCATTAAAATTTGCATCAAAGACTGTAAATTCACTTTCAATAGCGAGTATTATCAACAGGTTTTTGGGATGGCCATGGGTAATCCCTTGTCGCCCCTCCTCTCCAATATTTATATGGAGTTTTTCGAAATTACTTACATTCCGAGAATCCTGGGGGTTGGCATCCCATAGTTGCAGTACGTCGACGATATTTTTTTTTGTATCTGGCCCATGAAGCGTGACCTGGATGACTTCCTCCTTCAGTTAAATAATGAAGCCCCCCCTCCATTAAATTTTAAGTTTAGTATTTATCGGAAAAACAAACAATTTGTCCTACGTACACTTTTACTCCGGACATGACACCCCCATCAAGAAAGCCATATTTTCTTCACAGTTTCTATGCACTCTTAGGATCGCCAGTCCGAAATACATGGATGCCGAATTAGAAAAATTCAACAGTATTGGAAGTGATTTGTGTTACCCACCCGCTTCTTTGGAATCTTGTCTTAACAAGGCAAAACGAACTTTCTATGGTGTGAATTTTAGTACTTCCATTTTTCCCAGGCTTTTTAGGCATTGCTAATGTACTTAAACTTTTGAATATTAATGTAGTATTTTCATATGACAATATTGTGAAAAATATCATAGTAAAAAATAGCCCTACCAATAATTCAGGCATTATCTATAAAATTGGTTGTAAACAATGTGATTCCTTTTACACTGGACAGACGGGAAAGGATTTGCACACACGTGTAAAACAGCATCAATATTCCGTTAGAACGGGACAGTCGTCCAGTGTCCTTTTCGTCCATTTGTCAGAGTTATCCCACGGTAGTGATTGCAATAATGCTTCAATTTTGTTTCACTCAAGCAATATTGTTAATAGAAATATTCTTGAGTTTGCCATTATTCAACTTACAAATAATTTTAACATTAGCCAGGGTTTTTTTTCGCTTGATCCTGTTGTTTTGAATTCGTTCAGAACGAAGTTAGACAAAAGGGGCAAAGTGCTAAATCTCTGGTAGATTTTCCTTATATTTTTGTATGCTCCTCCTACAATTTTTATTTTTCTATTTTATTTTTATTTATTTTTTATTTTTGTGACCTATATATATAGTCTCAAACTTGTTATTTATTTCAGTGTTCCTGAGGATGTCATTAGACGAAAGCGCTTGAACACCATTCTGT
The DNA here is from genome assembly GCA_023014485.1 of Bathynomus jamesi. NCBI lineage: Eukaryota > Metazoa > Arthropoda > Malacostraca > Isopoda > Cirolanidae > Bathynomus > Bathynomus jamesi. The sequence continues at coordinate 1,119,146 of JAJOZX010000560.1, forward strand.
GTTTCCTTTTTCCTTCGTAGTTATTTTTATCATATATATATATATATATATATATATATATATAATATATATATTAAATGCACGTCGGTAACTGTGCTGAATCATTTTAAAACATTCATGCATATTCAGTAAAGTCGGACATTCCTAATGTAGGTTAAAACTTAGCAACCATTTGTAAAAATAGATGTGTAACTAGCACAATATTTAAGAAAGAGAAACGTTTAAAAATACTTATCAAGGCGTTAATGTAACGAAGTTTCATGTAAACCGCTGCTTGAGAGCTGGCATAAAGAATGAAATTTTCGTTGTTGTTTGACGTTATAAGAGGTTAAGTTAGAGTTGTGGGAATGATGTTAAAAAGCGGGGAAAAGGGAAATATAGGTGAAGAGTTGATGGGGCCTCGGGCTCACCAAGGATGCGCAGGGTTTTTTTTATGGGTAAGGTGAGGTGAAAGGTGATTCACCTCCCTTGCGCGTTCAAGCTTTTGTGAGGTGCTTCTTTTGTTTGCTAGAGTTTGGGTCTTCTACTTCTTTTTTTTTTATTCATTTATTATTTTTTATTTTTTTATCTTCTGTTGGGTACAAAGAGTGCCGTTGGTGGGGGTTTCTGCTGCGGCGGTAAACTTCTCTTGAAGAGGAAGTACTCTCCCGCGGCGTGCCCAATATTGAGTTCTGCATAGGTCTGTGGCGATGTGTTTCGGACCTTGCTCCAAATTTTCTCCGCCCTGTTGTGCAGGAGCACATTCATTTCTGGGTTTATATAGCTGATCATAGGTCTATGCTACAGTACACAGTTAGTTGCCAGATTTCCCCATTATTTTAATTTGGTATGTGCGGTTCCATACGATAGATATTTCTTTATCTAAAGGTGACCAACAAAATTTATAGTTTGTTAATGAAAAACCGTTTTGATTTATTGTGTGCTGGAGGTGTAGTACGCAATTATCTTTCTAGCAAAAGCATTTTTCACAACTGACGCAATGTACAAATGTGAATATCTGACAACTCGTAATGAACGTTATAATAAGTTCTAATACGATTTAAAGTGTCGTATTTTGTTGATGGATAAATTGCATTCCTTTCCCCAATTGTATGATTACAACCTGCAGTTAAAAACTGCGCAATATTAAACTAATAAAAAGGAAAATGTACTGACGTTTGACACAGTCCTGATCAGAAATTAAAAAAACTGACACAATCAACCCTGGATGTTCAATTTCTAAAGAGCCCGAAATAGGAACAATGAAATGCTCGAGTGTGTGTGTGTGTGTATATATATATATATATATATATATATATATATAAATATATATATATATATATATATATATTTCATTCTAGATATTGCTTATAAGTATTGTTTTAAATGTATAGAATGAACGTAAACAATCATATTTAATTTTCGACCCTTCACCCAACTAAAACGAACCACCGCTTTTTGTTTGAATACAGGAAACGATACTTGGGGAAATGTAGGGATGAATGTGTGAAATCGAATTTGAAGATTCTGTTTTTTTATCAAACAAATATCATATCTTACACTCTTGTCCACCTTTTAGAAATTAACTATGTGATTATGGAGATTATAGTTTCCTTTTTCAATATTTAAACCCGTGGGAATTAATTCAGTAAGTGCTTGGATGGTGCAGTACGCATTATGAAATTACTTCTGCCCTAATAGATCGCCGTATATAGGGTGTTTATAAAGTCCCTATCTATTTCAGTGAAAACGTAGCAAAAAAGGGTAAAATTCAATGAAAATATAATAGAAGGCATACATTTAATGAATACTTAAGCATATGATTCTACATGAGCACCATCAGTATCTCCACAGAGTTCGAATCTGTCAGCAGCATTGCGGAACACATTTTGGAGCATGACGGGGGTTATTTTTGTAACTGCTGTTACGATACGAGCACGTAAATGTCCCAGCTTCCTTGAGATGGCATTTTAAACACCGTCGTCTTTGAACAAGATGGGGCACTTTGTCATTACGCAAACATTGTTCGGGAGTACCTAAATGAACGATTTCCAAATCGGTGGATCGGACGTGGAGGGAACAGGCCCTTGGCTGCTCGATCTCCTGACCTAACACCCTTGGATTTCTTTGCATGGAGCCTTATCAAATCAAACGTCTATCAAACGAGGGTTACAGATCTGCAAGATTTATGTGCTCGTATCGTAACAGCAGTTACAAAAATAACCCTTGTCATGCTCAAAAATGTGTTCCGCAATGCTGCTGACAGATTCGAACTCTGTACAGATACTGATGGTGCTTAAGTACTCATTAAATGTATGCCTTCTATTATATTGTTATTTAATTTTACCCTTTTTGCTAAGTTTTCACTGAAATAGATAGTGCCTTCTTAAAAACCCTGTATATATATATATATATGAACTTGTAACCTCGTTCGTATATTTGAGAGGAGAAAAAGTTTATCAATTCAACCAAAAAATAAATCACTAGAAATAAAATAATGTTTTCGTTCTAACTTTTGAATGAAAATACTTGATAAAAATTTATTTTCCTTTTTGTATGGCTAGACCGAGTTTTGTTAGCACGATGTATTGAAACTGTTGAAAGTTTTTATTGCTTTAGTTTAAAAGCACGCAAATCAAAAGAAAAATTTTTGATTTAGCTAGTGAGATGAATGGTGTGTTTAGTGCTAGCATTTCTTTAAATTTATTTTACAGATATATATGATAGTTTAGAACAGCTACAGTTTAACTGGCTAAACTATATGACAATGAAGGAAGACAGATATTGATATTTGTACTTATGAAAAAAAATAATATAAAATTAGCTATGATGATGATAATAATGATAATATTAGTTAATCAGATATTAATTACAATGTTACCTCTTTATTATAAAATTTTGACCGCTTGTTGATTGAAATATATAGGATACCCCTAGATTAGAAAATTAAAATGAAATTTAAATAAAATTAATTAATAATTTCTAGCTCTATTTTCCTAATACAAATATCAGAAGAAACTGTTTAGGAATTAAATTGCAGTTAATCAGTTTTTGTTTTGATTTAGTTATTGCGTAAATGAATAGAGCAAAAAATTAAATCTTTACACTCAAAGGCGAATATAGGATTAATTGATGATAAAGATGATGCCATTTGAGAATGCAATAGCTTTCGCTATTGCATGCTGTATATTTTGAGACCCTACGTGTTCGCATATGGGTCTGTTAGATACAACAGATTGTAATTTCTGCCTCTTATTCTGTTTTTGTCTGAATTATGAAATTTTATTTAAAGTTTTATTCCGGTTTTGGGCAATCAAAGTAGGGAGTTTGTTATTTGTTAGGTTGGCACACTTACGCTACCTGCTTTATCTTTTTCTCTGAACGCTGGCGGGTGCCGACAGAACGCTGGCGGAACGAGACGGAACGCTGTGTAAAAAGAGCCATGGATTTTTTCCTTTTCCTACTCAACTCAATCTTAGGTTAGGTTAACCTAACCTATCCCCGGCCTGAAATTCATCTGGTCAGGGAATGTTTCCCGGTCACAAATACATCTGGTCAGGGAATGTTTGTTTGTTTGTTTACTTTTTGTTTGTGTTTGTTTTGTTTTTCTTTTAAACCTACAAATATCTCTCATAAAAGACCGTGAAGCCACATAAAGGAAGGTGAGGAACCCAAGGGGAGGGGCCCCCGCAAGGGACCCCTTATGAAAGACGGTGAGGAACCAAAGGGGAAAATTCTCAAATTAATCCAATTCTTTCTCCCTTTTTGTCATCATACTACTGGTTTGTATTGCAGACACTCTTGGATTTATAGTCCGGATGGATTGTATTGCAGACACTCTTGGATTTATAGTCCGGATGGATTGTATTGCAGACACTCTTGGATTTATAGTCCGGATGGATTGTTTTGCAGACACTCTTGGATTTATAGTCCGGATGGATTGTATTGCAGATACTCTTGGATTTATAGTCCGGATGGATGATTCATCAGGAGCATGACGCCCACAAGTTTGTGTTTCCTTCCCAAGGCAACACAAATGCACCGGTTCTAATCACAAATACATTCATATCACCTCAGGTTTCCTCTACACAAACTGGATCAGGAAATCAGAATATTTGCAACTTCAAAACTTCCATCTATATCGGCCTTTAGGTTGTTTGAATCATTGATTTCCTATTTCGTTCTCATCCGTAAAATACTAAAATAAAATATTAGAAATATATATATATATATATATATATATATATATATATATATATATATATATATGCAGTCAGTGTGAGAAACCAGTCATTTCACGTAATGCCTAAAAATTTCAGGTATTTCGCGTAATACCTGTGCCTTAAACATAGGTAATACACATTACTAACCTAACCTTAGTAGTATGACCGCAAAATGGACGAGTGCAATGCAATTGCAAATGTTGCAAGAGTACCAAGCCACCCCAACCCCCTTTGTTGCAAGGCACACCATAATGCCAACCCCCTTGTTGCAAGGCACCCCAAAATGGGGTTGCAACAAGGGTTATGCAACTTGGAAGCGGAGTTATCCCCCAAGCTGCAGTGAATCTCCCAAAGGGGGAGACCTAACCTAAGAGAGAGGAGAGAGAAGGAGAGGTGTTCGCTCGGCAGGAGCCAAGCGCATATTAAGACTTCAGCCGAGCAGCCGTTGTCTTATAGGACCCCTAATCAGCCAGCTAGCTTAATCAGCCAGTTGGCTTATCTGGCTGAGTTGCCAGATTGCGCTATTTATTTAATTAAAGCATATATTCTGACATAAGCCGCTAGTTGGCTTAGAAGGCTTCTTAGAAGGCATAAATGGCCTGTATATATTAATAACCTCCGAACGAATTAAAAGCGCGCACAAACGCACATACAGTCATCGACTGTACACCCATAAACCCCCTATTATCACACACACACACACACATATATATATATATATATATATATATATATATATATATATATATATACCACCACACAGAAAAAGCATCACATCACCAACAATCGTCTAAGTATAGACTTTTAGGAGCTCATCCCATCAACAGCACATGGTGAGATGAGGGCTACGACTTTTAGGAGCTCATCCCATCAACACCACGTAACCGATATGAGGGCTACAACCAAGCGTCCAAACTTAGACGATTGGTGGTGAAACTATTACACAACAACCCACCAACCACCTCCACCTCCGCCTTACCATCTCCTGGTAGACCGACAAGGCCTCTAAATACGACCCAATAGACACCTATTAAACATAAACAAATAGGACCCCATTATTGCAACACTCGATCATATTGTTTATTTCCCTCTCTCACCACCAGTTGGCGTATCTGGTTGAGTTGCCAGTTTGCACTATTTATTTAATTAAAGCATATATTGTGACTTAATTCGCCATTTGGTTTAGAAGGTTGAGTTCCAGATAGCAATATTTAATTAAAGCATATATTCTGGTTTAGAAATCCGCTTTAGAAACTAACAAATTGATATAATTAAATACTGTGTACAAACAAAAAGGAATAAATAAAACGCCAATACATCATTCTGTTTATTTAGGCGAATTGAATGGGAATAAATATACATTGGGGTGTGTATATATATATGATCAAAAAATAATAATAGCATCACGAATGGGAAATATATAATAAGAAATATACAAAACGGTGCATTATCAATATATTAGTACAGGAAAAATATATACAGTTATATTAAATAATTAAATATATATAATCAGAAATATACAAAACGTTGTATTATCAAAATATTAGTACAGGAAAAATATATAGTTATATTAAATAATTAAATATATATAATCAGAAATATACAAAACGTTGTATTATCAAAATATTAGTACAGGAAAATATAGTTATATTACCCGATTTTTTTTCCGTCCGAATTGCTCGAAGTTTTACACCCCACCTTAGAGTTTAACACGGATCATTAGGCTACCCTGGATATCTCGGCCGCTCTGGGTCTCGAACCCAATTTTTTATTTTTTCTGATCATTAGGCCTCCCTAGGTAGGAACCGTGGAAGGCCGCGCCGGGTCTCGAACCAAAATTTTTTTTTTACTGGTCATTAGGCCTCCCTGGGTAGCAACCGTGGAAGGCCGCACCGGGTCTAGAACCAACCTCCTTTTAACGCGCGACGCACATAAACGTAATGGGTATGTACACTGTGCCAACTGGCTGATGATGCCAACTGGCTGATTGGGGGTCCTATAAGACAACGGCCGCTCGGCTGAAGTCTTCATATGCGCCTGGCTCCTGCCGGGCGAACACCTCTCCTCTTTCTCTCCTCTCTCTTTCTCCAAGTTGCATAACCCTTGTTGCAACCCCATTTGGGGGTGCCTTGCAACAAAGGGGGGTTGGCACTATGGGGTGCCTTGCAACAAGGGGTGGGGGTTGGCACTATGGGTGCCTTGCAACAAAGGGGTTGGAGGGTTGGGGTGGCACTGTGGGGTGCCTTGGCACTCTTGCAACATTATGCAACATTTGCAATTGCATTGCACTCGTCCATTTTGCGGTTATACTAACCTTCACGAAGTCGTTAATTGCTTATTCGAATTACGCGAAATGCCTCAAATTTTGAGGCATTACGTGAAATGACTGGTTTCACACATTGACTTTAACCCCTCCGTCTATGGCCTTGGGCGGTTCGAAGTTGACGGGGCTTCTGGTTAGGTGGCAGCAACGGATTTGTTACTCTGGAGTATCTGGTACCGAATAGGGTATCGCAGAAGTTTCTCTTATACTACTCTCCGATTTCTTCTTGTAGTGGATCGGAGGATTCTGTGGAGCTTACTAAATTCTCTGAAGGTTCCCCGATTCTTCTTGTAACGTAACGGGAAATTATTTTTCTCTATTTAAGACTAAGTTCTCTGAAGAGAGCACGGCTCGAAGGAGAAGACAAAGATATTCTCTTACTGTAGTTTACTGCTAAAATGTTACAGGAAATGCTCAGCCTCAAAGTTAAATCAGACAATCAAAATAATAATTTGAAAAATTGTTTGACTATTTATACTGAATTTTTGGTGACATTATTATTATTTAATATTGACCTGTTTTGTTTTTTATTATCAAAGGCTGAATTATTTTGCAAAATATTTGAAGATAAGGTAAATATTTTAGCTGTAGCAATATCTAAACAGAGAAGCAAGATATTTGAAGATGAAGCCATATTTCTATTTTAAACCGCATATTGACAGATCTGACGTTATCATGATCTGCCGAGTTAACTAAAAGTGGAAATCGAAATATGCATTTTATTATGAATTACAATTAAACAAGCATATGAGCAAAAATTAAATGCCTAAACTTTAAAATTAATGTTAAGTAAAACATGACTTCATCTTCTACAACGAGAGAGAATGTATAAAGAAAATGAACATTGTAGAATTTAAAAAGATTACATTATGAAGCTAAATCTAAAAAAATTATTAAGTAAATTAAAAATAAATAATTCAGCAATTATTCAGCAAAATTAAAATTGAAAGAAAATAAAAAAATTATCCAAACTCGTGTCACTGTTGTGCGAATTTGGACTCTATATGTAAAAATGAATATAATAATATAAATATATACGAATATAAGTATTATATGAATATAAAAATTATATGAATATAAGGATTATATGAATATAATGAATATAAGGATTATATGAATATAACGAATATAAGGACTATATGAATATAAGAATCATACGAATATAAAAATTATATGAACGTAAAAATTATATGAATATAAGAATATATGAATATATGAATTATCCATTGTTCAATTTTACACACACACACACACACACACACACACATATATATATATATATATATATATATATATATATATATATTTAGGAGAAATCCAATGACAAGGAGAAATGTAAATGCCATGAAAAGTCTTCTTTATTGCGCAACGTTTCGAGCAATACGCTCATCTTCAGGCTGTTTAATAACAATGTGAAATTAAAATCAATATTGAATGAAAAACAAACAGAAATTTCTATAACCTATTCGTAAAGACAAATTTTAAAAGACTGAGAAAAGAGGGTTAAGTTCTAAGTTATACAGATTTACATATAAAAATTAAGAAGTTATTTTTAAATACATGTAGTAAATGTGAAATTAATACACTGGAAAAATTACCAATAGTACACTGGAACAATGGAGCTATCTACCTTACACAGCAGTATCCGAGGCCGACTAATTTGAGCAGAGGAAACGGGAACGAAGGATGGCGAGGGAGATAGGGGAAGGAGGGATTATAAGGAATTGGGGAAGGAGGAGGGATCATAGCAAATTGAGAGGGACGGACGATGAGTCAACATTCAGACTAGGGGACAATGCTTTAATGAAAAGGGATTCTAAAATTCTTAGTGAGTTGGGACAAGTATTACAACCAAGAATTTTAAAATTGTCTAAAGTGACATCAATTTTGCATTTGATGCTATGTTCACGAATGCTGGAGGCTTCCTTAGTTTTTAAAATTTTACCTGTTCGGCCACTTATTCCCATATGCGAATAAAATCTAGCCCTGAGAGAGCGAACAGTGCTGCCGATGTAATTCCCAAGGAGACACCTGGGGCAGGTAAAAAATATACAACACCGCTACGCAACGAGTCAGGGGTTCGATCCTTCGCTGAGAAAAAGCTACCTAAAGACGTTTTATTAATAAATATGATGCGGAAATCAGTATGATAAAAAAATTTCCTTAACAATTTTGTAAATTTAAGCTTAAATTCCTTATTCAAGGGACCCATTTCAGGTACCAAGAAATATTTTATATCCTTCGGCACTGTAATACATGGAAGTTGAGGGCTATAAACATTATTTAAGAAGGATCTAATTAGTTTGTCTACATATTGAACAGGAAAACTATTATTAGTAAAGTATGATCTTAGATTATTAAATTCATCATTAAGTAAGGTAAAATTAGAGGTCAAATTATATCCTCTGAACAGGAGAGTTTTAATACAAGACATCTTATAGTTGAAATCAGTAAAACTAAAAAAATTCATGCCCAAACCAGTGAAAGTGGGTTTCCTATAAACTGATGTAGTAATAGAATCACCGTTTTTCGAAATTAAAAGATCTAAGAAGGGGAGGGAGCCATTTTGCTCAGTTTCCATTGTATACGTTATATTGGGGTGCAAAGAATTTAGGAAGTTAAAGAATTGTTGCGCTTGTACCGCATTATCAAAGACTGCTATCGAATCATCAACGAAGCGTCGATAGAAAATTGGCTTGAGATGAGTGGGAGATTGTCTAAAAATTACACTTTCTAAATGAGTCATAAAAAAGTCAGCTGCTAACGGTCCGACTGGTGATCCCATCCCTACCCCATCAATTTGTTGGTAAACCTTATTGTTGAAAGTGAAATAGCATCATATTTATTAATAAAACGTCTTTAGGTAGCTTTTTCTCAGCGAAGGATCGAACCCCTGACTCGTTGCGTAGCGGTGTTGTATATTTATTTACCTGCCCCAGGTGTCTCCTTGGGAATTACATCGGCAGCACTGTTCGCTCTCTCAGGGCTAGATTTTATTCGCATATGGGAATAAGTGGCCGAACAGGTAAAATTTTAAAAACTAAGGAAGCCTCCAGCATTCGTGAACATAGCATCAAATGCAAAATTGATGTCACTTTAGACAATTTTAAAATTCTTGGTTGTAATACTTGTCCCAACTCACTAAGAATTTTAGAATCCCTTTTCATTAAAGCATTGTCCCCTAGTCTGAATGTTGACTCATCGTCCGTCCCTCTCAATTTGCTATGATCCCTCCTCCTTCCCCAATTCCTTATAATCCCTCCTTCCCCTATCTCCCTCGCCATCCTTCGTTCCCGTTTCCTCTGCTCAAATTAGTCGGCCTCGGATACTGCTGTGTAAGGTAGATAGCTCCATTGTTCCAGTGTACTATTGGTAATTTTTCCAGTCTATTAATTTCACATTTACTACATGTATTTAAAAATAACTTCTTAATTTTTATATGTAAATCTGTATAACTTAGAACTTAACCCTCTTTTCTCAGTCTTTTAAAATTTGTCTTTACGAATAGGTTATAGAAATTTCTGTTTGTTTTTCATTCAATATTGATTTTAATTTCACATTGTTATTAAACAGCCTGAAGATGAGCGTATTGCTCGAAACGTTGCGCAATAAAGAAGACTTTTCATGGCATTTACATTTCTCCTTGTCATTGGATTTCTCCTAAATATTAAATTGAAGCTCTGTAGAAGCAACCCGCATAATTATATATATATATATATATATATATATATATATACCATATATATACAGTATATTAGGGTGGTCCTTAAAAATGAACTTTTGAATTGTCACGCTCCCAACCCGAGAAAAGATTGTACTCCTACTAAAGACACCTACGAAGAATTTTTGTGAACCTACTTCTATTATAAGGAGTCGCGCAAAGCCGTTGCACTTCCCAGCCCCAGTCTGTCCTGCTGCGTTGGTGTGTTCGGTTCTCTCGGAAACTGAATTCTTCTTTTTTCATGTAGCGGTTAATGAACGTGTTCAAGTTAAAACATTACATATGTTATTTATTTTATCAATGTCATTATTTATAGTTATTTTTATTACAATTAGTTCAATGAACATACTGTAACCAAGAAATATATAAACATTTAAAAAATTAAAATACATTCTTCCACTTATTAATAGTGATGAACATTTCGTAAACCTAAATCATCATTTATTAATTTCATAATTATATAATGGCACCATAGTCTGCATGTATGATATTTACTTAATCGAAAGTACATCACTAACAAGTCACGTGTAAATTCAGTAAGCATTCCATTCTCATGGTAAAGTGAATATTTGCGGATTATCATGGGAGTTTTGTTTATGTTGTGGATGTATTAATATCAACAATTATGAGTCGGAGATCATTATTTGGTTATTGACTTTTATTGTGTGAGTTATCTAATCGGAATTTTATTCATTTCGGCGTTATTAAGTAGTTTTCACAATGTCAGAGATTAAATCTAACACTCGAGCGCCCCCATTTCTAATGGAGCACTGGCAGGACAAACTTATAGGGGCAAAATTGCCTTCGAATGGTGACGTGTTATCAGTATTCCTTCATCTTCACCAAAATGAAAAAAGAACTGTAAAAGATAGTTTGAAAGAGGTACTTCTGAACGTAGAAAAGTTTTGGAATCGAGCGCGAATTCCTATCAAACGCACAGACCACTCAATGGAAAAGTTAAATAAATTATTTAAGTGGCAGAGACTAAAGAAGAGCATGAAAAGGAGGTCAGAAACGCAGATCAAGAACGAAGAGGAATTCACGAGAGAATCAAAAAACCTTTTTGATATCGCTCATGAAAACGTACTTGCCATGATAAAACTTCCTGAAGATCGAGCTTTCTTGTTGGCTCAAAGAGAACCTGGTCGCAAAGGATCTATGGCTGGGATTGATATGGTCCTTTTGGAAGGAGGAAGCGGCTATCAAGCGGAGGCTCAAATATGCGGAATATCAGGCTGCTGTGGCTTCCCGGGACAAAGCAAAAACCTCAACTGCACATTTGGAAAGCTCTTCCAGTGAAAATAACACTAGTGTTTCCAGTGATGCCGAGGAATCGGGTACAGAGAAGGAAGAATTCTGTGCAGTAGCAGGTGGTTCTTCACATCCAAAGCGTCGACGTGCAACGAACGCTATCATGACTCCTAATCTAGCATCAACCCTTGATCACACGAATGTTAGTGATCGCTCAGCAGCCTTCGTGTTGGCAGCTACTGCACAGGGACTTGGTCATGACGTATCGGAGCTAGTTATTAACCGTTCTAGTGTGAGGCGGTATAGACAGCAGCATCGCTCTTTAACGGCTCAACACATAATGGAAGAGTTCAACACTGACTGTCCTATCATTGTTCATTGGGATGGAAAAATTCTCCCGGACCTCACTGGTCAAGCCAACGTCCATCGTCTCCCTTTCTTATTCTCCAACAAAGACACGTGTCAGCTCCTTCGTGTTCCAAACCTCTCTTCCGGAACAGGAGAAGAACAATCTCAAGCTATTGTGAACCAGCTCCAAAAGTGGGGGCTTCAGCAGTCCGTTGTTGGGATGAGTTTTGACACTACCGCTTCAAATACTGGCCATCGCGCAGGAACTTGCGTTCTCCTCGAGCAAAAACTAGGGAAAAACCTCCTGCATTTTCGATGCCGTCATCATATTATGGAATTGGTGTTTGGAGCTGTTTTCAGGTTTTATTTTGGAGCACCTTCTGGACCTCAAGTACCTTTATTCATGCACTTCAAGAAGTTTTGGCCTCAAATTGATCAGTCCAGATATAAGACGGCTGCAGATGACATCGACAACGAAGAGAAGAGGTCATTAACTTCTTTTGCTTGCAAGATGCTACAGGAAGGGACAGTTCGGGATGATTACAAAGAATTCCTGGAGCTGGCACTTCTTTTCTTGGGCCATAACTCTTGGGATGAAAAAGAAATTCGCTTTTATACTCCAGAAGCTATGCATCACGCCCGATAGATGGCTAAGGTTCTCTACGCCATCAAAGTATGGCTGTTTCAGAGTCAATTTCAACTAACTACCAAAGAAGAAAGGGCCCTAAACGAAATTTCTTTCTTTGCTGTCCGAATTTACATGAGAGCATGGTTTCGTGCTTCTGTTTCTGTATCTGCTCCTCATGAAGACCTTATTCTCCCTAAGAAACTTCAAAGATACCCAAATAAGATCATCGCAGAAGCTGCCATTAGAAAATTCAGTTCACATCTCTGGTATCTGTCAGAGGAAATGCTGCCCCTTGCATTATTTGACGAAGACGTTCCTGTAAGCGTTAAGCGTGAGATGGTTCAGGCCATGAGGACCAAAGAAGGAAGTGATGATTGTCCAAAGCGGATCGAGCTTCCACATAATGCTCAGGTCAGCCTTGTTGACATAACATCGATAAACTCAGTTAAGTTTTTCAGAAGTTTGGACATTTCAGACGAATTCCTTAATAAAGATCCTGTATTCTGGACTGTTCATGATAGTTACAAATATGCATGTAGCATTGTGAAAGGTATAAAAGTTGTTAATGATAATGCTGAACGAGCAGTGGCCCTCATTGAACAGTTTAATTGCCGATTAACTCACGACGAGGAGCAACTGCAGTATCTGATGCAGGTTGTCGCTAATCATCGTCGAAAATATCCTGACAGCAGAAAATGCACACTTGAGTCCAATATTCAATAACACTTTTTTTGTAATATGAAAAATATGTTGCTTTGGTTTCTTGTAACATTAAAAATATTTTGTTTTTATTTCTTGTAATATGAAGAATATATTGTTTTTGCTTATCATGTTTTCGGATGTTTTGCTTTTTTTGGAAAGAACACTTAGTTTTATGATCCTACTTTACATGGAGATTTATTAAAATTTTGGTACCATATTTGAGATACCGCGAAGATTATTTACGTTTATTTTCTTAAAGTATTCATCATTTATATTGTTTTATTAGTCATCCTTTATTTTAGTTGCCGTTTGATAAAATTTTAAAAAAATTACCCATGAAATACAAAACTTTATTTAGCCTGCGCAACTCCTAAATATTCTCTAAAATAAAGGAAACTCTATGAGATAAGTTCATTCATTCAAGAGTACCTAATTATGGGTTGGGAGCCTGGAAAATTTAATATCGAAATTTTGTTATATTTGTAAGAACCACCCTAATATATACATATATACACAAACTCAGAATGGTCCCCTGAGAAATTTATATGTTAAACACAGACCGTGCATGGAACAAGGAACTCTTCTGGGAAAATTAAATCCACTATAGTCCGAATAAGTAATGGTAAATGACTAAATGACAAATACCATAGTTTTTCTTTTTCATGATGCAGCCCGACGTGGGCAACGGGTCTCTCGCAAAGAGATCCCATAAATATAGCTTCCCTCACCAGCTATCTGCAAAGCAGACAGGATCCAGCTTTGGGACATGGACCTAGGGTTTAAAGCAAGCCTAGTCCCTACATTCAGAACCTCTATATAAGTAAAAGACCCGTTGCATTCACGTCGGATTGAATAAACAAAGGGACTACGCTTGCTTTAAACCCTAGGTCCTTGTCCCAAAGCTGGATCCTGTCTGCTTTACAGATAGCTGGTGAGGGAAGCTATATTTATGGGATCTCTTTGCGAGAGACCCGTTGCCCACGTCGGGCTAGCATCATGAAAAAGAAAAACTATGGTATTTGTCATTTACCATTACTTATTCGGACTATAGTGGATTTAATTTTCCCAGAAGAGTTCCTTGTTCCATGCACGGTCTGTGTTTAACATATAAATTTCTCAGGGGACCATTCTGAGTTTGTGTATATTAAACGGACGTGTTACGTGCCTTGAAAAGTGGACGCTCAATGTCCCGGTTGAGGTTTAAGTTTTGTTTTTTTTGGCTAAAAATACATTAGTTACCCCTTTTTCTTTGTTTATTCAATCCGACGTGAATGCAACGAGTCTTTTACTTATATAGAGGTTCTGAATGTAGGGACTAGGCTTGCTTTAAACCCTAGGTCCATGTCCCAAAGCTGGATCCTGTCTGCTTTGCAGATAGCTGGTGAGGGAAGCTATATTTATGGGATCTCTTTGCGAGAGACCCGTTGCCCACGTCGGGCTAGCATCATGAAAAAGAAAAACTATGGTATTTGTCATTTACCATTACTTATTCGGACTATAGTGGATTTAATTTTCCCAGAAGAGTTCCTTGTTCCAAGCACGGTCTGTGTTTAACATATACATATATATGTATATATATATATATATATATATATATAAAATTGGTGTGCATGTATTTTCTTGTGTTTCAGGTGGATGTAACAGACGTAAACGACAATCCCCCATTCATCCTTCCAACTTCAGTCCACAAAATTCCCGAAGGGATTCCTCCAAGAAAGGTTGGAAACTTTTATTTGGGAGATCCTGACGACTGGGGTCTAGCGCACGGACCCCTTTCATCGTCCGCATGGATCCGAATGCGCCTGAAACTATTAAAATGGCAATTAGCATCGAGTTTCATCCCAGTGAGTGTTCATGTGAAAAAAACCACCATCCTCATTACAGTTCTCTTTTTAATTAGTTATATTTCGCAATCATCGTGACAGTGACATCTCTTTTCATGCACTTGTATTATTATTGAGTTAAAGAAGCATTACAGTGCCCAAAAATTGCTAGAAGACTGAATATATAGTATATATATGTAGTTTTGAAATTTTGCCTAAATATATATGGTTTATACAGACGGAGGGCCTCAAGGATCAGGTGAAGGAACTGTGCGGACGAAGGTGTCCCTTGACAGAGAACGCAACCGGCAGTTATTCGTACCTCTGTTTGTCAGCGATTCCGGAAGACCTCCGATGACGTCGACGCAAACATTGACGATACTGGTGGAGGACGTCAATGATAATGTTATGACGCCAGGGGAGAAGAAAGTCTTCGTGCTTCGGACAGAGGTTCTTTTCTGTTATATATATATATATATATATATACACGATGAATTTCACAATTAAACACGTGAAATGAATGAATGATGCAAACCCACATGGAAAAAGAAAAATTATTCCAAGGCCTTTCGTGTATTCAGAAGTACACCTTGCCAGGGAATGACGAGTGTACTTCTGAATACACGAAAGGCCTTGGAATCATTTTTCTTTTTCCTTGTGGGTTTGCATCATATATATATATATATATATATATATATATATATATATATATATATATATATATATATATATATATATATATTGTTTAAATCCTATCTTTAACATGATCAATGTAGTCTGTCTTTTGGTGAAGTAGGCATACTCTACTGTGTAGAAAATTCCTTTCCTTCAAAACAATACTAATTAAATGGTGAAATAACTTGCAAATACAGAAGTAAAACTTGAATTTTTTTTCTTCAAAGAATTTATTCTTCAGGTAAAAATACAAACTAGAAAAAAATTTGCTCTCCATTTAGTAAATAAAAACCTAAAACTGAACTTATGACCAACGTTATTCAGTGAATACAACAGTTTCATTTTTAGTGTCTTGAGAAGATAAAAATATATAGATTTCAACTTTATTAAATAAAAAATATTTGCATAAACGCCTGCGTGTAACTCACGGATGCTGTCTTCCGCAACTGAACAACTATGGATTGTAATAATTCTTGAAGCGATACGTTATTTCGCTCTTTAAAAATAAATCTCTAGGCCGTTTATTGTACAGGGTGTACCATAAGTCTCATTAACCCCTTTACCCTCACTCTATTATATTAGGAAAAAGGTTCAGGGATATAAAGGGACTTATGGGTCATTCTGTAGTACGTAAATAATACAAAATTAAAACGCAGTTTATGCTCATTTTAACTACTATTCTTAACTATTTACACAATTTTTCCTCATTATTTTGAGCATGCACAGGGTGATCGTAAAGTTACGCAACCAGAAAACTTAATTATTAGATCATCTTTGGGTTGCGTGACTTTACGATCACCTTCCATAATATTGTTACTTCCTATGAAAGAAGAAAACGTACAGTTTCCTTTCTAAGCTTTAACAGAATAAAAAAGCAAATTAGCATTTTAACTTAAAAAAAAACACCTTCATTCACCAATAAAATTCCGCCAAAAACACTTAAATTGAATTTAAATCTCAAATGACGCTTTATCGAAATCCTTCTAAACCATTTCGTCACCTTTACTCGCAGACGTCATCGAGTGTCGTTCCTTTGGGACGTGTTTACGTTAAGGATTTGGACGATTGGGACGCCGCTGAGAAGACGTACGCTTGGAAGGAAGCTCAGCCCCTGTTTCGACTCGACCCCAAGCAAGGGTCCGTGGAAATGCTTCCGGGCGGGAAAGAAGGAAGGTTAGGAAAATGTTTTAATGAAGTGATAATAGTTCCCTTGAGGTTTGATGCTGAAAAGGAGCGCTTGATTAATGAATAGTTTCTAAAAAAAATTTAAATTTACTACCGAATCGCGAAACGTAAAAATTTGCTCCTTTCTTAATTCATTTTGCGATAATAATTACCATATAATTACTAATGACTGTAATTACATTTACCTTTCTTTACAATAA
Organism: Bathynomus jamesi; assembly: GCA_023014485.1. Lineage (NCBI taxonomy): Eukaryota > Metazoa > Arthropoda > Malacostraca > Isopoda > Cirolanidae > Bathynomus > Bathynomus jamesi. The sequence continues at coordinate 1,136,204 of JAJOZX010000560.1, forward strand.
TTACCATATAATTACTAATTACCGTAATTACAGTCACAAACAAACTGAAAGAATACATTACATAAGGTGTACATCACATTCATGTAAAATGTTGGCATTTATATTTAATTTTATATTTAATGACAATTAGTGTTCACAAAGCATTTTTACATGAATTTGCCATTGAAAAGCATGACAGTTTTTCAGGCAAAAATCTTTCAGATTCATTTCAATTTTTACAGTAGACCCCCTCCCCCCCTCCAAAAAAAATAATAGAAAACGGGAAAATAAAATAAAATTACATTTAATTAATTTCCGTCATTACGAATGGAAACTGAGATTATCTAAAAAATAAAAGAAAAATAGAAGTGGTAAATAATATGGTAAACAATACATGACGAAATACAAACAATAATTTAATTTCTATTATTACAAATGAAAAATGGGACAATCTTAAAATAATAAAAATACACATAAATGAGGTACACTATATATATACTGTAATATAGTGGAAACTTTCAAAATATATTTTATATAACTTGTGATCGCGAATTTTTAGTAACATTTACAAGTGGCAATACACACACACACACGCACACACACACATATATATATATATATATATATATATATATATATATATATATATATATGGGATGAATTTCACAATTAAACACGTGAAATGAATGAATGCTGCAAACCCACAAGGAGGTGTAGCTCTAAATACACAAAAGGCCTTGGAATCGTTTTTCTTTTTCCTTGTGGTTTGCAGCTTATATATTATATAGGGTGAACCAAATGTAGGTGGACAGTAAATGATAACGTTTATTTTGAGAATACATATTTAATTTTTTTGTATACTATAATACAAAATAAAATTTAAATAAATTTAGTTATAATATTTAATATAATATAACACAAACACCATAGTTATAATGAACACAATAGTTATAATATAATATAACACAAACCGTATTCAACCTCCTGTCCACCTACTTTTGGTTCACCGTGTATAACCTTGGTTAACCTTGGTTTTTGCTTCCCCCCGAATTGTTCATTCTGACGAAAGTCAAGCTTGTCACTCCACCTTAGACCTACAATTTAACGGAATCCGAACCACGCCATCCCACCAACAGCCTAGCGTCTTAACCACTAGGCTACCCAGGGTACCCTTTTATCTACCAACCAATTTTTTTATTGTATGGAAGGATAAACAGGTGGGTTTTATATATATATAATTTAGAAAACACAGTAACGGTGCAAATTCAATAAAATAGTAAAATCCTCTAAAGAACATTTAAAAGAATTAAAATTAAATTAGAAGACAACTGCAAAGCTTTTCGAAAGTAGGCCTACTTCTTTCTTCATTCGGGTAGAAATGAAAACCGAAGTGAGAGCAGGTTTTGCCAAGTAGTCAAATTTCAGAGAAACCCTCTTCAGGTTTTTCGATTGATGAATCTCTCGTTGCCCATGAAGTATTTGCTCCTGGATACATACTGAATAAGCCGATGTAAACAGCTGGAACATCTTAGCTGTGATTTTCATATCTTTGCAGCATTTGTTGTTAAAATTTAGATGAGATTTTATCCTTATTGTTGCTTCTAACATTTTTTTTCTGCAGCATTTTCGTAGGATTGTACAATATTCCAGAATTTTGTTGGATCATTAGGGATTTCTTTGGTGGAACTCTCGCTTTTCCAATCAATATCTAATATTTTTTCATACGGTGATTCTACTGTAGTTCAGTTGTATCCAGTTGTTTTCAAATGAAAAGGTTGAAATTGGCAATTTACTGAAACCTTTTCTACATTGATTTGTTATTTTAAACACTCATGTGGGTTCAAATATCGAAGGGCTGTTAAGTCATTAATAGTTTTATTAAGCTTTGTCTTTATTTGGCTAGATGCTTCCTTTAAAAAATCCAAACATCTGAGTTTTATCAAATGAAATTCATCGGGCCATTGCTTAGCATGTTCTAATTTTTGTATAAATTTTGCGTCAAAATTAATCTTCTCCAAAGGCAGCAGCGATGAATCTGGGTCAACATGAAGAAAGATTCTGCATTTTAAACAATAACTTTAAATGTCGTTTTCATCAGCACAAATAGTCTAAATATTGTTGATGTTAACTCAGCCTTACATAAACATTGCTCAGAAAGTGACTCTAATATAAATATTAATAATTCCTATCTTCTTCTTAATGCTGATAACAGTGATAGGAGGAAATTGGTGGAGTCCTATTTGATAAAAAAACACCAGATAATTTTAATGTAAAAACGGTCTATTCCTTAGATTTTTTAACTAATCTTTATTTATCAAAGAATCTTCTATACTAATGATTCTCAACTTGTTTTTTGTATGGTTACCCAAAACCCAATTCTAATCCAGCTCCATTAGCCCCCATCATTAGATATTTTTTATAACTTCTGGATTATCACTATTATTTTTTGTAACTTCTGGATCGCATGTCATTATCACAGTATTATTTTTTGTAACTTCTGGATCGCATGTCATTATCAAAGTATTATTTTTTGTAACTTCTGGATCGCATGTCATTATCAAAGTATTATTTTTTGTAACTTCTGGATCGCATGTCATTATCACAGTTGGGTAATTTACCCCTCGGTTAGGAACCACTGTTCTATACGGTCTGAATCAGACGTTTACAGTTGCCAAAGGCATAACACTTCTTGAACTCTCTTCTGTGTGCCCTTTCTCGCACTTCAGTTTTTATTTCTGCCCGAAAGAGGAATGAAGTACTTTCGAAAAACTTTGCAGTTGCCTTTTAATTTAATTTTAAATTCTTTTAAATTTTCTTTGGGGGATTTTATTATATATATATATATATATATATATATATATATATATATATATTTCGCATACACTGCTCCCGTGTGTGCGTCCAGCGAAGGTTTTATCAGTAGCACCTTGGACTCAATTGGGTTGGTCTCCAGAATTAACAGTCTTAGTCGGAATGCATCCGAGGATTGGGACCCAATTATCTTCAAAGTGACACCAACCAAATTAATACCAAGAAAAATAAGAAACAGAAAACCTCGAGGGCTTTGAGCGAGTTTCGTTTCACTCTTGAATTTAATGACGAAAGTAATATAGCCGCAAAAAGGGAGACAGAAAATGGATCAATTTGAAAATTTTCCCCCCTCACCGTCCTTCATGACGGTCCCTCCTTTATGAGGTGTAATTCATGGTTCTTTAAAAAAAGAAAAAGAAAAGGAAGAGAAAAAAAAGAAAAAAAATTCACCATCACATTCCCCTTGGGGTTAAAAAAAAAAAAAAAAAGGATTCCCCTTCCTTCACACCTTCCTTCAAAAAGAAAATTTAAGAAAGGATTCATCATCGCCTTCCTCCTTGAAAAAAGTTCTTCCATGAGACAAACAAGAACAAACATGCAAAAGCATGCGAAAACATACATATATTCGAGTACTTTCTGTTCAGGTAAGTTCCGCCATACAGTAGAAATGAAAACTTAAAATGAATATCTGAAAGGATTTAATAGGCCTAACGAGAGTATGCATCGACATCAACACATCCAACTTACAAATACTAACAAATTGCGAACAATACATAAATCAAAATTAGATTGAACATATTTTAAATCGAAAACAAGTTCTTTGTTTAATATCTGTATTATGAAAAATAAAATGAACATTTATTATTTTAATTTAAATAAATTAATTTATCTCTTTTTTAAGGGAAACTGGCTTATTTTCAAACGAGATGACCTTCAAAAACGAGAATTTTTTTTATATACTCATAACACGGGCATATTTGTTTATTTACTTTTAAATATGTAGTTTTCTGTTATTTACATCAATATATACCATCACATTCACTTTCACATGCCATCTTCTGGTATGTGCAGGGCCGGATTAAGGCCAACTGATGCCCTAAGCACAGCCCAACAATGGTTCCCCCTCGACCCTTCCATTGTCTAACTGACAAGACATTAAGACTCAATAAGTGCTGAATTTGAAATAATAGATTAAAAATTCAGTTTTCTTCCAGGCCATCCCCCAGCCAGACCCCACAACTATATTAAATATAACCTGTTTTTTAATTTTATTTATTTAACGCTAAATAGCAGTAAGCAATATAAGCAAATTATTTACTTATAACTAGGGCAACAGGAAAAATGCAAATTTTCAACACTTTTTTATTCATTTTTTTAAAAAACTGTTATGAGGGAAAAGTGCAAATACAAAAATTTATTGAAAACGATTCTTTCTACAGAAATCGATGTTGGTGGTCAATTTTTGAAAAAAGAAATTCTAATGAAGAAATATTATTTGTACGAAACAAAACATCTTTTATTCCATTGCTTTCTAACCTTGAAGATACATAGCATTTCAACATCCATTGGATCAAAAGATGCAAAATAATGCTCATTGTTGCCTACTTATAACTTTATTTATACTTTAAAAAGTTTTCTCCTACTTTTTTTAATTGCAGTCTTTGATGAAGTCCTCAAAACTAATCTGGCGTAACAAATCTGCTTCTATACGTAGCAGAGTTCAGCTGCATCATTTGCACCATGGTAAATCCGGCACTGGAAAAAACTCTGTGGTGCCTCCTTCCCTTGGTGCCCTAAGCACGTGCTTATTTTGCTTAATGGTTAATCCAGGCCTGGGTATGTGAATTAATAATTTTACTGTACATCAAATTTCGTTAAAAAATTGCATGTGTTAAAAGAACAAGTTGCTTAATTCAGCTTTGAAACTAAAGCATCAAATCTGTTCTCTAAACTTCAACTTAAATATTATTACTAATATTGATTTATTGTTATTATTACATATATATGTACACGTGTTAAGAGTATTTAAATTAAATATATTGAATTCAATTCCCTTCGTAATAAAAGCATCTGTCAACTCTACCCCAATCTTGCTATATTTTTCTCACAGTAACTGATTTGAGAGTAGTAGTTAAGTTTAATTTTCTTTTAACGACTATTAGTTGCTACTAATCATGTTATTATTATTATTATCATTGTTTTATTTTTATATATAGCATCCAAATAAGTAGGTTCGGGTAAAAAACTTTCTTATTAGATGCAATTAAAGAAAACGTGATGTCGAGTTTGTGTGGGTTGTAATTTTTAAATAGATTCAGTGGGAAATACGCACTGAAAGTTGAGAGATTTTTCAACAAGAACCTTTCTAGTTGCAGTCTTAGATAGCCCCTATTCAAATTACTTTAATTAGCATTTCTCTAATTTATCGACTGTTCACAATTCCTCATAATTCTCATATTGAACGTATTTGTTTTCACTTTTCTTTCACACCAGTCAGTCACAGTATTTACATCAATCACACAGAATGTACATGCTTATTGTTTTTGTCACTAGCTGTACCAAACATGTCTTTATAAACTGAAGCGTACCGTTACACAACGTTTAAAATGTTATAATTTAATGCTTTATGATATCAGATCTCGTATAAATACATCATTTTTTGTACAAATGGCCACAAAAATACTTTCAATCCTAATATATGTACTTATAGAACGCACCATACGCTTTTTCACCTGTATTAAAAACGTAAAACTGACAGTTGTATCATCATGCGATCTTAGATTCTACAATGACGTAAGTGAGTCTTAACATTTAATTTAAAATTATTTAACAAATCTTTCGAGGGAACTGTATATCGATCTTATTATATATATATATATATATATACGGAGTTTGTGTGTGGCATTCCAACAGAAGGCAGGAAGTGTCTGAACCCTGTTTCTCCCTTCGCTGTCATCCTCACCTGGCCTTTTTACATGTCTCGTCTACCCTGTGAGCAGTCCAGCATACTCTCAAACACGCGCTTTTCACTATATTCCTTACTACACACGCATGCATCTTACACACTACACAGTCTTTTCAAAAAAGGTGTAATTTCAGTAGTCCCGGAGATTCGCGATTGGCCCCTCCTTCCTGCATGCATCGTATATATTACGAAACAAGTCTCTCTACAGTTTACAGGATTCCTCATTGTCTAAAATTTATAAAGTTCTCTCTTATTGCTTTCTTTATTGTAATGGGCATCACAACCGATTTTTAAATAGTATTTAAGTATTATGTTGAACAACATAGCTAGATAACCCCGCCACAGCCTAGTTTCTTAGCATAATCATGAAACATGAAACAAGATTATATTAATATATATATATATATATATGTGTGTGTGTGTGTATACGGCAAAAATAGTTTGAAGATTTATTCCATCTCACGACTGACTATAATTATACACTTTAGAGGAGTTTGCAAATTGCATATATTTAGACAAAAAGTATTAGGCCTTACGCTGATTTCATGTCAATATCAGCATGCTTCACTGCCCTTTCAGTCATTGTGACGTTAGATCGTACCAGAACTATGGTCTTGACAAAGCACAATGTGTTAAATTTAAATATTGATTTATTGTTATTGTTACATATATATATGTGCACGTGATAAGAGTATTTAAATTAATTATATTGATTTCAATTCCCTTCGTAATAAAAGCATCTGGCAACTCTACCCCAACCTTGCTATATATTTTCTCAGTAATTGTTTTGAGACTAGTAGCTAAGTTTAACTTTCTTTTAATGACTATTAGTTGCTACTAATCTTGTTATTATTATTATTATTATCATATATATATATATATATATATATATATATATATATATCCAAATAAGTGGTTCGGGTAAAAAACTTTCTTCATAGATGCAATTAAAGAAAACGGGGTGTCGAGTTTGTGGGGGGTTGACAATTTTAATTAGATTCAGTGGGAAATAGGTACTGAAAGTTGAGAGATTTTTCAACAAGAACCTTTCTAGTTGCAGGCTTAGATAGCCCCTATTCACATTACTTTAATTATCATTTCTCTAATTTACCGACTGTTCACAATTCCTCATAATTCTCATAATAAATGTATTTGTTTTCACTTTTCTTTCGCACCAGTCAGTCACAGTATTTACATCAATCACACAGAATGTACATGCTTATTGTTTTTGTCACTAGCTGTCCTAAACATGGTTTTACAAACTGAAGGGTACCGTTATACAACGTTTAAAATGTTATAATTTAATACTTTATGATATCAGAGCTGCATAAAAAACATCATTTTCTGTACAAATGGCCACAAAAATACTTTCAATCCTAATATATGTACATATAGTATGCAACATACGTTTTTCCAACTGTAGTGAAACGTAAAACTGAAAGTTGTATCATCACGCGATCCTCGATTCTGCAATGACGTAAATGAGCCTTAACATTTTATTTAAAATTATTTAACAGATCATTCGAGGGAACTGTACATCGATGTCATTATAACTTCTGGCTCATAATAACCCGCCATGCATATTTACACGAGTCGAATTTAAATAAATAAATAAATAAAAAAAAATATATATATATATATATATATTATATATATATATAATATATATAAGGAGTTTGTATGTGGCATTCCAACAGGAGACAGGAAGTGTCTGAACCCTGTTTCTCCCATCACTGTCCTCCTCACCTGGCCTTTTTACCTGTCTCGTCTACCCTGTGAGCAGTACAGCATACTCTCAAACACCCGCTTCTCACTATATTCCCTACTATACACACGCATGCATCTTCCACACTACACAGTCTTTTCAAAAAAGGTGTAATTTCAGTAGTCTCGGAGATTCACGATTGCCCCCTCCTTCCTGTCTGCATCGTATATATTACCAAGCAAGTGTCTCTACAGTTTACAGGTTTCCTCATTGTCTAAAATTTATAAAGTTCTCTCTTATTGCTTTCCTTATTATAATGGACATCACAACCCTATTTTTCAATAGTATTTAAGTATTATGTTGAGCAACATAGCTAGATAACCCCGCCACAGCTTAGTTTCTTAGCATAATCATGAAACATGAAACAAGATTATATTAATATATATATATATATTGCTTTCATGTCTGTATCATTCATATATATTATATATATATATATATATATATATATATATATATATAAAAGTAGTTTGAAGACTTATTCCATCTCACGACTGACTATAATTATACACTTTACAGGAGTTTGAAAATTGCATATATTTAGACTAAAAGTATTAGGTCTTACGCTGATTTCTTGTCAATATCAGCATGCTTCACTGCCGTTTCAGTCATTGTGACCTTAGATCATACCAGAACTATGGTCTTGACAGAGCACAATGTGTTAAATTTACCAAAACAAGGATTACCTATGTTCAGGGCTCTGGACATTTCCATACTCAACATCAACTATACCTATTTGATCGTACCTTTCTTTATGTACATGCAATAGCATCAATTGGTTAAGCTTTCTCTGAGTCGTGTTTGAACTCAGATAAGATTTAATACGCACGATATTACTAAACGAGCGTTCACTGCATGTAATGGAGGCAGGCATCACTATAATTAACTTTGTTTACGTAATCACAGAGGAGATAAGAAATTACTGGTCAGGTGTCAGTGATTGCACGTGTGTAACTACATTACGTAGGAAGGTAGGATTAACTGCTCAAGGGAATCGTGAACACAAAGTTCATACTGAGGTTGTTAGATGTGTATGTAGTCTTGCAGGAAGGAAGTCTGAGCACTAGAATGAAGTTACACTCACTAATTATGCTGTGGACGTCTATGCTTTGCATCCTCGAGAAGCAAATCTTTACACTGGACATACATTTTGTACTCTACTTCGTTAAAACTCTCAGTTATGGGTATTATAATGAGGTCCAGAGCTTCATAATGTGCCTTTCTGTAATGATCTTCAGATGCGTAGCTACCTTCCGGTGGAACACAATCCTCTTCTAGCCTAGCTGGAACTCTTCTAAATCGAAGCTGTGAGGGTACATCTACCTGACAGGAACCTAGTGGCTGTACTTTCTTTCAGAAAAGACTAGCCCCTTCATCATTGCGCATATTTCAAAGAGTTTTATCAGTCATACTACCAATAGCTTATATATATATATATATATATATATATATATATATATATAGAGAGAGAGAGAGAGAGAGAGAGAGAGAGAGAGAGAGAGAGAGAGAGAGATTTAGGAGTTGCAAGGACTGATGATGCGAAATTTGAATCACAAAATAAGATAGCAGTAAACATATATGTATGAAAGAGAAATGTACTTTTGCGTAATTAGCTGTAGATATGATAGCTATGTGTTAAAATGTAGGTTACCACCTAATTTTTATTGCGAAAGAATCAACTATTTAATTTAATTATTTAATAATGCTACTACTTCAAGTTAAATTGCTATACTCGATGGTAGTGCCCCCCCCCCTGCGTCGGTCTCTCTTCACATGAAGGTGAAGCTGGTTAAAATGTCTTGGCCCATTGACAACCAAGCTATTTTCCTTCAGTGTTGAGGAGGTCTCTTGTCAGGCCTTTAGTTTGGGGACACTACACATTCTGACTTTCCTATTGTCCTGTGTTGTTTGGAAGGTAATTGGATTTAGTTTGAAGTTTTGTACCACTCGTTGATTTTTCTGCTGATCTTTGTATCGTCCGTAATATTGTCTTTGGCTGCGCTGAGAGACATTGACTGAGACGCATTGTGGTGGGATGGCGGGAGGGGACCACAAATGTAAACACCCTCAAATCACGGCTAGCACTGTCACGATCACGGTTAAGTGTACAATGGTAACAATTAGTAGGTTATGTTAATTCAATTGACGACAGTGAATCACGGATAACTGCATGAATAAAATGTGTGTGTATACGCAACGTTGCGGTTCCGTGCGTCGTTCTCTCTTCACACGAAGGTCAGGCTGGTGTCCCCTCTAGGTCTGTCTTGGTCGAGGGGCGAGTGTTTTCTTGTACTCTCCACCTCACATAGCCATGTACGACCGGTTCATCGGGGATTGTTCTGAGCCAGGCGTCTAATCATCTTTTGAAGATGTCCACAGCAACTCCCTTCATGTTCCTTAGGTCTTTGGGCTTTTGTTTAAACAGTTTTGGTCCTCTCACCACAAAACTAATTTTTTTCAGGATTAAGGATGTTCCCTGTCTCGCCTTTAATTTGGGAACACGACACAGTCTTCCTTTTCTACTTTCCACCGTTGTTTAGGAAGTTACAGGGTTCAGAGTAAGATTAGGGATAAGTTTCTTCATTATTTTCCGAGTGTAAATAATGGTGTTTCTCTCTCTTCTCCTTTCCAGTGAAAATAGGAATAGCTTTCATAATCTTTCCCAGTAATTTAGTTCTTTGCACCCCTCGATCTTGGCTGTGAAGCTTCTCTCAATCCCTTACAGCTGCCTAATGTCCTCTTTTTTATATGGGGATGTTAGAACCGAGCAGTATTCCAATTTGGGTATAATCAAGGTTTTCAGTATAGGAGTCATTATATTCCTTTCCCTTCGTTTAAAGGCTATCAATATCTGCCCCGTTATTCTGTTTAATCTGTTTACTGCTATCTTATTTTGTGATTCAAATTTCGCATCATCAGTCCTTGCAACCCCTAAATCTCTCTCTCTCTCTCTCTCTCTCTCTCTCTCTCTCTATAAATATAAATATATATATATATATAAATAAAAGCTATTGGTGGTATGACTGATAAAACTCTTTGAAATATGCGCAATGATGAAGGGGCTAGTCTTTTCTGAAAGAAAGTACAGCCACTAGGTTCCTGTCAGGTAGATGTACCCTCACAGCTTCGATTTAGAAGAGTTCCAGCTAGGCTAGAAGAGGATTGTGTTCCACCGGAAGGTAGCTACGCATCTGAAGATCATTACAGAAAGGCACATTATGAAGCTCTGGACCTCATTATAATACCCAGAACTGAGAGTTTTAAAGAAGTAGAGTACAAAATGTATGTCCAGTGTAAAGATTTGCTTCTCGAGGATGCAAAGCATAGACGTCCACAGCATAATTAGTGAGTGTAACTTCATTCTAGGGCTCAGACTTCCTTCCTGCAAGACTACATACACATCTAACAACCTCAGTATGAACTTTGTGTTCACGTTTCCCTTGAGCAGTTAATCCTACGTAATGTAGTTACACACGTGCAATCACTGACACCTGACCAGTAATTTCTTATCTCCTCTGTGATTACGTAAACAAAGTTAATTATAGTGATGCCTGCCTCCATTACGTGTAGTGAACGCTCGTTTAGTAATATCGTGCGTATTAAATCTTATCTGAGTTCAAACACGACTCAGAGAAGGCTTAACCAATTGATGCTATTGCATGTACATAAAGAAAGGTACGATCAAATAGGTACAGTTGATGTTGAGTATGGGAATGCCGAGAGTCCTGAACATAGGTAATCCTTGTTTGGTAAATTTAACACATTGTGCTTTGTCAAGACCATAGTTCTGGTACGACCTAACGTCACAATGACTGAAAGGGCAGTGAAGCATGCTGATATTGACATGAAATCAGCGTAAGACCTAATACTTTTTGTCTAAATATATGCAATTTGCAAACTCCTTTAAAGTGTATAATTATAGTCAGTCGTGAGATGGAATAAGTCTTCAAACTACTTTTGTATATATATATATGATAGAGACATGAAAGCAATATATATATATATATATTAATATAATCTTGTTTCATGTTTCATGATTATGCTAAGAAACTAGGCTGTGGCGGGGTTATCTAGCTATGTTGCTCAACATACAGTAGTACTTAAATACTATCGAAAAAGCGGTTGTGATATCCATTATAATAAGGAAAGCACTAAGAGAGAACTTTATAAATTTTAGACAATGAGGAAACCTGTAAACTGTAGAGACACTTGCTTGGTAATATATACGATGCAGACAGGAAGAAGGGGGCAATCGTGAATCTCCGAGACTAATGATTACACCTTTCTTGAAAAGACTGTGTAGTGTGGAAGATGCATGCGTGTGTATAGTAGGGAATATAGTGAGAAGCGGGTGTTTGAGAGTATGCTGTACTGCTCACAGGGTAGACGAGACAGGTAAAAAGGCCAGGTGAGGAGGACAGTGATTGGAGAAACAGGGTTCAGACACTTCCTGTCTCCTGTTGGAATGTCACATACAAACTCCTTATATATATATATATATATATATATATATATATATATATATATATATATATATATATATATTTATTTATTTAAATTCGACTCGTGTAAATATGTATGGCGGTTATTATGAGCCAGAAGTTATAATGACATTGATGTACAGTTCCCTCGAATGATCTGTTAAATAATTTTAAATAAAATATTAAGGCTCAATTACGTCATTGCAGAATCGAGGATCGCGTGATGATACAACTTTCAGTTTTACGTTTCAATACAGTTGGAAAAACGTATGTTGCATACTATACGTACATATATTAGGATTGAAAGTATTTTTGTGGCCATTTGTACAGAAAATGATGTTTTTTATGCAGCTCTGATATCATAAAGTATTAAATTATAACATTTTAAACGTTGTATAACGGTACGCTTCAGTTTGTAAAACCATGTTTAGTACAGTTAGTGACAAAAACAATAAGCATGTACATTCTGTGTGATTGATGTAAATACTGTGACTGACTGGTGTGAAAGAAAAGTAAAAATAAATACATTTATTATGAGAATTATAAGGAATTGTGAACAGTCGGTAAATTAGAGAAATGATAATTAAAGTAATGTGAATAGGGGCTATCTAAGCCTGCAACTAGAAAGGTTCTTGTTGAAAAATCTCTCAACTTTCAGTACCTATTTCCCACTGAATCTAATTCAAATTGCCAACCCCCACAAACTCGACGCCCCGTTTTCTTTAATTGCATCTATGAAGAAAGTTTTTTACCCGAACCTACTTATTTGGATATTATATATATAATAATAATAATAATAACAAGATTAGTAGCAAGTAATTGTCATTAAAAGAAAGTTAAACTTAGCTACTTGTCTGAAAACAATTACTGAGAAAATATATAGCAAGATTGGGGTAGATTTGCCAGATGCTTTCATTACGAAGGGAATTGAAATCAATATACTTAATTTAAATACTTTTATCACGTGTACATATATATGTAATAATAACAATAAATCAATATTTAAATTTAACACATTGTGCTGTGTCAAGACCATAGTTCTGGTACGATCTAACGTCACAATGACTGAAAGGGTAGTGAAGCATGCTGATATTGACATGAAATCAGCGTAAGGCCTAATACTTTTTGTCTAAATATATGCAATTTGCAAACTCCTCTAAAGTGTATAATTATAGTCAGTCGTGAGATGGAATAAATCTTGAAACTATTTTTACCGTATATATATATATATATATATATATATATTAATATAATCTTGTTTCATGTTTCATGATTATGCTAAGAAACTAGGCTGTGGCGGGGTTATCTAGCTATGTTGTTCAACATAATACTTAAATACTAATTAAAAATCGGTTGTGATGCCCATTACAATAAAGAAAGCAATAAGAGAGAACTTTATAAATTTTAGACAATGAGGAATCCTGTAAACTGTAGAGAGACTTGTTTCGTAATATATACGATGCATGCAGGAAGGAGGGGCCAATCGCGAATCTCCGGGACTACTGAAATTACACCTTTTTTGAAAAGACTGTGTAGTGTGTAAGATGCATGCGTGTGTAGTAAGGAATATAGTGAAAAGCGCGTGTTTGAGAGTATGCTGGACTGCTCACAGGGTAGACGAGACATGTAAAAAGGCCAGGTGAGGATGACAGCGAAGGGAGAAACAGGGTTCAGACACTTCCTGCCTTCTGTTGGAATGCCACATACAAACTCCTTATATATATATATATATATATATATATATATATATATATATATAATGAGATCGATGTACAGTTCCCTCGAAAGATCTGTTAATAATTTTAAATTAAATGTTAAGACTCACTTACGTCATTGTAGAATCTAAGATCGCATGATGATACAACTGTCAGTTTTACGTTTTTAATACAGGTGAAAAAGCGTATGGTGCGTTCTATAAGTACATATATTAGGATTGAAAGTATTTTTGTGGCCATTTGTACAAAAAATGATGTATTTATACGAGATCTGATATCATAAAGCATAAATTATAACATTTTAAACGTTGTGTAACGGTACGCTTCAGTTTGTAAAGACATGTTTGGTACAGCTACTGATAAAAACAATAAGCATGTACATTCTGTGTGATTGATGTAAATTCTGTGACTGACTGGTGTGAAAGAAAAGTGAAAACAAATACGTTCATTATGAGAATTATGAGGAATTGTGAACAGTCGATAAATTAGAGAAATGATAATTAAATTAATTTGAATAGGGGCTATCTAAGACTGCAACTAGAAAGGTTCTTGTTGAAAAATCTCTCAACTTTCAGTACCTATTTCCCACTGAATCTATTTAAAAATGACAACCCACACAAACTCGACATCCCGTTTTCTTTAATTGCATCTAATAAGAAAGTTTTTTACCCGAACCTACTTATTTGGATGCTATACATAAAAATAAAACAATGATAATAATAATAATAATAATAACATGATTAGTAGCAGCTAATAGTCGTTAAAAGAAAATTAAACTTAACTACTACTCTCAAATCAGTTACTGTGAGAAAAACATAGCAAGATTGGGGTAGTGTTGACAGATGCTTTTATTACGAAGGGAATTGAATTCAATATATTTAATTTAAATACTCTTAACACGTGTACATATATATGTAATAATAACAATAAATCAATATTAGTAATAATATTTAAGTTGAAGTTTAGAGGAGAACAGATTTGATGCTTTAGTTTCAAAGCTGAATTAAGCAACTTGTTCTTTTAACACATGCAATTTTTTAACGAAATTTGATGTACAGTAAAATTATTAATTCACATACCCAGGCCTGGATTAACCATTAAGCAAAATAAGCACGTGCTTAGGGCACCAAGGGAAGGGGGCACCACAGAGTTTTTTCCAGTGCCGGATTTACCATGGTGCAAATGATGCAGCTGAACTCTGCTACGTATAGAAGCAGATTTGTTACGCCAGATTAGTTTTGAGGACTTCATCAAAGACTTTGCAATTTAAAAAAGTAGGAGAAAACTTTTTAAAGTATAAATAAAGTTATAAGTAGGCAACAATAAGCATTATTTTGCATCTTTGGATCCATGTATGTTGAAATGCTATGTATCTTCAAGGTTAGAAAGCAATGGAATAAAAGATGTTTTGTTTCGTACAAATAATATTTCTTCATTAGAATTTCTTTTTTCAAAAATTGACCACCAACATCGATTTCTGTAGAAAGAATCGTTTTCAATAAATTTTTGTATTTGCATTTTTCCCTCATAACAGTTTTTAAAAAAAAATGAATAAAAAAGTGTTGAAAATTTGCATTTTTCCTGTTGCCCTAGTTATAAGTAAATAATTTGCTTATATTGCTTACTGCTATTTAGCGTTAAATAAATAAAATTAAAAAACAGGTTATATTTAATATAGTTGTGGGGTCTGGCCTGGGGGATGGCCTGGAAGAAAACTGAATTTTTAATCTATTATTTCACATTCAGCACTTATTGAGTCTTAATGTCTTGTCAGTTAGACAATGGAAGGGTCGAGGGGGAACCATTGTTGGGTTGTGCTTAGGGCATCAGTTGGCCTTAATCCGGCCCTGCACATACCAGAAGATGGCATGTGAAAGTGAATGTGATGGTATATATCGATGTAAATAACAGAAAACTACATATTTAAAAGTAAATAAACAAATATGCCCGTGTTATGAGTATATAAAAAAAATTCTCGTATTTGAATGTCATCTCGTTTGAAAATAAGCCAGTTTCCCTTAAAAAAGAGAGAAATTAATTTATTTAAATTAAAATAATAAATGTTCATTTTATTTTTCATAATACAGATATTAAACAAAGAACTTGTTTTCGATTTAAAATATGTTCAATCTGATTTTGATTTATGTATTGTTCGCAATTTGTTAGTATTTGTAAGTTGGATGTGTTGATGTCGATGCATACTCTCGTTAGGCCTATTAAATCCTTTCAGATATTCATTTTAAGTTTTCATTTCTACTATATGGTGGAACTTACCTGAACAGAAAGTACTTGAATATATGTATGTTTTCGCATGCTTTTGCATGTTTGTTCTTGTTTGTCTCATGGAAGAACTTTTTTCAAGGAAGAAGGCAATGATGAATCCTTTCTTAAATTTTCTTTTTGAAGGAAGGTGAAGGCGAATCCTTTTTTTTTTTTTTTTTAACCCCAAGGAGGAATGCGATGGTGATTTTTTTTCTTTTTTTTTACTTTTTTCCTCTTCCTTTTTTTTTTTTTTTTAAAGAACCATGAAGGACACCTCATAAAGGAGGGACCGTCATGAAGGACGGTGAAGGATCCTCATGAAGGATGGTGAGGGGGGGAAATTTTCAAATTGATCCATTTTCTGTCTCCCTTTTTGCGGCTATACTACTGACGAAGGATACAGTTATAGATGAGACGTGACGTTACAAAATATCAGATAATTTCGGGTTACGAATAGAGTCTGACGCAGGAATTGATTGGATAGAACAAAGAGAGGCGGTTCTAGCAGGGATTAAATTATTTACAGTATAATGAGAGGAGAGTAGACCTCGCCAAAAGGTGAATTCCAAAGTAGGAATAATTTTAATTTGGAACAAAGAAATAAAAAGATGGTGGAGTTCAGGAGATGGAATGGTGGTTACCTCTCTAATGAGGAATATTTGCAAACTTTACAGTCTTAGGATGAAACAATTAATCTATCAAATTTGCACTTCCTGCCTGCCGCCATTGTGTCGGAATTTTTTTACTTATTTTTGGAAAATTTTGTAAGCTAACTCACGCATTTCCCCAGTGAAACACTCGGCAGAACTGACTCTGCAAGGAGTGCTGCAGTCAAACTTATACGCAAATACAGTCCCCTGCAATAATTTCGCTCCATCCTCTCCGAGATATGGAAACAACGCAGTCCCTCTTAAACCCCAGTCCCCTACCCTCACTCCCTTCTCCTCCTCCCCCTCTCAGGTGTTGTTATACTAATACTTTTAATTTTTGAAAACCAATGACAATAAATATATTGTTCACTGTAGTTTTGGTGACGACTATGTATTTTATTCATGCATTATTCCTAAATTTAAGGAATAGAGTAGTTAGGTTATTTCACAAACGTGGAATACTTTAAAAACTTTCAATCATAGGATTTTGATGTGTCCACGTTATAGTTAAAGTGTAAGATAAGTTGTAGTCTCGACTTTTCCTCCAGGCGATAACCTTTCTGTTTAAAGTCCATGCATCAGGAACATATGATTATCCAGAAAAAGGTTTATCCAAGGAGAGATAATGATAACATAGGTCAATTTTATATTACCAAAAAAACCATGAATTAAGTAAATTTAGGGATTTTCTTAAGAACATACAAAACATAATGTTCAAATTATATGGAAGTGACAATTGTTCAAGTAAATTAATATATATTTACTACATCACAATCATAACATTATTATACACAATTACTCAATACTTGGTCCACCCTCCATTGTTATTATTATTGTTGTTATTATTATTATTATTATTATTATTATTATTAATCGTGGATGACTTGTGGGTTCCTGCGGAAAAGTTCCCACTCTGCCATGATGTGTTCCAGCAAGTGCCGAGATGTCCGCTCCTGCCCAGGCTCCAAGCGTTAACCACATTTGCCCACACATTTTCAATGGGGTTTAGGTCACACCCCTTGGTGGGCCAGTTTAACAGCTCGACAATTTGTTGTTCCTGAAACCACCGCCTGATTAGCCTGGCAGTATGAACAGGGCAGTTATCCTGTAATATATATGTTAACCGTCCGTCTATGGCGTTGGGTGTTTCGAGGTTGACGGGAGTTCTGGTTTGGTGGCAGCAACGGATTTTCTCACTCTGGAGTAGTTGGTACCGTGTAGGGAATCGCAATAATTTCTTTTATAGTACACTCCAATTTCTTGTAGTGGATCGGAGGATTCTGTGAAAACTAAATTATCTGACGATTCCCCGAATTTTCTTGTAGAGTATCGGGAAATTATTTATTCTATTTTAAAACTAAGTTATCTGGAGAAAGCAGGACTCAAAGGAAAAGAAAAAGAGATCCTCTTACTGAATTTTACTGCTTCTAAAATAGTACAGGCAATGCTTCAACCTCTAGTTCAGATCAGAATAATCAAAATGAGAATTTGGAAAATTACAAGTTTATATACTAATAATTTGGTGACATCATTATTATTTAATGTTGACCTGTTTTGTTTTTTATTCTCAATCGGCTGAATTTATTTTGCAAAATATTTGAAGATAAAGGTAAATTTTATCTGTAACAGCATATTGGCAGATAAGCACGATATCTGAAGATGAAGTCATATTTTTCTTTTAAACAGCATACTGACAGATTTAATGTTATCATGATTTGCTGAGTTAACTAAAAATGAAAAATGAAATATGCATTTTGTTATGGATTAAAATTAAACATGTATATGAGCCAAAATTAAATGCTTAAATTTAAAATTAACTGAGAGAGAATGTATAAAAAAATTGACATTGCAGAATTTAACACGATTACATGATTAAGCTTGATCTAAAAAATGATTAGGTAATTTAAAAAAGAGAAATAATTCATCAATTACTTAGCAAATTTAAAACAGAAAGAAAATTAAAAATTTTTCCAAACTTGCATTTTATATACAGCTAGAGTGTCACGCGAGTTTGGACGTTATATGCAAAAATGAATGCTAGAATTATTCATTTTTACATACTGTAATTCGGTGTGTCAGATTACGATTACGGACCTACAATTTTACGTGGGTTCCGAACCACAAAGCCTTAATTTTACTACCTTAAACTATACCCAATCTATCAACATATGCGTGTAATCGATTTTTAAACATGTTTATAGAAGTGCTACTAATTACTTCTACCGGCAAACTATTCCACCTATTTAGTATTCTATGCGTAAAAAAGTTTTTGGCAACTGCTCTCTCGAACCTTCTACTTGTCAACTTACACCCGTTATTTCTAGTCCTATTATTGTGAGATATTTCGAGAAAGCTATCTCTATCTACGTTATCGAACCCATTCCTGATTTTAAAAACCTGGATTAGATCACCGCTTAGCCTCCTAGTCTCGAGTGTAGTCAATTTTAACTCCTAAAGCCTATCCTTGTACGACTTTGACCCAGTGGCGTACTAAGGGGGGTGCGAGGAGGGCGGTCCACCCAGGGTGACAGCCAGGACGGGGGTGCAATCGGGAGAATTGAAATACCAGTACAAGTTTTCAAACCAAATGAAAAATTCGCTAAAGGAAAAAATTTAAAAATGTTCAAACTATTACAACAGCTTAATGTTAATTTCCACTATAAAATAAATTTTTATTTTTATTGGCAATATAAAATTTACAAACGAAAAATTAAATATTTGATAAAAATTACATCGAAAGGCGAATGTTTGTTGACGTTTTAGTCATCCGTTTGTTGAGCATAGCCAGCTGGCTGCAACTGACATTCCAAGTCTTGTTCACTTGACACTGTGACTCCACGGGTCTAGGAAAGTTAATCGGCCACAATTCACCGCCCACAATTCACTGCCCACAATTCATCGCTCATACATTTCACCGCAACACATTTCATCGCCCATACAATTCACCGAACATACATATATACTGTACATTTTATATATACATACTGTTTATTATGTATTTTTGCTCGTCATTTTCGTTCAAACTAACGAAAATATCACAACTTAACCTAACCAATCATCAGGGCGTTCAGTTGACCTAACCGGGCATTTTCCGTTTTATTTTGTTTTCCCGCTTAAAACGGAAAATGTGTTTTTCGTAGGTAGTCCCGATAATACTAGATGAAGACAAAGCATTGGATATTTTTAGCAATTTCGGCGTTATTCTCTCATCCTTAACTTGCCCGAAATGTGATAGCGAGTGCCTAATACGAAAAGATCGGAAGATATTTAGGTGAAATAACCAATATTAACCTGTTAGGTTAATTGAATGCCCGGTTAGGTCAACTGTACGCCCTTGATGATTGGTTAGGTTAAGTTGTGATATTTTCGTTAGTTTAAACGAAAATGACGAGAGCAAAAATACATAAACAGTTTGGTAGTCCCGATAATAATAAATAGGCGATGAATTATCCTGAGCGACGATTTGTGGGCGATGAATTGTGGACGGCGAATTGTGGGCGATGAATTATCCTGAGCGATGATTTGTGGGCGATGAATTGTGGGCGATGATTTTTCCGGATACCTGACTCCATGTACATGAGGCATGTTTCATTAAGTAATTATGATAAAACATAAAGTGCTGGTGTTTATAACAATCTCATGGTACTTATACCAGTGTCCAGTAATTTTTGACAATGTGGTATCATAGTGATGTTTAAGTGTTTATAAATGATGATTAATGATAATTAATAATGATAATAATAATGATAATTAATTGCCTCTGCTTGTCTGGGTTGATAATCTGATAACTCAATGGGTATCTGGTTGGAAAAAGTTTGAGAACCACTCGTTTGAAGCTTTTCTGTTGTAATACATTTTTTTTACTTCTTTATTTACTGGATATACTGTTAATTTTCTTCAAGAATTGGAGATTCGTTCTAAGGCAATGGATCAAATTCTGTCAATCTTCGCTGTTATTCAGCCAAACACTTTGGTTGTTGCAACAGAAGAAGAACTTCGGAAGTATATTCCAAATTTGACTCAGATTTTCGATGAATTCTCTGATGAAGATATCAGCGTGGAAACTGGACGACTTCGGAGGCATTTGGAAGCTGCCAAAATCAGCGTTGAAGAGGCAAAGAAATGGACAGCATTGCAGTTTCTGGAGTTTATTGTGAAATGGGATTTTTGTGAATCTTTGCCAAGCTTGTCACTGTGTTTGAGATTCTTTTTGACTCTCTGTGTGTCTATTGCTTCATGTGAAAGAAGTTTTTCCAAATTGAAATTGATAAAAAATTTCTTTCGCTCGACCATGAGTCAGACAAGATTGACAAATCTGGCTTTACTTTCAACTGAACATGAATATGCAAAGAAGATGAATTTTGATGAGGTCATTGATCAATTTGCAGAAATTAAGGCTCGAAAGCAGAGACTGCGAATCCTCTCTATTTACCTTTGAAGAATAGGCTGAGCGTTAAGACTGGATTGCCTGTGTTTTTTGTATAAAATAAAATGCAGTATTACCTGTTCACTGAATTTTTAATGTCCTGCATTTTTCTTATTTCAAATTTGCTTATGACAGTACTGTACTGTTTAAAAATCTACTTGCAAACATAATATATTTTTCTGTGTTTAAATTTTAAAATTATTTATGGGGGGTGCCAAAGGAAGGATCCGACCGGGGGCCAAATACTTTAGGTACGCCCCTGCTTTGACCTAAGCGACGTAATCATCTTAGTTGCTCGTCTTTGAACTCTTTCGATTTTGTCTATATCTTTTCGCATATGCGGATTCCAAAATTGGATCGCGTACACCAAATGGGGTCCAACTAATGATTTATAAAGAGGAACAATAATATCGCGCGGTTTGTACTCAAAATTCCTAACTATAAAACCTAGCACTTTGTTCGCTTTGACCGCTGCTGTACTTTGCTTCGCCATTTTTAAATCACCAGTGCCTATAACTCCTAAATCTTTTTCCTGCTCTACGCTTGCCAACTCCTTCCCTGACATACTATAATATATGCAAAATTACCGTTACGCGAACCTATATGTAAAATTTTGCACTTATCGACGTTAAATCTCAATTGCCATGTAACTGACCAATCAACGATTTTATTCAGATCTTCCTGGATTTTACCTCTTTCTTCGTCATTAATCGCCCTACCACCCAACTTCGTGTCATCCGCAAACTTTGAAACTGTACTGACTAGGCCGACATCTAAATCGTTGATATATATAAGAAAAAGCAAGGGGCCCAATACAGAACCCTGAGGAACGCCGCTCGCTACATCAGCCTAAGAAGACTCCGCTTTATCAACGACCACCCTCTGTTTCCTACCTCGCAACCACTCTTCTATCCAATTTATTACTACACCCCTGATTCCATGAGCCTTAGTTTTTTTCAATGAGTCTTTTGTGCGGTACGGTGTCAAACGCTTTTTGAAAATCCAAATACACTACATCTACCCCCCGATGACTATCGTAAACTTCAACCACGCTTTGGAAAAATTTTAAAAGATTAGTTAAGCAAGATTTGTTTCGCCTAGAACCGTGTGCGTATTTCTAATCAAGTTATGCAATTCTAAATGTTCGACTATACAATCCCTAATTATCGATTCCAGTAGCTTACCTACAACAGACGTTAAGCTGATTGGCCTATAATTTCCCGCCGCACCTTTATTGCCTTTCTGGAAAATAGGCGTTGCATTTGCCAATTTGAAATTATCTGGTACACACCCCTCAGAAATAGACGCATTAAAAATCTTTGTTAACAGCACCACAATGCTTTCTTTTAATTCTTTTAGTTGTATGGGATATATGGAATCCGACCCTGGTGATTTAAACATTTTCATTTTGCAAATATAGTGCAGTACTACCTCTCTTTCACTCACCACAAAATTGGACGAGATTAACTCTACACACGAACAAATGCAAACAACATTAAAAAGAAAGAAGACTATTAACGTCAATTACATATTCATCTTTATTTGTCCTGAGTTTTCTCGTGAGATCTATGTCTTTTAGTCTCTAATGTACGCGCTGTCCTTTTCCTTTATGTAATAATTCTGGAGTATCCCGTTTCAACATCTAGCAGTTCCAAATTTTTTGTTTTAAACTTCACTGAACGGAAAGCAAAACTAAGACCGATTTTCTTAAGTGGCTGCGAAACGCCAAGCAATCGTATTGATTTTGAGTGCCCTCAGAAAATAAATTTCAGATTCCTTAAAAAGTTAAAGATTCTATCAACGTAAGAGCTCAACCATTAGGAATGCAGTTGACGAGGAAGCTTCTAACAGTGGCTGTATCCTCCAGCACGGGACACGTCAACGCGAAGAAGAGGCGACGTCAAACCGAAACATCACTGTGCTGGTGGCCAAACTTCCTCAAATCTCCGTGCAGCGGGCTGTCTACGGTTGGCCAGACTGGCAGTTGACGGCCTGTTGTGTGGCACGGTCAGATTGCCGATCGGCTTCCGGGGACGGACTTATACCAGCGTGCTATTTTTTTCATTCACAAGGAGCGATTCCGTGCTCCCCGGACTACTCTTACTCTCCGGCGACATTAAGACTAATCCAGGCCCCACTACAATTCACACATGTTACCATACACAAAGACATAGACACAATAGGACCATGAGACACATAAAGAAGCATAATATTAACATATTACAGTACAACGTAGATGGCCTCACAAACAAAATTATGCAGCTTAGGGAATTCATACACAAACAAAACATTCACATAGCACTTATACAAGAACCATAACTAAAACGCACACACGAAACACCCACTATCCCTGACTTCACGGCGGTCCGTCAAGATCGTACTGGGGGTCATGGGGGTGGACCCATCATTTACATACGCATTAGCTACACTTATGCCACCCAAAACATTACAAACACAATCCAAGCAGATAACACAATAGAAATACAGGCAGTTAACATTAAAACACGCGCAAAACACAACACCACACTCATCAACATTTACATCCCACCAGATAGTTCACCTCAGGTGCCAGCCAATTACAATCCACAGTTACACAATCTGGCCTCTTTCACTAATGTCATCTTAGGAAGAGACTTCAACGCTAAAGACGCTAGTTGGTACCTGCACAACCAAAGCAATACCAGAGGCGCCAACACAGCCACACAACTAAACAGCCTCTTCATTCTTAACAATACAGAAGAACATTCACACATACTACATCAAGCAGGATACTCAAACTCCTCCAGAGACATGACGTTCTGTTCCCTCTCACTAGCAACACATACACGCTGGAGAACAGCAAAACAACTGTCATGAGACCACCTGCCCATCATCATTATAACACGTTCTACACTCTGCCCAACAGCCTTAGGCACACTTACAGAAATTACAAGAAAGCTGATTGGGAACAGTTCAAAATACAGACTGAGGAACAATTCACCATACTAAACAGCATACCCATCATAAACATCAATACAACACTCAAGACACTTAATCAGATCATTCAATAATGCAAACAAATACCTACCCAAGAACAACATTAGGAAATGTAACCCAAATTACACTAGAGAAATAGTCCACCTCATAAGGCAACGTAACAACCTCAAACATAGCACACAAACACCACACACAGAAGCCATAAAACAGCAGATACAACAGCTCAACACAGAAATAAACAACAAACTTAAAGAAAAACAAGCAGAAACATTTAGGGAATTCATAGCAACACTAAACCACTGCACAGATACATCCAGGCTATACAAGACTATAAACAGCATTACCCACTCTAACAGTGGCATTCATACCTCACACGCGGCTATCTCTCGCGGCCAAAATAATATCCCAACATATACACAACAAGCTAACATTCTAGTTAATCACTATGCAAAGATAAGTCACTTAAACAGAGACAATAACCAGAAACATGCAGACAGACAAACAGCCAGACACAAGAAAACCTATAGACACGACACGACCATTACACCCTTCAATACAGACCAGACCACCAAGATCATCAAAAACATTAAGAATTCGAAGGCTTCTGGACCAGACAACATATCTAACATACACCTTAAACACTTGGGCCCACAGGGAATACTAGCTCTCACAGACATCAGCACATATTCATACCAACACTGTATTATTCCTGTCATATGGAAACAAGGTAAAATTATTACACTACTCAAACCAAACAAAAATCCAACAGAACCAGCTTCCTATAGACCTCATTACTTTACTATGCACACCTTCCAAAGTAACAGAAAGACTAATCTTACAAATCACCACACCAACCCATACCACTATCGCCTACTCAACATGGATTCAGACCTCACCACTCAACGACGACATTACTCTCTAACCTCACGTAGCACATCATGGATGGCATCAACTCTAGACGACCAGCTCAACATACACTATTAGCAACAATAGACATTAGTAAAGCATTTGATGCTATCCCACGTTTCCCTCTCATAAACAAAATACTCAACACAAACATGCACAATAATACCAAAAGGTGGCTGAGCAACTATCTTTCAGGAAGATACTCACATGTCACATTTAATGGCAAGTTATCCAAAAACAAACTTTTTTCCGAACGGGGTCCCTCAAGGCTCCGTTCTCTCACCAACACTGTTCAACTTATACATGCATGACATTTCAACACCCATAGATAACAAGCTTACCTTATCATCATATACAGATGACATCACTCTAACATCCACTCACAACAACATCGACACCGCTACAAATAACCTACAAACATACATAAACAATATACAAGACTGGCTCACACACAATAGACTCAAAGTAGCGCCTACAAAATCAACCATCACCTTGCTATCAAGCAACACAAAAGAACACCAGATAACTCCACAGCTCACACTAAGCAACACCAACATTCCACACACTCACATGACCAAAATACTTGGGGTCACATACAACACATCATTATCTTTTGCAAATCACATTCAGGACATTAAAAACAAATGTACGTCAACACTTAACACGCTTAGGGTACTAACAGGCACAAACTTTGGACACGAGCAGGAAACAACATCACTCATATACAAGCAATATATTCGCTTAGTTATGGACTATGCTAGCCCATGCTGGGCACCCATTATCTCAAACACACACATAAACATCTTACAGACAATACAAAACAACGCACTTCGTATCATTACAGGATGTATTAAAACAACACCATTAGAACACCTGCACACAGAAACAAAAATACTGAAAGTTAGGGAACATTTAGATATGAGGGAAACACAATTCATGGCAGCAGCGACAACTAACCCACAACACCCTTGCCACTACATTTATAATCATGCACCAACACCTCGCACCATTAAGGTAACACCAGAGAGACATTATAACCAAATACTCCATTCCATACCACGCCCCACAGACATCACACAGTACAGAAAACACACACACACAAACCCACAAAGCACTGACACGACTCGGTCCGAATGCGGTTGTAGGTGTGAAGCCGCCACCCATTGACAGGTCATAGACTTAGCACAATTCCGATGTGGACATCACCCCAACTTACAGACATATAAACACAGACTAGACATCTCCATAGACGACACCTGCCACCTGTGCGCGGACACACCACAAACAATTGAACACATTACGACAGACTGTACCGCTCTAGCACAACATAGAACACAACACAACATCACTAGTGCGCTGAACCTCTGGTCGGCTGATCGGCTAACCAACAACAACAACGACTCACCACAATATTATCTAAAGTATTATCATTATCGAAAAGTATTATGTCTATGACCGTAGGGGTATTCGTTACATCTTCTATTGTAAAAACTGACGTAAAAAATTCGTTTAGCAGAGTAGCCATTTGCTTGATCTCAGAAACTAACACGCTCTTTACCAGGTTCCTGTTATTAACGTATTGAAAAAATTGCTTGGGATTTTCTTTGCTGTCACGAGCGATGGAAATCTCAAAATCTGGCCTGAACTTTTTTATTACAGTTTTCGCTTCACGCCTTAAAGATATATAGTTGTTTCTTAACCACAAATTGTCTTTATCGCACTTATGTAACCTATAAGCCTTATCTCTTCTCTTTATAATAGCCCCTACTCTAAAAGTAAACCATAAGGGTTTGTTATTTACTTTCGCACGCTTAATCTTGTACGGTACACATTCCTCATTTATAGTCCTAAACACTTTTTCAAACGATTCCCACATTATTTTTACTTTGGAGGTCCCAATTACGTTTTCCCATTCGACGCGTGACAATTCATTTCTAAATTTACAAAAGTCTGCGCGCTGGAAGTCAGGAATTTTAGTCGAGTTAGCTCCTTTCGAGTGACTTACCAAGAGGACAAACTCTACCATATTGTGATCACTATTGCTTAACAGCTCTATTACTTGAAGCCTATCATCCGTAGTTATTACTAAATCTAAAATACTGTCCAACCTCGTAGGTTCCCCAACCTTTTGAATAAGAAAGCTATCCTCAAGAAAATTAACTAAACGGTTACCTTCCGGTTCTCCCTGCATTTTATCGTAATTCACGTTAGCGCAATTAAAGTCATCCATAATTAAGACCTGTTCACTACCCATTATTCTCTTTAGTTTATGATATAATGCTTCGTCCATATCAGCTGTTTGATTAGCGGGCCTATATGTAACGTCAACAAGAAGTTTGAACTCGCTCAATTTAAGTTCTGTTATAGTGGAATCTATCGGTTCTGGAATTCTTTGCTTCAATTCTGTAGCGTTCGCAATATTATCTTTGATATACAACATAACACCTCCTCCTCGCCTACCTATTCTGTTTTTAACAAAAAGTCTACAACTTCTAAGTTGATACTCCCCTACAAAGTCACGTGTTTCAGTGCTAAGCCACGATTCATTTATCGCAATTAAATCATAGTCTTTGCAAGCAATTAAAGAAAAAAATTAATTTATTTTGTTTCGTAGGCTATGAGCATTTAAAGATAAAACTTTCAAATTGTTTGTTAAAACCACGTTTCCTTTGCGCGCGCAAGGTGAATTCATATGTTTTGACCTGTAATTTAAGGAAATTACACCAGTGCCAGTCGAGTTACAGCAGCCTGAAAAGAAGAGACAGTATTGTAAAGTAGTCTTCCTAGACGTGCAGCTCCAACGTCATTAAGATGAAGTCCATCCCCAAGGAACAAATCCCTCCTGTCGTAGAACCTGTTCCAAAAATTTGCAAAATGCACTCCTTCCTGTTGGCAAAGAGAATTTAAGTTATTGTTAATATAGGTCGCCTTGCAGTAGAACTCGTTACGTTGGATAATTCGAGAAAGTATACCTGTTAAAACAATCTTATTAGTTTTTTCCTTTGGTCGCTCTAACAAGTCCCTGAACGTAGGCTCTTCCGATGTAGAATTTAAAACGTTATTAGTACCGACATGAATAACAAATGTTGTGTCCTCAGAGGTTCCGTCTGTAAACCGGTCAACAGTACTCGTTATATCCTCCACCCTTGCACCAGGGTAGCAGTAACGGCGCCTACGACGGGGGTTTCTTCCACAGAATTCCTCGAGCTGCCTTCAAACAATGGAATCACCAACGAGTCGTATTTCCGGTTCGTTCATCAGCGTCTTCGAAAACTAAAACAGAAAACTTATTGTTTGTTATTACTGGTAGACAAGTCTTAGGTTGTCTCAATGGGGCTTCATTACGCACTCGAACGAAGGATTGAATTATGTATGCATTAATTGATTTAAGGAAATTAAATGCATATAATTGTATTTCTGTTAGTTCTTTAGAGTTCAGCTTATATACTGTATATATATATATATATATTAAGTTTCACGGAGACCGGTTTTTTGACAAAGTCGAAATTTGTTCCAAGGCTCTTGATCGAAATTAAATTTGATGACGTCATTGTCCACCCCTGTATGGAGTACGCTTCTCATGTGTGAGGTGGCTCAACCCACACAGCTATACTTGAGCGGCTGGAATCAAAGGCTTTTTGTCGCATCAATTCCCCGCCTCTTATTGACTCTCTTCAATCCCTCTCTCTTTACTATCGCTAATATAACAGAC
Source organism: Bathynomus jamesi (assembly GCA_023014485.1). Classification (NCBI taxonomy): domain Eukaryota; kingdom Metazoa; phylum Arthropoda; class Malacostraca; order Isopoda; family Cirolanidae; genus Bathynomus; species Bathynomus jamesi. The sequence continues at coordinate 1,164,852 of JAJOZX010000560.1, forward strand.
CACTGCTCTTCTGAACTCTTTAACGACATGCCTCCTCCTTTAAGAAGAGCACGCAGTACCAGACTTTCGACACATTCTCATTCCTTTTCTGTACAACTCTCTAACGCAAGAATTAGTCGACATTTTCAATCTTTCATCTACTCACCGGTGAACTGTGGAACAATCTTCCTTAATCGATCTTTCTCCCCATGACCTCCAATCTTTCAAACGCAGTGTAGTGTCCAGGCATCTCGAAAACCCCCTACTTGATTTTGGCTCTCTTCTTTCTCTATGAGGGTGGGAGGGCGTTTTGAGGGGTATTCGTCCTTGGCCCCTCCTTCCTGCATATATATATATATATATATATATGGACCTCTTCCGTTTTATGGGCACCATTGAAATGAGAGAAATTAATATTTTTTAAACTTCTTTTAACTTTTTATTAATAATTCACAGGCCTGCAAAATTGAGGGTCCTAAAAACATTTTTGAAATTGTATGCTGGTTTTATAGAAATTTGGGGTGCTAAATCCAAAAACGGCCTCAGATTTGCTCCATCACGTATAGTTTTTTCACAATTTGCTATGACGTTTTTATGTTGTAATATGTTACTGAATAAAATAAGTAGTGAAGAATTACCACATGAAACCTATTTCCTGACCATTTCTGAATATATTTATTTTAAAAAACTATAAAACTTGGATACTTACATCTTTACTTAATGGAATGGCTTAGTAGTCCCGTTTTCTTTTGCCAGTGAAGCTGCGCCTGTTGCATTTCCTTTTGTGCGCTGCTTCCGGATTTTCACGATGCAGCATCTAGCAATAATCCCCCATCATATTAACGTTCCACCGGCCTTGGTATCTCTTTTCCATCTCCTTAATGTCTTGATGGAAACGTTCTCCCTGTTCCTCACTTACTGCACCTAGATTTTCTGGGAAAAAGTCCAAGTGTGCATTCAAGAAATGAATTTTAATACTCATTGAGCATCCCAAAGCTTTGAATTTCTCCAGCATGTTTTCAACAATGAGTGCATATTCAGGGTCCTTATTATTCCCAAGGAACTTAGTAACCACACTTTTGAAGGAATTCCAAGCCTCTTTTTCTACTTCAGTCATCGTAGACAAGAAGTTTTCATCTGACAGCAGTCTTCTAATGTCTGGGCCTACAAAAATACCTTCTCTTAATTTTGCTTCTGATAGGTTAGGGAACTCTTGCAGAGGTACTTAAAGCATTCTCCACTTTTTTCTAATGCCTTAACAAACTGTTTCATAAGGCCTAGTTTTATATGAAGAGGTGGTAGAAGTACTTTCTTTGGGTCAACAAGATTTTTACGCAAAATATTCTTGCTTCCAGGTTCTAGAGATCTTCTTTGTGGCCACTGTTTTTGCTCCCAGTGTTGACTCTTTGCTCTGCTATCCCATTCACAAAGGAAACATGGGAACTTAGTATATCCTCCCTGCTGCCCCAGAAGCATGCACAATACCTTAAGGTCTCCACAAATCATCCAGTGATGATCATAATATTTTATCTTTGTAAGAACCAATTCCAAATTCTCATAACTTTCTTGGAGATGTACCGAGTGACCAACAGGTACAGAGGCATACTTGTTCCCATTGTGCAAAAGGACACCTTTTAGACTTCTTTTAGAAGAGTCGATGAAAAGTCTCCATTCATCCGCTTTGTACTCAATGCCAAATGCCTGTACCAAACCATCAATATCACTACAGTAAACTAAATTGCCCTCATGTGAAAAGTAGTGAATAAACTCCTTTTCTCTTCTTCTATACAAATATATCGATGTTCCAGCTGATAATAAATTTCTTTCTTTTAATCTGGAGCCTAAGAGTTCAGCAGATTCCTTGGATAATCCCAAATCTCTCACTAAATCGTTTAGTTCAGATTGAGTGAACAACTGGGGGTCTTGACTTCCTATATCACACTGAAATTCTTCATGATCAGTATCTGAACCAGAATTACTAGGCAAATCTTCCAATGTTTCTGGTGGAAGCGGAACTGGAACTTCTGGCCCATGAGGAACAGGTCGAAAAGCTGATGGAAGATTTGGATAGAATATGGCTTTCTTATTTTTTGAGTTATAGCCTTTAACATCACAAGAGCAAAAATAGCAGTCATCACAGTGATTTTTTGGCTCCCTCCATACCATTGGCACACCAAATCTGAATGCTTTCTTTTTGCCTTTACACCATTTCCTTAGATCCTCTACGCAAATAAAACAAACTTTGTGTGGTGCCCATGGTTTATCTTCGTCTCCTAGTTTCATTCCAAAGTAGGCATGATACACTTGCCTAATAAAATTTGTTACGTTTCTTTGATGTTTCTTGATCACAAATTCCCCGCATATGTAGCAGAAGCTGTCGGGACTGTTGACACATCCACGGCTAGCCATGATTCACAACTTACTACAGTACCCAGAACACAATAAGAGTCTTGAATTTAATTTAATAAAGGCTAAATAAGGCTTTCTTAACACTATCAAAACACGCTAGTTCGCTGATATAAAACACAAAAAAAACAACTCAAAATCACTGAAAAAATTCGCTTCGGATGAATCATTGTGCGCACGTCATGAAATCTGAGTAACAACTGACTCATACGGCTTGGCAACCCAGTATTTATAGTCTCTTAGAAGTTTCTAGTAATTTCCGGAAATCTGGCATTTTCTCGAAGTCGCTTCACAAAAAAATCGAATTTGTGAAATAACTTTGTGTGCATGACATTTTTATTGTGTTTTTCGAATTCAGCACACAAAAATACATTGTAAACAGCTAAAATTATGAAAAAAGTTTTTCCATCGCAGGCCTGTGATAATCAGTACATTTTGAATAGGAGAAATTTAATTTATTTAATTTAACAGCTATGAACATAAAAACAAAAACTATTTTTCTATTCTTAAAAAATTTGACGATAACACTGGGCAAGAAAAAAAAATTTTTCGTGTCCCAACAATGAAAATACCTTATTCTTATAGTATTTTCTGTGCTGAATCCAAATAAGTTTGTAAAATTTCTCTATCAGGTCTGGTTTTTGTGTGACATGCAATTTAATTTTTAAAAACCCATATAGTTACATACTTATTTAAATATGATCGAAAAGACATACCTGTAGTTTAAAAAGTAGCTTGTTTTGATTTTCTGCTGTGCTTTGCCTCAGGCATGTCTCTCTTAAGAGTCCAGCAATAGTCAGCCAGCATACTGGGGCTCCATTTGCCTTGGTAACGGTTTTCCATGGCAGAAATATCCTGATGAAAACGCTCACCATGTTCGTCGCTTACCGCACCCAGGTTTTCCGGAAAAAAGTCCAAGTGAGAGTCCAAGAAATGAACCTTTAATGACATATTGCACCCTATTGCTTGGTAAGACTTAAGAAGATCTACTATTTCAGGATAGTTTTCGGCCTTGTGATTTCCCAAAAAATTTGTGCAGACGCTTTTGAAACTCTGCCACGCAGCTTTCTCAACTTCATTCAACTCTCCTTCAAATCTCTCATCTCTTAACAATTCTCTGATCTGAGGGCCTACAAAAATGCCTTCTTTAATCTTGGCATCACTGATCCGGAGAAACTTATTTTTCAAGTATGTGAATCCTGTTTGCGATTTATCCATCGCTTTAACAAAGTTTTTCATAAGTCCAAGCTTGATATGCAAAGGAGGAAGGTACACTTTCTCAGGGTCAACAAGTGAACTATTCACAACATTTTTCTTGCCTGGAACAAGTGAGGTGCGTTTTGGCCAATCCTTCTTAACGTAGTGGTTTTGCTTGTCCCTACTGTCCCACTCACATAAAAAAACAACAGTACTTGGTGTAACCTAGCTGCAACCCTAGCAAAAGTGCAATGACCTTCAGATCTCCACAGATATTCCACTTATATTTCTGATACTGAAACTTTTCTAAAAGCAACTTCATGTTGTCGTATGACTCTTTCATGTTTGCAGCATGTGCAATAGGTACAGAAGGAAATTTATTTCCGTTGTAAAGAAGGACTGCTTTCAAGCTGACTTTTGAGGAGTCAATGAACAATCGCCACTCATCCACGTTATGTTCATGACCAAGAGCTCCCATGACTGAATTAACATCTTTACAAAACACAAGTCCATCTTCATGGGAGAACCATTCTTTGAATTCATCATGGCGGCTGCGGAAAAAACAAACTTTAGTGTCACGTTGCAGTAGATTCCAACCCTTTAATCTTGAACCTAAAAGTTCAGCCTGCTTCTTAGATAATTTCAAATCACGAACTAGGTCATTTAGATCTCCTTGTGACAGTAAATGTGGTTCATTGGAGGAACAGGTAGCCTGGAATTTTGGATCAGAAATGTCTTCATCTTTTTCCTCGTGATATGCTACAGCTACGTTTGATTCCTCATCACTTAAACTTACATGTTCAGGAGGATTTGGTACTGGAAGTTGAGCACTGTGGGGAACTGAACTGGTCTCATTGCAGACGGTAGATTAGGGTATTTCATAAGGCTCTTTGTTTTTGAAGTGATCCCCTTTGTATTTACCAGGCAGAAATAGCAGTCTGTTGTGTGATCTTTGGGTTCCCTCCAAATCATTGGAATAGCAAATGGCATGTGACGTGAATCGTTTAGCCATCCTGTAAGTAGTCTTACACATGTCACACAACAAATGTGAGGGGCCCAACTCTTGTCCTGATCGTCTACTTTACATCCGAAATAAAGTTCATAGCATTTTTTTACTAATGGTGTAAAGTTATGTTTCTGGGATTTTAAAGTTAGATCACCACATACATAACAGAAGGAATTAGGATGATTCAGACAGTTCCGCGGCATTACAAAACATCTATATGAATACAACACTGGTGTAAAATTAACAAGAAGCAACAGACACTAGCTGTTAACACTGTGACATTTACAAGCAGACTGACTTGGAGCTGCTCTACACACAGAAACTAGGCTCATGTCTGAACAGGTACAAACATGTTTCAACCTGCACAGTCTGCTGCTCCGACCAAATTTATCCTGCCAGCATTATCAGAACTTTCTCCCCAAAGGAATAAATTGTACTAATTTTACAGAAAAATTAATACAACATATATATTAATATTAATATATTTTATTATAGTTATATTAATTAATATAATATATTATTATATTTATTATTTTTATAATGTTTTATATTATAATATTGTTATATACTTAATTATATATAATATGTTATTATTTTTTTATCCGGTGATCATGCTAAATGAGGAAAAAATGAACATAGCGTCACAAGTAAACTAAGCCTGATAGAAAAAATCTGATTTCATATTTAGATTCAGCATGAAAAAGTACACTTAGAACACCCATCAAAACCCTTGTGACAAAATTGTTGTTGACCAGTGTAATTTGCGTTGAACATTTAACGTAGGCCATCTTATTCTTAGTTCGCGTAAAGACCTAGGATATATATATAAATATATAAAATAATTATATATATATATATATATATATATATATATATACATTTAACTGCAATGACCACGCAGTATATTAATGTATAGAAACGACGTAAGTATAGAGGAGTGTTCTGCACACGTTCTGCCCTGGGTTCGATTCCCGGGCGGTTCACCTCATTTTTCATTTGTTCGTTATTTCTCTTCCTCGTGTGCAGAATGCTCCTCTATACTTACGTCGTTTCTATACATACATATATATATATATATATATATATGCCTGGTTAGGTTAATTGAATGCCCTGTTAGGTTAGTTGTGGAAAAGGTTTTCCACAAGAAAAATTTTTTTGTTAAAATTTAAAAATATCATTCTGTTTGTATAAATTAAAGTATTAATCCGTTAAATTTTTAATTTTTGTATAAATTGTTCAATGTCCGGAAGATTTTCTGGCATCCTTTTCGATAAGCCTAACTTATAAGCCTCTTCAAAGGTGCCACATCTATAATCTTAAACAGATTCCTAAATTCTAAGTGTTCTTTTCGACTAATATAAATCACATAAAGGAGTTAAGTGTAGAACCAAAATTATATAAATTCTTTTGCTAATATCATTGTTAGACAACCTTTGCAACCTTAAGAATCTTTCGTAAACGTGGCACCATGGGAGTTTCTCCAGGGCAAAGTGCAAACACTTTGAGAGGGCAGTCCAAGCCTCATTCCTCTGGGGAGTGTGTGTCTCGCCCTTTGGGCAGCCGGTTCGGCTCAGGTCCTTGGTTCGTTACGAACCCTCTAAGCAAGTGTCGTGTTAAGGATTTGATTTCCTAATTACTGTGCATTGTAAAAGAAATCTAATACATAATATATATATATATATATATATATATATATATACAGTATAAGGTAATTTGTCATTTCTATCCTTCCACGAGAGAAGTATTCCACTCCCACAACGGACGGAGGGAGGGGACGCCATTGAGCGAAGGTATAAATTGTTTTATCGTAACTCGCAGTCAGATAAAGTAAAGTTGAAAAGAAGAACCGTGAACGTCAGCAGTATAAACTTCATTGTCAGTGCAAGGAAGCGACATACTGAGAATACCTTAAAGCAGTGATTCCCAACGTGGGGCGCACGCCCCACAGGGGGCAATTTGAATATTTTGGGGGGCAATTTGAAAATGCTACAATAAAATGAAATTTATACATAATAATAAAATTAAATTTATACATAATAATTCAACTCGTTTGGCGAGAGAGCTACTGTTACCATTCCCATCTTCATATTTGGTGGAATGTGGTTTTAGTGTTGTAAGTGACTTACTACAGAAAAAAAGAAACCGACTGGATATCACAAAACGAGGAGACTTAAGACTGAAGCTAACTAAGTTAGTGCCTGAAATCAAAACCATTTGTAGTAAACATCAAGCTCAAGGATCTCACTAACTTGAGATTATCAAACTTTGAATTTGCTGTATTTTTACCTAATATTGTGAATTTAAAGTGGTAGAAGAGGTAGACCTAAGATGAGGTGGCGGGATAGACTGAAGAAAGATAGTGATAAGGGACTGGAGGAAGAGGTGGCTCAAGACAGAAGTGAATGAAGAAGAAGGATCTGCAACAGCGACCCCACATAGAAGTGGGCTAATAAGGCTGCGGAAGAAGAAGATTGTGAATTTAAAGTGGTATTATTGATTAAATTACTTTTTTGTGAATTTAAAATTGCAACTTTTCAACTGAGAAGTTTTATTTCAAGGAAATAATATAGTTAGCTTCAATCTCAAGTTTCTTGACTCATATTTAATGTAACTCATATTGAATGTACTCATATTATTGAATTTAAAATTATAACTTTTCAACTGCGAAATTTTATTTCAAGATAATAATTTAGTTAGCTTCAACCTCAAGTTTATTTACTCATATTGAATGTACGGTAACTCATATTAAATGTACTCATATTATTGTAAATTTTAAATAATACCTTTTCAACACCAAATTTGTTTTTATATTAATGGGGGCATCAAATTTTTTGAGGTGTCGAGGTGGGACATGGCGCAAAAAAGGTTGGGAACCACTGCCTTAAACAGTCGGAGATGGTGTAACGAGGATTTAACATTTTATTGCAACACTGACGACCTAAACCAGGATTTTTAACAGGTGTCGTCGCCGACATTGTCGCCCGATGCCAGGATTTGAAAACCTTTGCTCAGACAGAAACCCCGGTACAAGGAAGTCAACGCACTCACTTGTTTGGAAGAGAGGATCGTTATATTTTCGTCTGTTTCGACCGACGGCAACGACAATTATTGGGCATGCGGAGAGGAATTTTACGAATTAAATTTCTCTTGGAAACGTCATATGCGACGCATAGCATTGACGTAAATCCCCACAACGAAGAGTGGAGGAACCATCGAAATTGGAGAAGATTTTGAAAGACTAATCGTCAACGAAAAACGTTCTTCAAACAAAGAAATAAGAAACTACAGAAGTCAAACGTATTCGATTCTGTATAAAGCATCTCAGACGGAAAGAAGTTATCAAGAGTCGAACGCATTCGACTCTGCCCTCGGAATCATTGGAATTGGAGAAGAGTGAAAGAAAACATATTGGTTTGGAAAAAAAAATATATATTTCTTTTTTTATTATTATTATTATTCTTTTTGTTGTAAGAAGATTTATGTTTTTTGCATGCAGTGTTTTGCGTATATATAAATATACAGGTGAATTGCATTATATATTTATTGTTCGTAAACAGTTTATTGTTCGTTTGTGAGTGTAAAACGATTTTGTGTTTTTTCATGCAGTATTTTTTGTATATATATATAATATATATATATATATATATATATATATATATATATATATGGATAGCTGAACTATATTTGTTGTTTGTAAACAATTTAATTATTCGTTTGTGAGTTAAAACGATTTTTTGTTTGTCTGTGTTCGCAGTCAATTTAATTCAACCTTCTCTTTTTTGTTGTAAGAGGAAAGGAATTGACAGGTTTGTGTTTTTGCATGCAGTATCGGCGTATATAAATATATAGGTGAATTATATGTTTAGTGTTTGTAACAAAACGGTTTCTGCAAAGTATATGGTAAATTATGGAAGGTGAGAAAAAATAAATTTTAAAGTCGGTATTCAATTTTTTTTTTAAATTTGAATTGTCTCGTATTGTTATAACAGAAAACGGAATTTCGGATTGATTTTCATTTTATAGTGGACTCTTAAATTAATTGTACAGTATGTGTATATATATATATATATATAGTTCGTGTTTGTTTGTTTGACTCGTTTAGCGCGCAAATTTGGCGTGTTTCGGCGCATTTAAATTTAGTAAAAAGGATTTTTTTCCTTTTTTCTCTCGCTCTTTCTTGTCGGTACGCAAACTTTTTTTTCATTCTTGTTTTTAATTGGTAAAGCGTTTGTTGCGCAAAGATTCATCTTTTCTTTTTCTGCGTTTATTGCGTTGGAGCGCAAATAGTTTTGTCTTTGTTTTTTTTTGTGCTTTTCGGCAAATCGCTTCTACTTTTTCGGTTTAAATTAAAATGAGTTCGTACATTTCGAGTAATATGTCGAAATCGACAGGCAAGTTTTTCATCTTCGTTTGGGATGACTTTACGTATTAAGTGTTTATTTAAAGCGAAATAGCTAATGTCACTCTTAAGCGTTTTCGTTTCAATTCTGTTGTATATACAATATTAGGGATAAGTTTTTTTTTTTTTTTTTTCGCTTCGCCTTCCTCGTTTGTAAGTCCATTTTTCTTTTCCTTTGTCGTTTTTCGAAGAAAATGGATAGATATAATTATCTGACGAGTAATATCCCTAACGTTCCAAATTTTAAGGGGAGAGAATACGGTAAATTGGCACCCCCGTACGTGGACGAATGGTTTGACGCATTCGAGGGATGTTATGTTCATTATTCGATTGGTCACAATTTCCTGGAGCCATCTGCCACTTTGATTTTAGAAGCGGAACTTCCATCACTAAGGTCACTCGCGTAGCTTCAAAAGGACCGAATACGCGAAACGAATAACAGTAATCATAACGTCGGTTTACCCAATTTACAAATTGTTTCTTTAACCGTACTTCCAGTTCCAGAGCTACCACCACACGTACTCTATATAAACGTTAGGCGATCCCCGTACATTCATGCCCTACACACAGTAACTTACTAAAGTACGCTCGAGACGCGGAATCATTGATGTCGGAGGCAATTAGCCACCAACGCGTACATCCAAAAACTTGAGCAATGTCCACACGTAAATCTTTCACTGCATAAACCCTTGAAATTTTATACCTTCCAAAGTTCTAAAAAGTTCTCAAATGACAAATATCCGTTCTAAACCTTGCAGAAATCGTATAAATTTCACTTAGGTACTTTTTCCTATAGTTCATTGAAATTCCTTTCAATTTTTACTCTCATAAAGTTTGATAAAAATCGTGTTTGATTTAAAAGTGTATACACACGGTGAACTTAGACCAGTGTAAAAAGTGAACCTAAACAAATCAGACTCCAAGTGTTTAAGGACACACAAGTGACCGTTAATGTAAGTGTTCATTAGTGCATAAGTATCGATTTTATTGCAAGATTTGAAGATTTAACTGATAAGTATAGTGGATTAAGTATAGAGCAAATGTATTTTTTTGACTATTTCTTTGTCTTTATGTAACATTACATCCAACTACTTCTTCAGCAATTTCTTTGTCTTTATGTAACACTACATCCAACTACTTTTGTTGAGAGGATTCTCGAATTTAGCTCCAAGTTCCAACTCTGGGAGGGGAGCCATGTGGAAAAGGTTTTCCACAGAAAATAAATTTTTGTTAAAATTTAAAAATATCATTCTGTTTGTATAAATTAAAATAATAATTTTTTAAAAGATATTATTCTATTCGTATAAATTAAAGTATTAATCCGTTAAATTTTCAATATTTGTATAAACTGCTCAATGTCCAGAAGATTTTCTGGCATCCTTTTCGATAAGCCTAACTTATAAGCCTCTTCAAAGGTGCCACATCTATAATCTTAAACAGCGATTCCTAAATTCGAAATGTTCTTTTCGACTAATATAAATCACATAAAGGAGTTAAGTGTACAACCAAAATTACATAAATTCTTTCGCTAATATCCCCTCTGGGGAGTGCGTGCCTCGCCCTTTGGGCAGCTGATTCGGCTCAGGTCCTTGGTTCGTTAAGAACTCTCTAAGCAAGTGTCGTGTTAATGATTTGATTTCCTAATTACTGTGCATTGTAAAAGAAATCTAATATTTTAAAAGTGATCTATCCTTGTGAAATAAAGACTGAAAAGGTAATTCGTCATTTATATCCTTCCACGAGAAAACCATTCCACTCCCACAACGGACGGAGGGAGGGGACGCCATTGAGCGAGTGGTTTTCCGTAACTCGCAGTCAGGTAAAGTAAAGTTAAAAAGAAAAACCGTGGACGTCAGCAGTATAAACTTCATTGCCGGTACAAGGAAACGACATACTGAGAATACCTTAAACAGTCGGAGAAGATGTAACGAGGATTTAACATTTTATTGTGACACTGACGACCTAAACCAGGATTTTTAACAGGCATCATCCGCCAACATAATTGTAGCCCTTGACGATTGGTTAGGGTAAGGCGTGATATTTTCATTAGTTTTAACAAAAATATCACGACTTAACCTAACCAATCGTCAAGGGCGTACAATTGACCTAAACGGGCATTCAAGTAACCTAACTAGGCATTCAATAATTTTATCGTAGGTTTTGATATATATATATATATATATATATACATATATATATATATATATATATATATATATATATATATATACACATACCTTTCTTTCAGCCTTTCAAAGGTTCCGCGCGATGATTCCTCATTTCACGAAGGTCAAGCTTGTCGCCCCTCCTCTCAAGTTGGCCTGGTGAAGTAGTGAGTTGGTTTCTTGTACTCTCCACCTCACATAGCCAGGTACGCCCGGCTCATCGGGGATTGTTCTGAGCCAGGCGTCTAATCTTTTGAAGATATCCACCGCAACACCACTCTTGTTCCTTAAGTCTTTGGGCAGCTGATGAAACAGTTTTGGTCCTCTCACATCAAAACTATTTTCTTTCTGGGTTAAGGATGTTCCCTATGTCGCGATTAATTTAGGAACACGACACAGTCTTCCTTTTCTACTTTCCACTGTTGTTTTGGGAGTTACAGGGTTCAGAGTAAGACTAGTTTCTCCATTATTTTCCAAGTGTAAATAATGGTGTATCTCTCTCTTCTCCTTTCCAGTGAATATAGGTTTAATTCGCGTAACCTTTCCCAGTAATTTAGTTCTTTGCACCCATTGATCTTGGCTGTGAAGCTTCTCTGAATCCCTTCTTGCTGTCTAATGTTTTCTTTTTATATGGGCATGTTAGGACCGAGCAGTATTCCAATTTGGGTTTGATCAGTGTTTTCAGTAGAGGAATCATTATATTCCTATCCCTTGGTTTAAAGGTTCTCATTATCTGCCCAGTAGGGTGTCCAACTTATGACTTTTTTTTCAGATCCATTGAACATACCTGTTTTCCTGTTAGAAATGGTTCGCTTTTACTAAATATATCAAAAAATGATTCAATGTAACAATTTTGGGGTCCCCTACCCACCTCCGAAAATGGGCCCCCCTGAAAATGCTAGAAATACCCATTTTTTATATTGTAATCAACACCATTCGTGTTTCTTACGTCTTTGGGCAGCTGATTAAACAGTTTTAGTCCTCTCACAAAAAACTATTTTCTTTCAGGGTTAAGGATGTTCCCTGTCTCGCCTTTAATTTGGGAACACGATACAGTCTTCCTTTTCTACTTTCCACCGTTGTTTGGGGAATTACAGGGTTTAGAGTAAGATTAGGGACTAGTTTCTTCATTATTTTCCAAGTGTAAATAATGGTGTGTGTGTCTCTTCTCCTTTCCTGTGAATATAGGTTTAGTTTGCGTAACCTTTGCCAGTAATTTAGTTCTTTGCACTCCTTGATCTTGGCTGTGAAGCTTCTCTGAATCCCTTCCAATTGTCTAATGTCTTCTTTTTTATATGGGGATGTTAGGACCTAGCAGTATTCCAATTTGGGTATGATCAGTGTTTTCAGTAGAGGAATCATTACATTCCTATCCATTCGTACAAAGGTTCTCAATATCTGCCCCGTTATTCTCTTTGCTCTGTTTACTGCTATCTTATTTTGTGTTTCAAATTTCGCATCATCAGTCATTACAACCCCTAAATCTTTTGCTCTAGAATTTCTCTGAATTTCCTCTCCATTTGGGGTATAATATTCCATGGATTTTAGGTCTTCTCTTTTTCCGTACCTAATAGCTGAAATTTCTGTGTTAAACTTCATATTGTTGTCTTCCGTCCACTTGTAGATTCTGTTCATGTCGGTTTGTAGAGATCCAATATCTTCTGGGTTTCTCATTTTTCTACTGATCTTTGTGTCATCAGCAAAGGATGTTACTGTGCTGTCTCTGGTAACGTCCTCATCTGTGTCAGTTAGCATGATTATGAAGAGTAGTGGAGCTAATACTGTTCCTAGTGGTACTGAGCTGAGGACCTCTGATTAAGATACTCCTTGTACTGTAACGACTTGCCGCCGCTCACTAAGGAAATTATATATCCATTCCCCTACTACTATATCGAAACTGTGCATATGAAGGTTATTTGAGTTATTTATGGTCCATATTTCTTTAGCGAATTCGTAGGAGTTGGTGACGGAATATTCGTTTTGGGTTAGGGGGGTTAACGTGGGAATTAGGAATTTTGCTAGTTTGTAATTGTGGGTAGTGTAGGCCGAAAGGATGGGTCTAATGGGTAAGTTGGGTTTATGTATTTTAGGCCTATACTACCCACAATTACAAACTAGCAAAATTCCTAATTCCCACGTTAACTCCCCCTAACCCAAAACGAATATTCCGTCACCAACTCCTACGAATTCGCTAAAGAAATATGGACCATAAATAACTCAAATAACCTTCATATGCACAGTTTCGATATAGTATCTCTCTACACCAACGTTCCAATTAAAGAAGCCATCGATATCTGTATTAATAGCCTTTTCGCCAACAATCCGAATACAGTTTTGAATCTGACAAAACATGAATTTACCAAACTGCTTACGCTCGCCGCCTCAGACACCTATTTTTTCTTTAACCAACAACTTTATCAACAAACCGACTCATTAGCTATGGGATCCCCCTTAAGTGCCACTTTAGCGAACATCTTCCTCAGCCATCACGAAAATAACTGGCTACTTCATTGCCCCACTCATTATAAACCACGCCTATATAAAAGATACGTTGATGACACGTTTCTCCTTTTTCACAATGCCAACCACGCCCCCCTTTTTCTTAACTACTTTAATTCCCAACATAAAAATATTAAGTTCACCAAAGAAGACGAATCCAACAACACCCTTCCCTTCCTAGATATTACAATAACTAAACAAAACAACAAATTTAGCACTTCTATATATCGAAAACCCACGTACACAGGCCTGGGTACTAATTTCCTAAGCCACATCCCTTTGCTATATAAAATAAACAGTATTAAAATTTTAATCCACCGTGCCTACCATCTTTGCTCCTCGTACTTATCTTTTCACCATGAAATAGAGTTAATTCTTAACTTCAGCATTAATAACTCTTTCCCAAAACATCTGTTACAGTCTTTAACCAGAAATTTTCTTAATAATATTTATCAACCCCCCCTTAAAATTCTTACTGTTAAAAAAGACGTACAATATTTTTCATTCCCTTATTATGACCATAAGTATTAGCCACAAAATACTTTCAGAACTCCGTCTCTTACTCACGCCGCTTTACCCCCAAATTAAATTTCATTTCGCTTTTACCAACAACAATAGTATCAAATCCTACCTCAACCATAAAGAAAAAACACCCCAGCCACTTGCTTCGTCCACTATCTACGCTTTTAATTGTGTTCGCTGCAAAGCGAACTATATTGGCAGTACCATCCGCCAATATCAAACAAGAGTGGACGAGCATCGTGGGATTTCTACAAGAACTTCACAGCCCCTGAACAAACCCTCCAAATCTGCAATAAGGGATCACTGCCACCTCCACAACCACCCGTTACTTTCCTCCAATTTCAAAATTATCAACTCAGCCAACCAACTAATCGACCTCCGCATACTTGAGTCCCTTTACATCCTTAGTATCCAGCCAACCCTCAACGATTACAGTTCCGCTTTCAATTTAAACATTGCTAAATAAACTTTCAAAAGAAATCCACTATCACTCCGCCCGGCTCCATCGTCCCAATGGAATTCTTTCAACAGGCAACCATTCCCAACCTTCTGTATAATTAGTCTCATTACAATCTGGTAAGAAATTTTACAATTCTGTTTCACTTAAACCATTTTATATTTTACTTTTCATCCATACTTTTATACTTTATATCATTTAAATTTTAATCTTTTAATTTAATACACATTGTAACTTGCTTTTAATTTTTGCTAATTGTAAGTAATTTTACAATTCTGTTCTACCTAAACCATTTTATATTTTACTTATTATCCATACTTTTATTCTTTATATCATTTAACTTTTAATCTTTTAATTTAATACACATTGTAACTTGTTTTTGATTCTCGCTAATTGTTGTGCCATTTTAATTTGTTGTTCGTTTATTTATTATACTTATTTATTTTTACTTGTTTTAAAATTTTTAGCACTGATGATGGAAATTGAATTTTTCCGAAACGTCTGTTAATAAACATGTACCATCTTTTCGTCCTCCTATTCCTCGCTAAGTTACGCTTCCCTAAGAACAAACCATTCAACCTATATATATATATATATATATATACACAAACTCAGAATGGTTCCCTGAGAACATTATATGTTAAACACAGACCGTGCATGGAACAAGGAACTCTTCTGGGAAAATTAAATCCACTATAGTCCGAATAAGTAATGGTAAATGACAAATACCATAGTTTTTTCCTTTTTCATGATTTTAGCCCGACGTGGGCAACGGGTCTCTCGCAAAGAGATCCCATAAATATAGCTTCCCTCACCAGCTATCTGCAAGGCAGACAGGATCCAGCTTTGGGACGTGGATCTAGGGTTTAAAGCAAACCTAGATCCCTACACTCAGAACCTCTATATAAGTAAAAGACTCGTTGCATTCACGTCGTGTTGAATAAATCAAAGAAAAAGGGGGTAACTATTGTATTTTTAGCCCAAAAAACCAGAACTTAAACCTCAACCGGGACATTGAGCGTCCACTTTTCAAGGCACGAAACACGTCCGTTTAGTATACACAAACTCAGAATGGTTCCCTGAGAACATTATATGTTAAACACAGACCGTGCATGGAACAAGGAACTCTTCTGGGAAAATTAAATCCACTATAGTCCGAATAAGTAATGGTAAATGACAAATACCATAGTTTTTTCCTTTTTCATGATTTTAGCCCGACGTGGGCAACGGGTCTCTCGCAAAGAGATCCCATAAATATAGCTTCCCTCACCAGCTATCTGCAAGGCAGACAGGATCCAGCTTTGGGACGTGGATCTAGGGTTTAAAGCAAACCTAGATCCCTACACTCAGAACCTCTATATAAGTAAAAGACTCGTTGCATTCACGTCGTGTTGAATAAATCAAAGAAAAAGGGGTAACTATTGTATTTTTAGCCAAAAAAACCAAAACTTAAACCTCAACCGGGACATTGAGCGTCCACTTTTCAAGGCACGAAACACGTCCGTTTAGTATACACAAACTCAGAATGGTTCCCTGAGAACATTATATGTTAAACACAGACCGTGCATGGAACAAGGAACTCTTCTGGAAAATTAAATCCACTATAGTCCGAATAAGTAATGGTAAATGACAAATACCATAGTTTTTTTCCTTTTTCATGATTTTAGCCCGACGTGGGCAACGGGTCTCTCGCAAAGAGATCCCATAAATATAGCTTCCCTCACCAGCTATCTGCAAGGCAGACAGGATCCAGCTTTGGGACGTGGATCTAGGGTTTAAAGCAAACCTAGATCCCTACACTCAGAACCTCTATATAAGTAAAAGACTCGTTGCATTCACGTCGTGTTGAATAAATCAAAGAAAAAGGGGGTAACTATTGTATTTTTAGCCAAAAAAACCAAAACTTAAACCTCAACCGGGACATTGAGCGTCCACTTTTCAAGGCACGAACACGTCCGTTTAGTATACACAAACTCAGAATGGTTCCCTGAGAACATTATATGTTAAACACAGACCGTGCATGGAACAAGGAACTCTTCTGGGAAAATTAAATCCACTATAGTCCGAATAAGTAATGTTCTCAGGGAACCATTCTGAGTTTGTGTATACTAAACGGACGTGTTTCGTGCCTTGAAAAGTGGACGCTCAATGTCCCGGTTGAGGTTTAAGTTTTGGTTAAACACAGACCGTGCATGGAACAAGGAACTCTTCTGGGAAAATTAAATCCACTATAGTCCGAATAAGTAATGGTAAATGACAAATACCATAGTTTTTTCCTTTTTCATGATTTTAGCCCGACGTGGGCAACGGGTCTCTCGCAAAGAGATCCCATAAATATAGCTTCCCTCACCAGCTATCTGCAAGGCAGACAGGATCCAGCTTTGGGACGTGGATCTAGGGTTTAAAGCAAACCTAGATCCCTACACTCAGAACCTCTATATAAGTAAAAGACTCGTTGCATTCACGTCGTGTTGAATATATCAAAGAAAAAGGGGGTAACTATTGTATTTTTAGCCAAAAAAAACCAAAACTTAAACCTCAACCGGGACATTGAGCGTCCACTTTTCAAGGCACGAAACACGTCCGTTTAGTATACACAAACTCAGAATGGTTCCCTGAGAACATTATATGTTAAACACAGACCGTGCATGGAACAAGGAACTCTTCTGGGAAAATTAAATCCACTATCGTCCGAATAAGTAATGTTCTCAGGGAACCATTCTGAGTTTGTGTATACTAAACGGACGTGTTTCGTGCCTTGAAAAGTGGACGCTCAATGTCCCGGTTGAGGTTTAAGTTTTGGTTTTTTTGGCTAAAAATACAATAGTTACCCCCTTTTTCTTTGATTTATTCAACACGACGTGAATGCAACGAGTCTTTTACTTATATAGAGGTTCTGAGTGTAGGGATCTAGGTTTGCTTTAAACCCTAGATCCACGTCCCAAAGCTGGATCCTGTCTGCCTTGCAGATAGCTGGTGAGGGAAGCTATATTTATGGGATCTCTTTGCGAGAGACCCGTTGCCCACGTCGGGCTAAAATCATGAAAAAAGGAAAAAACTATGGTATTTGTCATTTACCATTACTTATTCGGACTATAGTGGATTTAATTTTCCCAGAAGAGTTCCTTGTTCCATGCACGGTCTGTGTTTAACATATATATATATATATATATACACACACATATATATATACACACGACGACTCTGTATTGAGTTTTAACCTAACCCATGACCTAACCTAACCAATATAAACCTAAATTAATAATAATCTAAACGTTATCGCTAAAATGTTGAACGTTGGATCCGATATACAATAATTTTTAAAAAAAAATTAAATTTTGGAGAAGTTTAGAAGAGAATTCAGCTTGACACTTCTCTTCTTTCTTTTGTTCTCTCAACAATTTTATTTATCAATTTCAGGATTTTTTTCAGATTAAAGTTTGTGCAATTTTCAATTGAATTAAGCAAATACACAAACCATAAATTTGGAACAAATTTCTGTCACGAAAAAATATAAAACTTTCGTAATTTCATATATAATATATATATATATATATATAAGGCCTTCCGAAGCAAAAGTAGCACAAGCGCCATCCAGGGCAAAAATGAGTTATACCCACTGAGAGGTTCTTCAGACCATATAATATCATATGGTAATGGATGAATTGCAGAAACGCCAATGTTCGTATGCTCGAAAGTCCCGCGAAAAATAATGCGTTATCTCTGTCCGAAGGTCGCATAACTTTCAACGTGTTTTCTGATGATTAAAAAAAAATGGCGCTTGTGCTATTTTTGCTTCGGAAGACCTTATATATATATATATATATATATATATATATATATATATATATATATATATGGCTGGACACTCGATAGGACCTCGCCGCCCAAGCCATCTTCCTTCAACGTTGGTATCCAGAATCTCACGGGCAGCTGTAGAGTAATGTGGCGGTGCTCCATTATGTTGATAAAGCAAATTCCTGCCAACATTAGTAAACTTTGGCAAAACTTTGTTTCTCAATACCTGGCAATAGCATTTTCCATCCATCCTATTTCTCGATATGTCAAAGGAAAAGAGTCCTGAATAAAGCACGCTCAAATTGTTAGTATAGCCGTTTTAATGGGTTTACTCAATCGTATTTTGGAATTTTTTTCGCTTAATTGTGAACGTTGTGTTTGTTTCCTTTACTCGTTAAAACGAAGACACATTCATCTGAAAATTTGATCTTTCAAACGAAATCTGGATCACTGTTGAACATTTGTCTCATTGTTTCAGCAAACTACAGGGCTCCAATAAACCTTAGCCCCCCCCCCCGTCCATGGCCTAAACCATTAGAGGTACAGTAAAACTAAACATATCTTACAAAAGAGAATTTAATCCTGCATTTAATGAGAAACAATTAAAACTTGGTGTTCCCGCCATTGGCTTCCAAGACAGCCTGAATTCGCTTTGGGTAGCTTGCCAAAAGTGACGTCAATAGATCTTCATCGTTACGCAAATTTGCTAAAACAGTTTCAATGTGTTGCGTCATTGTATCCTTCGAAAATCGATTTGCTGCAGGTTCTTGAAACAAGAGACATTCAACCTTGTCCTTTATAGCTGATCCAATATGTTCACAGACGTTCAGGTCAGGAGAATTTCCTGGCCATTCTTCATTTCCAAAGAAATCGATCTCATGGTTCCGCAACAACTGTTGAGTGGCTAATGCCTTAAAGCAGGGGGCCTTATCGTGCAGAAGTGTGACCTGATCGACATCCATAACATTGTTGGGGTTTCTTACAAAAGGAATGACATGCTGGGATAGAATCAGGGTTTCGGAGCTGGTAAAAAAACTTCTGGCTCCGACTCCGGCTCCGGAGCAGAAATTTTTTACAGTCTGGCTCTGTCTCCGGCTCTGGCTCCGGCTCTTTTATAGTAAATTCTGTTAATTATAAAATAAATATCTAGATTTATATAACTAATTGTCCAATTTAAAATATTGCACAAAAATATTTTATTATTAAATCACTTTAATACTCAAAATTTAAATTTCTTATGATTTTAAATTAGGCAAATATAATGATAGAATGAAGTTATTTAAATAACTAAAGGAAAATGATGAAAACTAAATGATATTAAATATTTATTAACAATGGTAGCTTATATAAATTAGAGAAACTTGCCTCCTAATTAGTTCAAAGTTCAAACTTAAGAATTCTCGTATGGAAAATAGTAACAATCAAACTTTCTGAGATAATATATGCATCTTTTTTTAAGTGTTGAAACTTGAAAGCTTCATGAAAGCCAACTTGGCTTGAAAAAGAGCTGAATATTTCAAAAAATTCAGTTTTTAAATTTTTAATAGGTTTTATTATTTACTTATATTATTTACTTTAAATTTTTAATAGGTTATATTATTTACTTAGATAAATAGTTAGTACCTACCTACCTAAGGTCTCCACCGCCATAAAAAATTTTACCTATATAATTAAGTGTTGTTAAGACAAATCTTCCCAAATATTTAATGGTTAAAAAATGGAAATTTGCAGATTATTCCTGCAACTCCCACACCTCCATAAAATCCAAGAATCCTATGGTACCATTTTTCGTAATATATTACAAGAATTATAATTTGCAACTAAACCTATATTTAACAAATAACAATTTAGGTAGCAATATATCGCCCGGAGCCAGACCATGGAGCCGTATTTTCAAGGTTTCTGGCTCCGGCTCCGGCTCCAGGTAAGCAAAATTCACTGGCTCCACCGACTCCGGCTCCGACTCCGACTCCGGCTCCGAAACCCTGGATAGAATAATATCACAAAAATACTGTCCATCCCAACTCTGACCATTTGGCTTCAGCACCCACATGAGCTTCTTTGCAGTGAACAAAACAAACACACCAACACAGTCTGGACTTTTTAATAATTCGCGATAATGTTCATTGTCATCGATTTCATCTGGTGTTGTGGCTCACACTCGATCATTTTAGTAGTTAGGCCGACGTGTTACGTAAACAAAAAATTCATCGGAGACAGCTAAATGCATGAAATCATCCACATCCCAATCTTCAAGATAATGGGCAAACCACATTCTGTCATCGATGTTAAGTTGAGTTTTTCTTGGCTTTGAAAGTTCATGCCAAGGCTTTAAACCTTGCCTATGACGGTACAGTTGAATGATCTCACCACTAACGATCTTTCCTCTCAACACTTCGATCTCTCTAGAAAGTTTAGCTTCCCGAAATGTTATTGCTCGTATGCGATCTATCACACGTTGGCTCTCCGAATCACCAATTAATTGAGAAGCCATTATACATAGGCTGACCATATTTCCTTGAGACAAAAACGGGACATTGGGATGGCAAAAAAGGGACGGGGGTTATGTAATATTCTGTATTCATGAAAAAGTAAGTACATAAACCGGGACAAAATTGACATTTTTATTAAAACGACGGGACGGCCAGGAAATATAAAAAAAACGGTACTGTCCCGTTCAAAACGGTACGTATGGTCAGCCTAATTATACAGTATTATCACTTTATCAGCTAGAGTAATTTTAATACCTGCAATAAACAAAGAATTTCCTATATTTTTATAATCACTAAAAACTATTTCGATATAAGTAAACATGTAAGCTGCAAATGGGGGGGGGGGATAAGGTTTTTTGGAACCCCTTACAGCCGTCTAGCAGAATCATCATCGTATATGAGGTTAGAGTAAATGGGCTTGTAATCGTGGTACCTCTGTGATTTCAATATTTTTGCTACTGAAAATTGGGAAATACCCAATTCCTGTGCGACTTTTCTCGTTGAAGTTGTTGGATGAACTTGAAAAGTGGCGAGGACATTTTCTTTGTTGATGTCTCCTGTCGCCGTTACTGGCCTTTCGTTTCTTGGACGATCTTTTACCAGGTTCTCTGTTTCCAAAAGTTTGAGCTTTCAGTATCGAAGAGTGGTTACATTTGGTGGTTTATTATAATTTTGTTGAAATAAACGCAAACTTTCTTCACAATTATTACAAGAAATAGCTCACGATACAAGATACAATTTTTCTTCATTGCTCTATTCCATCCTTACTGACATGGCGCTGACTGGGGTTAGCCCCTAGAGCCTTCCTGTTCTAGCCTAGGGTCATTCCTGGCTTTGTATTGTTGTTTTGAAAAGTATCGCATGCACTGCAGTGATATCATTGGAATTTATTTATTATTAACAAATTATTTGTATGTTTAAAATTCTTAAAGACTTTTCTCCCACCCTGTATATATAAGGACTAAATTTGGACTAAAACACACACACACACACACACATATATATATATATCAAAGCTATTGACTTCTCCTTAGGGAAACGGAGCTTACAGATGAAAAGAAGGACCAACACAACGGCAAACATTTTCGTTTATTTTTTGTACTTCAGACGTTTCGACAAATCTTTTGTCATCATCAGTGAATTAAGTCTTAAAACCTTAAAACAAAAATAAAAAATGAAAATTACATCAATACAATATTAAAACCATTAAAATTAAAACCTTAAAACAAAAATAAAAATAATGAAAATTACATCAATACAAAATTAAAATCATTAAAATTACATCACTACAAAAAATTAAAATCATTAAAATTAAATTAAATTACCTCAACAGGTAAATACACAATGTTTACATCAACCTCCATACTTGACAAAAACTAAGAGAAAACTGTATGGTCAGTAAATTAGAAGGTATGATATGTCTATGAAAATCGGTTGGTTAGTTAAAAGAGCTGTAATTTGTAAGATGAACTATTATTGTTAATGGAGGGTTTGTTCTATAGATGTACAAAGATTCTAAAATTCGGAGTTCTGTGAGGTTATTGGATCTAGTTAGAATTTCAAACTGAGTTTTGTGAAGGGGATGGTTGTTTTCATTACTATGGTTTCTAATTGCGGATTGTGGTGGGCTACTGAGGGGACGGTTGGTACGGACTGATAAGCCCAAATGTTGAGAAGGCGTACCTCCAGTTGGAGTTGAGTACTGCCAATATACGCAACCTTACAGCTGTCGCACGTGTATTTGTAAACAACATTAGGGCATACAGTTTTGGGGAATTTGTCTTTGAACTTTAAAAAATTTGATAATTTAAGTGGGCTCAAGTCTAGTTATCCCCAAATAAATTTTAGATTCGCCTTCGTCAACCCACTTAAATTATAAAAATTTTAAAGTTCAAAGACAAATTCCCCAAAACTGTATGCCCTAATGTTGTTTACAAATACACGTGCGACAGCTGTAAGGCTGCGTATATTGGCAGTACTCAACTCCAACTGGAGGTACGCCTTTCTCAACATTTGGGCTTATCAGTCCGTACCAACCGTCCCCTCAGTAGCCCACCACAATCCGCAATTAGAAACCATAGTACTGAAAACAACCATCCCCTTCACAAAACTCAGTTTGAAATTCTAACTAGATCCAATAACCTCACAGAACTCCGAATTTTAGAATCTTTGTACATCTATAGAAACAAACCCTCCATTAACAATAATAGTTCATCTTACAAATTACAGCTCTTTTAACTAACCAACCGATTTTTATAGACATATCATACCTTCTAATTTACTGACCATACAGTTTTCTCTTAGTTTTTGTCAAGTATGGAGGTTGATGTAAACATTGTGTATTTACCTGTTGAGGTAATTTAATTTAATTTTAATGATTTTAATTTTTTGTGGTGATGTAATTTTAATGATTTTAATTTTGTATTGATGTAATTTTCATTATTTTTATTTTTGTTTTAAGGTTTTAATTTTAATGGTTTTAATATTGTATTGATGCAGTTTTCATTTTTTATTTTTGTTTTAAGGTTTTAAGACTTAATTCACTGATGATGACAAAAGATTTGTCGAAACGTCTGAAGTACAAAAAATAAACGAAAATGTTTGCCGTTGTGTTGGTCCTTCTTTTCATATATATATATATATATATATATATATATATATCAGTGGCGTGCGGTGATTTTTCGTCAAGGGGAAGCAATTCAAGCAAAAACAACAAAGATTATATAAAATAAAAATAAAACTTTAAAATACTCGTATATAATAAAAACAAAACACATATAATCATCTACTTACTTTACTTATAGGTTAATTCTATTCTTCTTTCTTTTTTATTAAATATATCTATTATTTCTTCGTAAAAGGCATCGGTTTTCATATCCTTAAGAAGCTTTTTCTCAATTGAGATTAAAGCTAAACTTGCAAGCCTTTCGCAGCACGTATAAGTTGCCAGATATTTCAAGAAAATTAACTATAAGATCTGGACAGCGAAATCTAAATTGCTTCCTTTTTGACATAGGGAAGGATAAAATAACGATAAATATATATTCTTTTTCGCTTAACATGGCCATGGAATTTTTTAGTAGAAAAACTATATATGAAACTTGTTGTATTCAATAAATACTACATTATTAAACATTAAATGAGTTTTTAGAATGGAAAGAAACAATTTGTAACAGTAAAAAAAAGCGAAAGTCATTGGGAAAAAGGATGCATTTCGTCAATTGTTGTCCAACTCGAGATTTTTCGCGTCGGCTTTCTTAAAGGTTCTTGCACGAACGGGAACCAATGTATATACTATGTATCCACCTGATTACCAATCAAATGCTATAAATAGTATAATAAAATGATTTTGTACAAATTATTAACACATATTGAACTGTTTAAACTTTAAAGTATAATACAGCATTTTCTTCTTTCTTTGAAAAGGGAAGCATTGCTTCCCTTGCTTCCATGGACCGCACGCCACTGAATTATATATATACTGTATATATATATATAAAATATATATATATATATATATATATATATATTTAGGGTGACACTTATTTTCGAAAGTTTGAATTTTTATCGGGACGAGCGCGTTTCTGGTTCCATTTTGTCAAAAAATATCGTGTGTAAAATATTTTTGAAATAAAACAATATTTAGAACTGCCTCAATACGGTCAAAGTTTGTATATTTTCTCGAAAAGTAGAAATTTTAGATCATGATGTTCTATGCCTCTAGCAAATAAAATATCACTTCTAGTTTGTTCAAGCTACTAATCTTGACCTAAAACATATAACTGGACTTCATACTTTCAACTCTAGGTCCCCCTCAACTCGAGTATTAGCCCCTCAAGGGGGGGGGGTATCATGGGCGCCCATCTCCCTCTCATTGTTGCCTACTTTGCAGAGGTCACGGTGGACTTGCGGGCGGTTGGGAAGTCACAGCGGTGCTTCTCGACCACTTGTAAGAGGAACTGCCTTTGGTCTTCACTCTTGGTAAGGGCCAGGTTGAAAGACTGCATCAACGCCACCCCGCGCTCCGCGAAGTCATTGACAACTTGAAGGGCCTGGACTCGGCGGGATGCGGCGATGAAGGCTGGGTCCGTCCGCCACTCCTCCGGATCCTTGAGCAGGAAGGCGGTGCTGATGTCCAGAACCTTGAAGAACTCCTTTGATGTAGTCGTTGTGAACTTGGCCAATGTATTGTTGGCGATTGAGGCGGTGGACAGGTCCACATTGATACGCCGCGGGGGATCCTCCGATCCTTC
The DNA here is from genome assembly GCA_023014485.1 of Bathynomus jamesi. NCBI lineage: Eukaryota > Metazoa > Arthropoda > Malacostraca > Isopoda > Cirolanidae > Bathynomus > Bathynomus jamesi. The sequence continues at coordinate 1,190,025 of JAJOZX010000560.1, forward strand.
CTCTTCTTCCATCGCTTTAATCATCTCCCGCTTTGTCGCCAAGTCGATACCCTCGTCGAAGATGGCCAGGGTGACGAGGCGCTCGCTCAAGTACCATAGGTGCCTGGCGAAGACTGTCGCCGTCGCCTTGGCCACCGCTGAGTCCGGATAATAGACGAGGGCCTTGAGCAGCGCGAGGTCCGCGGCTGGGGCCGTTGCCGGGAGCGGCGCTTTGTACCAGGCCGTCACGTAGATGGACACGGCGAAGATGGTGAATCGCCGGATTCCAGCCGCTTCGCCTGACGACATCTGAAACTGTTCCCGGAACAGGAACAGTTTGATGGCATAGATGACTTTTGCCATCCAGCGCGCGCGATGGAAGGCGCCGGGACGAGCGAACCGGGCACCCCGCTTGTTCGGACCGCCCAGCACAATTACAGAGAGCTCCAGAAGTTCCCTGTAGTCATCACGTGGATGTTGACCGTCGAGGAGGCGGCTGAATTCGATCAGCAGGTCGTCGCGGGCGTCCTTCAGGTGCTGCGGCATGGTTCCATCCTCGAAGGGCTTCGCTTTGGTTTGATCGATGAAGTCCCACTGGGCGGCGAATCGTTTGAACAGGAGGATGTCAGGACCAGTAGAGGGACCGAGGCACGCCGTGAATGCCTTCTCGCACACCAGTTCGTGGATGTGGTGGCAGCAAGCCAAATGAAGCACTGTCTTCTCGAGTTTCTGCTCAATGATATAGCAAGCTCCTCCTGAGAGTCCTGTGTTTGAGGCGGTGGTGTCAAAAGAGAGGGCACAGATCCGTCCCTTGATGTCCCAATCCTCGAGGGCAGAGAGGACGGCTTCCGCCATGGCGCGGCCGGTGCCGTCGGGGAGGCTGGGCACAGCCAGAAGCTTGTCGACGTTCTCCCCAGACACCAGAACTGGAAGGCGATCTTCAGCAGGGCCTCCGTCAGCCGCTGGTACGATTTTCCCGTCCCAGTGAACGGTCAGCGGCACAGTAGGATGGAAGGCTGCCTTCATTCCCGCTGCTGCCATAGCACGGAACTTTGCTCGGTCGCGGCGGGAGGATTCGCGGTTCAAGACCAGCTCCTCAGGGTCGTGGCCCAAGCTCCTCGCAGCCGCCGACAGCAAAAAACACCTTCTCGGTCGGTAAGTTTCGTCCGATCCATCGCTGCGGAGAGATCAGGGGTGATCATCTTTTTCGACGCGCGGAATCGCTTGGGTGGTAAAGGGGTCGTAGATGCTTCTGCATTCGACGTGGACGGGCCCGGGAGAGAGAGCTCTTCCTCTTCTTCTCGGCGACGACGCCGTGTCGGTGACCGAGTCGGGCTGCTTGCACCTGAGCTGGAGCTCGATGCCAGTTCGACGAGTTCTTCTCGGCTCTCTCTGTTCGCCCTTTCATCATCTTGCCGGCGGCTCCTTTCCGCTTCCTGTCTCCTCGCACGCTCCTCCTCAGTGTGCAGCGTCATGTCACGTGTGGAGGAGATGCGGCCGCGCCGCACCTCGGCCCTTTGTCCCGTCAGGAACTCCCTGTCCTCTTCGATTGTGATCATCAACATCGCCTGTTCGTGTGCGATGTCGAAGAGGCGGTCAAGGGATGAGAGGAACTCGGCCTCGTTCCTGATTTGGGTCACAGTGCGCCGTTTCGAGTTCTTGTTCAGAGCCCGCCACTTCTCGTACATTCGGAGAACCTTGTCCCTTGCGCGTTGGTCTTTCTGCGTAGGAATACGGGACCGCTCCCAGAATTCCTTGACTGCGGTCACTGTCTCAGCGGCTGCTTCCTTGATCGGCTTCTTGACGTCAAGGTGAAGGTGGAAAAAGTACTGAAGCGCCTGCTTTCCCGTAGGCAGCATGCTTCCTGTGATGCTGTGGTCCACGGTCCCCAGGAGATAGACTGCTGTTTTAGATCTTGTTGCCGAAGCCATCACGTCGTTTCAGAACTCACTGAAAAAGAGAATGAAACACTGTTAGTGTTGGCAAAACTCGTCCCAACCCATTTTCTACTTAGAATAACATGTTCTTTCGCCTGTATCAATATTTGGATAAACTCGTGTTACACCCTGTATAATACCTCATTTTAGTCTTCTGTACACCAGTGCGGAAGACTAAACCAACGACTCTGACCGTCCGTCTGTCTGTCTGTTATCATTTTTCAACTCAGAAACTACAGCAGCTATCGAAACGAAAACTGACATGATAACAGAACGCCATGAGTACTTTTCGACAAAAAGTATAAACTTTGACCTCGTTGAGGCAGTTCTAATTATTATTTTATTTCAAACATATTTTACACACAATGTTTTTAGACGGAATGACACCAGAAATGCGCCCGTCCTGATAGAAATTCCCAAAAAATGAAAAACACCCCAAATAAGTGGCACCCTAATATATATATATATATATATGTGTGTGTATATATATATATATATATATATATATATATATATATATATATATACCAAAACTAAACTAAACTAAATCCAATTACCATTCAAACAACGCTGGAAAATAGGAAAGGCAGAATGTGTAGTGTTCCCAAATTAAAGGCCCGACAAGGGACCTCTTCAACACTGAAGGAAAATAGCTTAGCTGTCAGGGGGGGGCCAAGACTTTTTAATCAGCTTCCAAAAGACCTCAGAAACGTTACAGGGTTCAAGTTGACATCTTCAAGAGAAGACTAGATGCTTGGCTCAGGACGGTACCAGATGAGCCGGGTGTGCCTGGCTATGTGCGGTGGAGAGCGCAAGAAAGCAACTCACTTCTCGACCAAGCTAGGCCTGGGGGGCCACCAGCTTGACCTTCGTGTAAAAAGAGACCAACACAAGGAACCTGAACGAGGTTAACGAGGGGTGTATATATATATATATATATACACACACACACACACACACACACACACACACACATATATATATATATATATATATATATATATATATATATATATATTCTTTAGTTAGGAATTAAGAGCACTTTTTTGGTTTTGAGTTTTGAAGTTGCGCTTGTTAAGATTTTAATATTTGGTTTTGAACGTCTTCAACTTTGAATGTTTGCACAACCTCTAAGACAGTTGTTAAACCAACAAATAATACAAATACCTTTAATTAAGTAAATCTTTTCTTGGAGGGTGTTATCATGTCCTCTGTTTAAGCCCTTGAAGAATTTTTTATTTTCTGTCATGTTCTAATCTAATTGTTCTAATACAGTAGTGTGAATAATAATAATAATAATAATAATAATATAACAGTAACGATAATAATAATAATATAATAATAATAATAATAATAATATAATAACAGTAACGATAATAATAATAATAATAATAATAATAATAATAATAACAACAGTAACGATAATAATAATAATAATAATAATAATAACAATAATAATAATATAACAATAACGATAATAATAATAATATAATAATAATAATGACAATAATGATGATAATAACAATAATATGTTTGAGGTTATTTAACCTCGAAGGCAAATGTCACGTGATGGAGGGGACCTACTGTACAACTTTATACGTGGACTATGTACGCGTCGCTACATCATTTGAACGCGGCGAAGGGTCATCCATACATCCAACAACTGAACGGCCTTTAACTTCGCTAAGATAAAGGAAAACATTTAAAAAAAGGAAGCATTCCCCCTCCCCCCGCCCTGTATTCTATAGAAAAGTTTTAGCCTTATGTTTTAATTAATAATTAAGTAGAAGTGTATCAATTGTTCCTCCTTTAAAGCGACTCTACTTTCTTCTCTTTCCTTTACAAAAAATAAACCTAAAACCAAGACTTCAGAATATAATGGAACGTGAACCGAATAAATTCAGATAAAGACTTTTAAAATTTAATTTCATCAACTGAAAAGTCGAATAAAACTTCAGGACTATTTTTGGTAAAATAAATACCTTTAAATTTGTAAGTGTCACGTCAGAATTAACGATTATTTTATTTGCCAGTAAACAATCTTTCTTTTATTTTATTTATTTATTTTTTCACAAAATTATTTATTCAGAACTGTTTAAATTCAATGCATCGTTATTTTATACAAAATCAAATTATATTTCTTTTATAAAATAGTAATGCTGTGAAATCGCCAAATTTCGAGTCACAAGACAAACACTCTCTCTCTCTCTCTCTCTCTCTCTCTCTCTCTCTCTCTCTCTCTCTATATATATATATATATATATATATATATAAATATATACATTTTAACTGCAAACAACACACACTATAATTAATGTAAAGAACGACGCTTGTGTAGAAGAGCGTTCCGCACAAGATGAGGAGGGAGAACGAACAAATGAAAAATGAGGTACCACCTGGGAATCGAACCCGGGATCATCCGATTGCCGGTCAGATATGCTATCCACTACAGTACTGCCAGGGGTTCCCAAACTTTTACCACCAAGGACCCCTAACTATTAATTCCGTACGGACATAGACCCCCCACAAAAAAAATTATGAATTCAGTTACAAACTATAGTATATTTCATAAACATAGATAGCTTTTAAATTAATGTAAAATTAAACATTCTACGCTCATTAAACCAGTTTAATAAACACTTACCGAATGTCTAGTGTGAAGGGTGAGGTTGATGGGCATTTAAAAGTGAAGGAATATTCGGTTCCAGATTAGTGAGTTTCAATCTCAAATCGCCATTATTTTCAAGGTCAAGTCGATTTCTCTGCCAAATGATAAATGCCAGATGTTGCCAGATGAAAGGTGTACGGCAATTATTAATGTGCGGACAGATTTTGGTAAAAGAAAAAAAAATTAATGGAAATTGATTTTAATATAGTCAATGTTACTATTTTTCCAAAAGCTTAGAGACCCCCTGGAAGCTTCCTACAGACCCCTGGGGGTTTGTACAGACCACTTTGGGTATCCCTGCGTGCCTACACCATGGACCTCGATCAATCAGAAGTCGTAATTCTCCTACATACGAGCAGAAACCAATACCCTGAGGGGGCACCTTCGCATATATACATTTTAACTGCAAACAACACACAGTATAATTAATGTAAAGAACGACGCTTGTGTAGAAGAGCGTTCCGCACAAGATGAGGAGGGAGAACGAACAAATGAAAATTGAGGTACCACCCGGGAATCGAACCTGGGATCATCCGTTTGCCGGTCAGATATGCTATCCACTACACCATGGACCTCGATCAATAAGAACGCTCTTCTACACAAGCGTCGTTCTTTACATTAATTATACTGTGTGTTGTTTGCAGTTAAAATGTAGGCTATATATGTACGGCATGCGAAGGTGCCCCCTCAGGGCATTGGTTTCTGCGCGTATGTAGGAGAATTACGACTTCTGATTGATCGAGGTCCATGGTGTAGTGGATAGCATATCTGACCGGCAATCGGATGATCCCGGGTTCGATTCCCGGGTGGTACCTCATTTTTCATTTGTTCGTTCTCCCTCCTCATCTTGTGCGGAACGCTCTTCTACACAAGCGTCGTTCTTTACATATATACATATATACTAAAGAAACGAGATAACCAAAAAATTTTTTCAACATTAAAAATGTACCTGTTATTATGGGTATATACAAAAATTTCTCTAAACCAACTTAGTGTCGACTTTACTTCGGTGCCAATTTAGGACTTCTTTCTTAAAAACTGAATTGATTCCAGTCTCAAAAAGGAATCATTTAAATATGAATTCCTTTCCAATGAAAAGACCTAATTTAAGTTTATAATTACTTGATTAAAAGGCAGATTCTCGAAATTCAATTCACCCTCGTATATATATATATATATATATATATAAATATATATATATATTTATATATATATATATATATATATATATATATATATATATATATATATATTCTTCAATTTTTCATAAAACGGCTGAAATTTTTTTAACCCAAATTGTGTATACAGAGTGCGATCTCGCATAAATATTTTTTATGTCTACGTTCACTCGTCCAGTGATGAAATAAAATGATATATATATATATATAATATAATATATATATGTGGGTGGGTGGGTGGGTGTATTTTATTTCAAAGGATAACTGACATTTACCTGAAGGTATATAAGAGTTAGTATTCTTTATTCTATACAATTGTTAAATCGAGGCAGCATCTTTTATATTCTTTTTGTCATTTGAGGCCAAAAATTTATCAATAACATTTGTAAAAAGGACAATTTAACTTATAAAAATGTTCAAATTGTTGATCGGAAACTATAAATAAGATTTATTTTAGTGCTTTCAACAACATTTTTCTTTAAAATTGAAGTCTTTCTTTTTTAAGCCAAATTTTATTTCAAGTTTTTTTCTCCATTTTCTAAATTTTGGTTTGGCTCAAAATTTGATACGAGACCTTCTTTTTTTCTTTATAAAATGATGGAAAAAGGCCTCTATCTCCGCAGTTTTTTAGTTTTTTTTGTTGTCGGGGGAGGGGGTTAACGTTTTCGGTTGGTTTAGTTTTATTACAGTTTTATTATTTCTCGTTTGATGGTATTACATGGTGTCGTTCCAATGGTATAAAATTATTATTCGCTATTTTGGAAATACCAACACGAATTTTTTGAAATGGATGAAAATTACAGCTTTATTAAATGGAGGTCCGCGCGGTTTCCAGTTCCCATTAATGGGGTCTTTCCTCTCTCTCTCTCTCTCTCTCTCTCTCTCTCTCTCTCTCTCTCTCTCTCTCTCTCTCTCTCGTCTATTCATCTTCTTTTCTTGTCGCAAACAGGTACAACCTCCATTTCTTAGTGAGTGACGATAGACATCAGCAGCAAAATATTTCCGCGAAGGTGTTCGTCGAAGTCCACTTGGTGTCAAGGCAACTTCTTCGATCTTCTTTGTCAATTTTGGTCGACATCCCTCCTGACCGACTCATCATCGATGATAAAGTGAGTGTTACTCTCAGTTCGTTCCCGCGCGATGACCAATATATTCAGTTTCACGTTTCCGCAGAAAAAAAATCGAAATTGACGGTATGAAAGATATATATATATATATATATATATATATATATTAGAGAGAGAGAGAGAGAGAGAGAGAGAGAGGAGAGAGAGAGAGGTAAAAAGCAGACTTGAGAAGACATAAATGAGAATTCTAGTTCTAGCGGTACACCGAAGAATCTTTCCTTCTTTTTCATTCATTCACTCATTTTATTCTTCGATTCCTTTGTTCTTCACATTCGCCTTATTCCTTCCTTTTATTCCATTTCTGTGACCCTAATTCCAGTATTCTATTTCACCGCTCAGTCGTGGAATAAATCCCACGTGTTTCTGCGATTTAAATATTCACACGCTTTGTGCATTCGGTAAATCATTTTAATTGTGAATGGTACAGTACATATATAATTGAGAACCCAAAGCAGCGTCTGTGCATGCGTTAAAAATTCCTATTCCACAAAGATTTCCTCCAAAATTTTAACGTCAGTTGCAAGAAAGAAAATTTCAGACTATTTTTTATTTAATTATTTTTTATCTTTATATTTTACCTCTGAGCTGAATTTTTTAGGGGATATATGAATGTATTTATATAGGATGTTTAACTTCATATTTTTACGCATGATGGGTGTCAGAGAAAGGTCTGATATAAAATAAAACTTCATATTTCTTAAACAAATTGACTCGAGCAGAAACGCAATATGCATATCTTATAGCCACACTCATTAAGTTTGTTAATTATTTATTTAATTATTTAATTATTTATTTATTTAATTAATTATTAATTAATTATTACGAATGTGTTTAAGACCTTGTCCAGCTTATCTTCAAGCGTATCTATTAAGTATTATGGAAGTAATGTTTACAATTTCATGCGGCAATTATTCCGTGTTCACCGCTTTGGGTAACAAAAGTTACCGTAAATATTTATTCTCTATCTTTCGATTATTACGAAATAATTTCAATAATTTAAAATAATTAAAATAAATGTAAATAATGGAATAAATAATAGTATGGAAAAACTATACGCGCTTACAACATGGTATCGTATGTGATACCTTTATTTCATAATTAAATATAAATTATTAATTAATTGAATTAAATATCTATACAAAATTGGCTCGGGATTGGCGACATAGCCTAATGTAGGCGTCGGGTCTGCATAACCACGAGAAACCTTCATTTATTTCACGTGAACAAAATTTTCCATTTGCTAACCCATGTAAAATACAAGAGAGAAAGAGTCAACAACCTTTGCCAAATCAGCATTTTATACTGAAATATGAAGATATATTAAAGGAGTGGCCTCAGGGCTGTTTATGTTACAGCGAACGCTTTAAACAGGGAGGATGTGCTTTTGTCTTCCCTAAAGTTCTGAGTGAATTCCTTATGATAAACTTCAGGATAGGCCTATCCCTAAAAGTGTTTATATTGTGACTGCCTATATTAATTACCTCAAGTAAATTCGTCGCGTAACTCCATCGTGGCGGCCCTACACCGAAAATGATCATAACGCCCTACATCGAAGCAAACTAAGACCCAGCAAAAATAAGGTGAGGCAATTTATTTTCATTCTAATATAGGCAGCTAAAATCCCGACGCTAAAAATTACCGTAATCAATTAAATATAAAGAGGTTCTTTTAACGACCTACATATTCATAACTCTCTAACGAAAAAGCATAGGGCTTTTGTCGGTAACCCTCCACTGAAGTCTGCTGGAAATTTCCAACGGATGAGGGCACAGGCAATCAACCCATAGCCCTATATAGTTTTTTCATAAATAGTTTCAAAGATACGTTTAAAGATAAGCAAGAATACGTTTTAAATATATTCGTCGTAATCATTAATGTAATAATTAATTATACTTAGGGGCCTATATATATAATAAAAAGAGGTGTAAAAAGTACCAAAATTTGTTACTTAAGTTAAAGTACTATTACTTTGACAAAGATGTACTGAAGTTCAAGTAAATGTACCGTTCCTGAAATGTACTTAAGTAAAAGTAAAAAAATATCTGTTTTTTAATACGTACTCAAGTAGTAAAAGTAAAAAGTAGCATCTCAAACATAATATCGATAATGATGAACGTTACTTTGTAACAACGATAAGCTATATACTAACTACTAGGGACACTCAATATATTTTGCTCCACCCTTTTTCTTAGCTAAATAATAGGCCATGGGGCTGAACTGTCTTTTGGTCCGTAAGTTTGAAATTTCTGCGCTTCACATAACCAGATTTTTCCAGTTTGAACCTCCCCTCCTTGTATAAAACCACTTTTAAACACCCTTGTATAAAACCGATGGTTAACGCAGTTTCGAAAATGGCGTCTGACAGTGATGTGCGTCGTAAACACAGAACTGTTATCGAGTTCTTAACCGCAGGGAAGGAAACAGTTGGAAATATTCACAAACGTCTACAAAACGTTTACGGAAATGCTGTTGTTGATCGAAGCACCGTTGGACGCTGGTCTAAACGTGTGAGATCATCAGAGAGAGGGAGAGCCAGTCTCGATGATGAGCCACGCAGCGGTCGCCCGGCATCGGCTGTGACATCTCACACTGTGCAACGTGCTAACAGCATCATTCGATCAAATCGGCGCGTCACATACAAGGAGCTGAAAGCACCATAACAGCACTACGATCACTTGTTTTTGTTCGATCTAATGCCATTGCCAGATCAGATGTTACGATGCGCTTACGCTTATTTGATATTTTGCTGCTTGAAGGTTTGGATGTCATTTCAGGAGTGTACGATGTGAATGGCTCTGGTTGCTCATCACTACTACTGCTTGAACTGCTATCACTAAACTGAACGTCAGCTGATGACAATTTCTTTCGCAATGCCTCGGCTTATTTTAGTGCAGCTTGTCTTTCATCCCTTTTCCGTTGTCGCATTTGCTTAGCGACCAGTTTCTTATCAATATCAGTCATGTAACCTCGCCTCCCTTTTCTCTCTGAGCTTGTAGAAATGATCTATCTTCCTCATTTGACATCATTGTAAAGCATTTGTGTGAGCTATATCAAAAAGGTTATCTAAACTACCTTGGAATTCAGTTTCTTTTTTAATTTGATTTTGATTACGGTTTGATTTTGATTTTTGAAGTGATCTGAAGTTCTCATACATTTTTTGAATTTTCGTTAGTACATGCTGTTCGGCTCTGGTGAGTATTTTCGCCTGGTCCCAAATCTCAAAAATTTCAGCATAAACTATGTTGGATGCTTCTTTCAATGTTTTTTTACTGTTTGTGAGACAGAAAAGCCGACGTAGTACATTTCCATTGGATGGAAGATTCTTACTGCCAATTGTGTCAATTGGCTGTCCAATCAGCCATATTTCAGTTTTTCTTCTTGTTTTAATCGAATCTGACATGGTGAAGGATAAAATCTGCAACTATTAAGGCAAAACACTTGCGCATCAATCTCTCACTGCGTCTTAAACAATACTGACGCGAACAGCGAGCCTCCCACTTTTCTCCGTAGCCAATGACGTCACCAGTAATGACGTTAGGTCAAAAGACCTACCTAACATACACAGTTAGACAGTGAAACATGTGGAACACAATGCACGAGTGTGTGAATAGGCATGGTTTACACACAATATTTGTAATATGAATTACAAAATAAATATATGATGAATAAATGTAATAAATAAATGAAAAAAACAAGAGGATGTCGGCACCACTAAAAGTACACAGATATTACTGAAATTTTGTGTGTTAGTATATTATGATGGTGGTAACAATTTTAGGGGGTGAGACTTTCACTTTTCAAGTAAACGTTTTGGCGGGCCAGTCTAATATATATATATATATATATATATATATATATATATGGGAGCATAGAGAGAGAGAGAGAGAGAGAGAGAGAGAGAGAGAGAGAGAGAGTGTGTGTGTGTGTGTGTGTGTGTGTGTGTGTTTTGACAAAAGTAAATAGACATCACGATGATTGTCCTCATGAACAAATGGCAAGGCTCATCAATAATATATATATACACAGGACCGCCGAGAGCTGCCCCGGGCCCCGAGGAAGGATTGATATATGGGCTCCCCTGTTTACTCAGTATTTTATTATGAATGTTTTTTTTTGTACATAACAAGCAAACTGATTATATGTCCAAGTCATTATTCAAAACATACACTATGAATAAACAACTGAGGAAAATTACCATTTTATTTTTCGAAACAATTATATTAATTCTATCACCATACAATTTACAAATGCAGTACTAGTCAAGACAATTGTTTACTGCAAAATTTTCCTAATTAGAAGTGTACTTTCTCTGCCTTCTCTCTAGCAAAGTGGTAAATGATTCTGATGAAATTTAAAGTACGGGCTAACTGGCTTTCAATTACAATGGTTCCCAGATCTGTCAGTCGGTCTTGGACATTGGTGGACCGCAGATAATATTTTATCTGTTTCAGTTTGACTATGATAATCTCTATAAAATGTATGTTCATTAATTATACTAGCAAAAATACCGCCCTACGGGCGGTTTTTGCTATTTCCTGCGGAAGGCTTGGAGCCCTCGGCCAATTCCTTCATCTGGGAAATGAATTTTCTTACCTCAAGGTATTATTTCCTGTTATAAAATATAAAACAGAACACTTCATCATAAACTTATCTTTATTTCATTACTGAAGAATCTCCTTGTAGACATAATTGTCAACAAATATTCCCTTTTCATTTCTTTCTGTCAGGACTTTCAGCAAAAGATCGGCGCTACGCCCCGATTTCGCTAGATCTGCGGTACTTGGGCATTCGGCCCAAACCGAGTCGAATTGTGGGCCTACGGCGTATTTTATTTTGAACATCATTCCTATCCCTCTCACCTTGGGCCTCAGTAATTGGGGTGCCTGCGGCGCCCCAATTACTGTCGGTTCAATTATTTGGTCAATAAAACTATAGAAAAGAACGCAGCCATGAAAATCTAAAACTTCACAAATCTTGATACAATGAGCTCAAATGTGAAGCTTAAGATTTTCATGATTGCGTTCTTTCCTATAGTTTTTTTTTGGTTACATATATATATCGCACTTACCTCCATTATAATATAGATTTCCTCTCTGTTATTTAATCAATTGCTTTATTAATATTTTTAGATTTTATCCCCCCTCTTTCCTGGCCCTTTAGAGGTCCGGGTCCCGGGGATTTATCACGGCTTCCCAGCCTCTCGGCGGTTTTATATATATCGGGTGGCCCCAAAAAAGGTTCTCATTTTTCAACTAGTCATATCTCAGTAACCCGTGGACCTATATAGACGATATTTTAACACAATTTACACCAAAGCCTTGTCTCACTATGGTTAAAATTTGAAAACGATGTCATGTATGCTTTTCTCACAATTTAGAAAATAAAAACTCGTGTCAAAAAAACAAATATCATGAATATTTTATTTATTTTAGCCAATTAAATGATCGATTGGACTACCGTCCTGTTGACAAACTAATCGGAGTCTCTTCTTCCACACAGAGATGCTTCGTTGCACCTCATTATTGTCAATTTCCTGCCATGATTGTAGTATTTTGTCCTTTAATTCACGTTCAGTAAATTTTTCGCGCTGCCCACGATAAACTTTCTCTTTCAGCAACTCCAAAATCGAATAATCCATTGGGTTACAGTCCGGGCTTTGAGGCGGCCACTCATTCTTGGTAATGAATTTGCGCGTATTATCATTCAGAAATGCCTGTGTGGCCTTGCTTGTATGTGACGGTGCCCCATCTTGTTGAAAACAAAAATCATTTTCTGGATAGAGACGACGGCAGTCTGGCAACAACTTTGTGTTTAAAAGTTCCATGTAATTTACGGAATTCACTTTCGTCGTTTCGGTATCAATAAAATGAACGTCAGTTTTACCGTTCCAAGAAACGCCTGCAGATATCATCACTTTTTTTGAAAATCGCGATGTCTCATGATACAGTCTATTCACCGAAATATCGCGTTTTCTACCACGTCCGTAGACAACGTCATTTTGAGGATTTCGTGGAATTTCTAGTGTAAAATCCTTCTCATCCGTGAAAACTATCTTCTTAACACCATCAACTGAAAATTTATTAAGCAACTGTCTGCACCTTGTTTTTCTTTTATCCTTCACATTTTCGTTTTTTCTAGATGTGGGAATCCTTTTTAATGGTTTTAGGTTCAGCGATTTTACTACACGTTGCACAGAACTCCTACCAATACTCAGATTTTTGGCAATTGTCCGTTGCGATAAATGAGTCCCTGGTTCATTTTCTTGAGAGCAGATTTTATCATTTATGTAATCCACGTTTTCTGGTGTTGTTGCTGTTTTTGGCCTGCCACTTCCTGGTTTCCTGGTGGTTCTTGTATCGCGAAGCTTCTTTAACAGTTTGTCTAATGTACGTCTCTTCCAACCTCTCCCTGGAAACTCTCGTAGTAATCTTCCACTCTTCCATCCTTTGTCAATGTAGCAAGCTTTAATGAGAGCACAGTCTTCTTCTGACAACGTCATGACATGTAGTCTGTAAGCTCGTAAACTCTGAAACGGGCGTAGCCTACGCATGGCCTAAAATTCGCCAAAAGGCCGAGCATAGACTACAATCGATATTTGTTTTTTTTTACACGAGTTTTTACTTTCTAAATTGTGAGAAAAGCATAAATGATATCGTTTTCAAATTTTAACTATAGTGAGACAAGGCTTTGGTGTAAATTGTGTTAAAATATCGTCTATATAGGTCCACGGGTTACTGAGATATGACTAGTTGAAAAATGAGAACTTTTTTTTGGGCCACCCGATATATATATATATATATATATATATATATATATAATATATATATATATATATATATATATATATATATATATATATATATATACACACACACACACATATATATATTCAGTTTGTTTGTAAAAAACAACTTAGACAAGGTTTTCGATTAAAATGTGAATAATTTCTGTTGGGATAAATAAGAGTGAACGGAGTGTTTCGCCTTTAATTAATAACGATTAATTTACATTTTACAGGAATAAATATTTGCTCATAAATGGCCAGCAGCAATGTGACAACTGGTTAACAATTAAATTAAATGTTACAGTAACATATGACTGAGATTATATTTAATGAATACAAAGATAGACGAGTTAAACGAGTTCATAATAGGCTTTACTGAAACGGAATGTTTAAAGGCAAAATGAAATTTTCTTTAGTAGTACTTTTCACCATTTCCCAAACTTAGTACATATCTTTTCATCACTGCCAGGCATGAGTTTGTAACATTCTTTCCCACACTCTTCTTTTCTTTTACTTCCTTTTCGCCTTAACGCTCCACCATGCAGTCGCCATTTTCTTCACTCCATTTTGTACATACCCACATAGATCAGATGTCACCAAACATTTTTAAACGCATTACACACATTCTGTACAACTATTTGTTCATTATTTATATCTCCAAGGACTCTTTCTGCTCTTCTTCTATTCTCTGTTGCTGCCTCATTCAAATTCAGCCTTTCAACTTTTATATTCTGCTTTAGCATTATATCTTCTCCTTTTATATCAAACACAAACCAGCTTATCTTTACACAATACAATCTTACGGTCTAACAAACCTCCACTCAATCTCCATATAGCTATCATTTCTTTTCAACTCTCTCTCTCTCTCATATTTAGGGCGGAGCGTTTTTACACTTTTATCGATTTTCGTTTTGTAATAGCGCGGAAAAGTGGCTCTTCCATGTCAAAAGTGAGTGTGTAAAATTTCAGAGATCTGCAATAATATCTGCCTCCGCACGCGCGTTGAAAATCCAAAAAATGTGCCAAAATATGCATTTTTTCAATATTTTCTTATAGTTTTAATTTTCATCCTACGTTCTTGTAATAGCAAGGAAAAGCATCCTAAAGGTTTATTTTAGACTAGTTTTAATTATTTTTGTCCTGCGATAATTTCGTCTGCCTCCGCAAACGTTCCAAAATACGGGAAATTTTACATAAATAGCGTATTTTATAATGACGCTATTATGGTCAACTTCGGCCCTACACCACAGTTTATTCGTTAATTATGTATTAAGTAATGCAATTAACAATTCATTATATCATATTCTAGTAATTTAAGAAGTTTATATATTTGAGCAATTAAATAATTTAGGTCCACCAATGCAGTTTACTTTGCATATGCTTGGTTTATTTTTGATGACTTATTATGTAATATGCATGCAGCTCCTCGCTTATTTCGTCAATATTGAATGTACTATATTGACAAAATAACCCAGAACTCACCACGTGGAGGTGGCTGCATTTCGAGTTCCTCCCTGCCCGAACCAACCACCCTACCATTATCGGACTTAGGCTAGTTACACACTGTAGTCACTTTTTGTTTCCACTCTTGGCATTTTCTTTCTGGATTCTAATCTTGCTCTGATAAATCCATCCCTTGCCTCTGAACCGCATACTGCAGCTGAAGCCTCTGTTACCAGCTTTATATGCCGATCAACCGCTTGGGTGTTGCAAGGAAAGCGTGGGATGAAATCAGGTACATCTCCTGATGAGATATAGTTCAGGATGTCGGAGCGTGATAGAACTTTTGTCAAAGGAGGCTCTGACAGCTCACAAGTTTGCCAGTTAATCATGTCGTAGTACTCACTGCACTGGAAGTTCAAAGTGGGCAATTTAAACACTCTCACTGCGGCTGACTCAGAATCTCTTGCTTTAAGGATTCTCCTCCATCCTAATTCTCTGATATATTTTGCTTCATCGTGAATCATACTAAGGAGAACATTCTCAGGATGAGAAAAATAGGAATTTCTCTGAATAACACGATCAACTATTTCTATACAGCGGGCACTCAACGACCTCGAGCGTTGTATCATTTGCTAAAGATGTTTGGCTCCCTGTGTTGCTGAAGAATTTCTCTTGATTTGAAACCACATTGGAATATAAACTTTCATAATATAATCCACGATACACTTAAGGTTGTCTGAAGGTTCTTCAGTTGAAACGTAGAGACGAAGTATGCGGTTAGCAGTTGTCACCCATCTGGAGTGTGCCATTTTGCCTGGTTTCCTTTGAGCTAGAGAGGGAGTACATTCACCTTTTGACACAGCATCATAGATTTCTGCCAAATATTTGGATCAAGTAAAGATAAGCACCCCCAACCTTTTTTAGTTAGCTTTATAAGGCTAACTAACGAAAATATCACGACCTAACCTAACCAATCGTCAAGGGCGTACAGTTGACCTAACGATTGGTTAGGTTAAGTCGTGATATTTTCGTTAGTTAGCCTTATAAAGCTAACTAAAAAAGGTTGGAGGTGCTTATTTTTACTTGATCCAAATATTTCTGATCTGTGCTCAGATCATCTCTGTCAACTACATTTTCTTCCGCTTCAACTGCTTCAAACTCAACAACAGGTCTCTTTTCACAATCAATTAACTCTTTTCCTATAGGCTCCGTAAAACTATGAGGACCTGTTGTTTTACCATCAATGTCAGTCACTATGTGCCGCAAGGGAAGTTCATTAGTGTGAAGCAAGCAAATCAGCCACTGGATTGCTCTCTGAAAGTGCTATTCAATACTTCTTATCACTCCTCCTTTTGGTCCTGTATTAACTGCTGTCCCGTCACATCGAATGGCTTTAACTTCTGAAGTATCAATCTCATTTGAGCGAAAAAATCCAAAATTGCAGAAGATATACTCTGTGCTGAGCCAGAAGCGGGAGTTACATGCCCAATATAATGCGAGTTTGGTTCTTGAAGCAAAGTGACATGTTCTTCTGTTATATTTTTATGATAACCTTTACTGCCAACTTTTTCTTGCACTGCAGTTCTGTCCTTTCTTCCATCGAAATAGATACTCTCCATAGTTTCGTCTTCGTAAGCTCTCTTCTGAATGATAGATCTCACTCTTTTTCTAGCTCTCCTTACTTTGCATCTGTCTATTACTAAACTTAAATCTTTTTCGTTTATAATTCCCACGTCTTCAAGAACAGCCGAAGCAATTATAGCAGCAGACATGTCTGACACACCAGTTCTGTCACAAGCTATAGCCAATGATGAGATTGTTCCATCGATTTGATTCTCTGTGTCGGTTCATAATCAGAATCCGCTCCTTCTGTTTCACTTGATGTTGATGACAGTGTTTCAGTTGCTTGTCCTTTACTGGTAGATGGTTTTGGTTCATACTGTTTCATTCTCTGTTGTCTTCTAGCAATAGTTGCTAGATCTTTACGAGTTTGTGAAACATCAAGAGAGCCTATTGCCAATTTTCTTGTTGTTCTCTGATCTTTAAGGAAGTCTTGTTCAATTGCTGGAACCTTGAGATGGTTTTCACATGAACACTTATCAAAATTTTCACATTTGCAAGCACTGATGTCAAATAACACCGGTACACATTTGAAAACTTGTCGATCGATTTTTACAAACTAGTTGGTGATTCTATATAATTTGAGTGCGCTGATCACAAAAATATAGTTAGTTTTTCCCTATCACGTATGGTTTTCTTACTACAGGGTGTCATAAATCCCCCATTTATCCCCAAATGTGAACCATCTTATCGAGACCAACATTGGATTGCACATGCTAAACCATAAATTTTGTTGTTATAGACTACAGTAACGCTTACATAATAATGTAGGGTAAATATATATAACAACTAGTCCCGTTCCCAGCAAAATACTCTGTCCCCTCTCATCAACGGGTGGTTAACATTTGGGGACAGATGAGGTATTACAACACCCCTTGTAGCACGAAATCTTTAGGTGATAGAGTAAAACCTAATTAAAGCAGAATTAAATAGCTCCTAGCTCTTGGACAAGCATAGTGCTTGTTTATGAAAGAATAAAAAAATAACTGAAAGAAACATTGCAATAACTGAAAGAAACTTGCAAACATTTCAGGACTTATTCCAAAGTATTTGTCGGATGCCAATAAATTGTTCTCCTGCAATCTAGACCCCAAAAGTTCTGCAGAGTCCTTAGGCAGATTCAAATCCCTGACTAAGTCATTTAGTTCGGCTTGGGTTAATAGTTTAGGAGGATCTCGGTCAGCTGTTGGCTGTTCATAAACATCATCATTGTCTGGATTTGGAGCTGAATCAGAATCTGAATTGTATTGATCCAGACTCTCGGGTGGGCGGAGAATAGGAACTTCTGGACCATGGGGTACCGGCCTTATTGCAGATGGAAGACTTGGGTATTGAAGGCTCTCTTTATTCGTTGCATTATAACCTTTAACATTGCAAGAACAGAAGTAGCAGTCGTCGGTATGGTTTCTAGGCTCGCGCCATACCATAGGGATTCCAAATGGCAAACTTTTCTTTTTACCTTTGCTCCAATTCCTTAGTGCCGCAACACACGTAAGACAAACCTTGTGTGGAGCCCAACTTTTGTCTTGATCTCCTAATTTAATTCCAAAATAAGCATGATAAGCTCTCTTAATGAAGGCCGTTACATTTGTCCTTTGTTTTACAGCAACATACCGACCACAAATATAACAAAATATGTCTGGACTATGGGTACATCCTCTAGAAGCCATTATTAAAATTTTAAAGACGTAATGTTAGAATTATCTATCTGAAAAATATGAAAAAACGAAATTAATTAAAGATAAAAAAGGTAAAAAATTACAAAACGCCCCAAAATTGTTTTGCTAATAACTTTAAAACTGTGGGTGATAGAAAAAAACTGATAGCATTTTTTAATTCAGCGCAGCGAACTGCTTCAGAATCACAACTCAAAATAAAGAAATCGATTTTCATGCAGACCGGTGTAATTTGTTTTCTGCCTCATTTTGAAATGTTTGTAATTTAATTTTGAATGAGTCACTATCTTGTTTCCTTTTTATTGACTTTAGAAGGTTTTGACATTTTTCATGGTAATTTTTAATCACTTGAACGACACGGTTATGAGAAACAGTACGAATAGAGGTTGTTTTCCACAAATCTTCGAGAGTTTTTGAGAGAACACCCGAAATTTCTGCAACTGTAGGCTCTTTCTTCGATGTCTTCAGATTCAACCTTATTTGATGAAAATATTTCATGACGTCCTTATAGGTTGGAAAGCACCTCTTGCCTAGATGAGCTGGAGCCACAAATATAGGGCAACTTGAAGAAGTTCTTGTTGCTGGAACTGGTACTGACATTGTGAAAAACACAGTAATTAATATAAAAATTAAGGAATTACTCCTAAAACGTAAAATATTCTTGCATTCTGCAGAAGTTTTGTATATTACACCAACGTATTATTATGCACTAAAATATGCAGTATATGTCTACATATGCGTGTTGTCGTGTTCCAAAGATGTATTAACAGTAAGAGCAACACAATCCACATCTTACCCGAAACGTAGCTAGCACAACACTGCGGGGAAATGAGAGCAAGAAGGCCTGGTAAAGTGTTGTGAGTCATGACTCATCAGTCATCACTCACTGACTCATTGCCGTGTATGGCAATGACGAGCAACACACCATACCAGGCTGTGGGAAAGCTTCTAGAACGATGTGGGAGTACTACATGACGTACAAAGTGAATTTATTAGCGTATAGGCTGAATATGCAACATACGTGATTTATGCAGATTTTTCCATATTTTGGAACGTTTGCGGTGGCAGAAGATATTATCGCAGAACAAAAATATTTAAAACTAGTCTAAAATAAACCTTTAGGATGCTTTTCCTCGCTATTACAAGAAGGTAGAATGAACATTAAAACTATAAGAAAATATTGAAAAAATGCCTATTTTAGCGCATTTTTTGGATTTTCAACGTGCGTGTGGAGGCAGAAGATATTATTGCAGATCTCTGAGATTTTACACACTCACTTTTGACGTGAAGAGCCACTCTTCCTCGCTAATACAAAACGAAAATCGAAAAAAGTAAAAACGCTCTGCCCTAATATATATATATTGATTTCCTTGTGCTGGAAGTATATATCTGTAATTCACAGACCTCCTTTCACACGCATTTTTTTTCTGTCACCACTGTCACTCATTTCGGAAACACCGTGCTTACCAGTCACTTCAGGCTCAAGAGCAACTTCACTTCCCCATTCAGATCACCTATTTTAATCACATTATACGCATTTCCCATGCTTTAAACCAAACCGCTTAGCATATTCCAAAACTCATCCTTTATTTCAACACATCAATCTTACCCTCTCACCTCTTCACCCACTCCATACACGATTTCACGCCTTTCATTTCTTCCCATACTACATCACCAATCCCTTTCAGCTTCGTTTCGCACAGACAAAATAAGTCAAAATGTCAAATCTTGCCCACTCGCACCCTCTTTCAATCCCCATTTACCTTTCACATTCTACAATGTCACATGATGTCTTCATTCATGGTTATTTTAATTCGTTGACCTTTCAGTGAAATCGAATCGCTCTATATATATATATATATATATATATATGTTAAACACAGACCGTGCATGGAACAAGGAACTCTTCTGGGAAAATTAAATCCACTATAGTCCGAATAAGTAATGGTAAATGACAAATACCATAGTTTTTTTTCCTTTTTCATGATTTTAGCCCGACGTGGGCAACGGGTCTCTCGCAAAGAGACAGGGGCAGACTGACAGCAACCTGGGCCCTCGGCCATAATGAGGTACTGGGCCCCTTGAAATCCGATTTTTTTCATATTACATTTCTATTAGAATACTTGACCCAATTGAGAACACGCATTGTTTTATGATGATTGGGGGCCGAGCCCCCGGGCCCACTAATGGCCCGGGCTCTCGGTTCATGTCCGATTGCCCGACCGCTCAGTCCGCCCTTGTATATATATTTGTGTGTGTGTGTGTGTGTGTGTGTGTGTGTGTGTGTGTGTGTGTGAAGGTAAGAATAAAAAAATAAAAACTGCACATTTCTGATTTTCCTATTTGTAAAACTTTGTATCACTGGCAGCTGGACTATCATATATCAACGTCACTAAAGTAATTGATTTGTTTTCTGATGTTAATCATTTTTAATATGTATGTCAAAGAAGGTAAAACATGCACGGATTTATAAATTCAAACCTAAACTGAAAGTTTAACTTCTCAAACCATGAAATGATTCCCAAACATTTTTGCCTCTTGGAACAACACTTTTGCGAACATTAAAACTAATGGTTCACATTTTTTTAAACAAATGAATACAACAATTATATATATATATATATATATATGATGCAAACCCACAAGGGAAAAGAAAAATGATTCCAAGTTCTTTCGTGTATTCAGAAGTACACCTCGTCAGGGAACGAAGGGAGAAGGCGAGATGACAAAAATATATACCACGGAACAGAAAAACAAAAAGATTAGCCCATGATTAACAAGAGTTGATTAGAGGCAAAAGGTATTTTAACAGGATATTGTCAATTTTATACATTCCCGCACTGTTATTGAAATTATTTTTAAAATGGATAAATGCACATTCTACAAAATTCCTTTCAATTATATCTGTTTTTAACGAGCGTTTTAGAACTGTCCCACTTAATACTGTGATTACATCTATACATATGGTTAAACAATGCATTAGAATTATTTGCTGTTCTACACGCATATTTATGCTGTTTTACCCTAATATCTAACGTTTTACCCGTTTGACCTATATATACTGAGTCACATTGTGTACATCCGATCGAATACACACAACTAACCACATTAGTCGGGCTATTCTTTATTAGGCGTGATTTAACAGTATTATTATACTTAAAGACTACATTGATACCAATTGCTTTAAGTAAAGTCGGAAGATATTGAAAATTTACATAGTAAGGTAGGCTAAGGATATTTTTACACTCAAATTCCTTTACAGTTACAATATTATAATACTTATTCTTGGCTTTCCTAAGGCAGTTGTCTGAAAATGAAATAGGCTAACATAATTTAGTACCAATATTCATGATATTGCATAACTAGGAACCTAAAAATTCAGGACTGACTGACAACTCTCAATGCTCTAAGAAACATAGAAGAGAAAATAGAAGATTTAATCAAGGGATGATGGTCAGAATAAAAATGCACATAAGCGTTATTATTAGTAGGCTTACGATAAACTTCATATTTGAACTGATTAAAGCATCTCCGAATTTTTAGATCCAAAAAAGATAAGCCTGTATGTATAGATGTAATCATAGTATCAAGTGGGACAGTTCTAAAGCGTTCGTTAAAAACGGAGCTATAATTGAAAGGAATATTCTAGAATGTGCATTTATCCATTTTAAAAATAATTTCAATAACAGTGCGGGAATGTATAAAATTGACAATATCCTGTTAAAATACCTTTTGCCTCTAATCATCTCTCGTTAATCATGTGCTAATCTTTTTGTTTTTCTGTCCCGTGGTATATATTTTTGTCATCTCGCCTTCTCCCTTCATTCCCTGACGAGGTGTACTTCTGAATATACCAAAGGCCTTGGAATCATTTTTCTTTTTCCTTGTGGGTTTGCATCATTCATTCATTTCACGTGTTTAATTGTGAAATTCATCCCATATATATATATATATATATATATATGATTTATTTTACGTTAGTACAAATTGGACTTTGCTCTTAATATTTCGCACAGTTTTGAGAAAGAACTACTTTTGACTGTTAATGGTGCATCGGCTCTCTGCAGAGGATATGTCTTTCGTGCATTAAAATCTCTTTACATAAATGAACAAACACTCAAGATATATCCTTTCTTTAGTGATATAATAGAGTGATTATACTCTCTCTCTCTCTCTCTCTCTCTCTCTCTCTCTCTCTCTCTCTCTCTATATATATATATATATATATATATATATATATATATTATATGTGTGCGTGCGTGCGTGTGTGTGCGTGTGTGTGTGTGTGCGTGCACGTGTAGTTGAAATGCGAGGATAAAACCATATTACATTCTGAAATTCTACAGCCAAAATAAATTATTAAAAGTAGAACTGGACAGAGGAATTTCTTTATTCGGAATATTTCGGATTCCATCCAGGAACATTCCTCCTTTTGTCAAAGTCCTGAAATGCAGCTTCTTACGGGGTTTCCGTCTCCTGATTTGTCCTTGTCAATGCTACAAAAACGATGACTCCAAAAAATGAGGGAAAAATAACGTATTTGTTTTTTGCTGTAAGTATTTGCTTTGCTCGATTGGAAAACACAAGACGGGATATTGTATAATACATACATACATACATATACACACACACACACACACACATATATATATTATATATATGAAAATTATTTCACAAAAGTAACACGTGAAAAATATTTATGATGAATAAAACCACGAAGGAAAGGAAACACAGAAAGGTGCTCAAGCGCTTTCGTCTAATGACATCCTCAGGAACACTGAAGTACATAGAAGGTTACAGCCTATATATAGCTTACAAAAAAAAAAAATAAATAAAAAAAAATATATATATATATATATATATATATATATATATATATATATATATATATATTATAATATATATACATACATACATACATACATATACAATAAACGGAGAAATGAAATTAAAAAAAAATAAAAAATCATTAAAAGATTGTGGGATGGGCATACAACTTTGTAAGGAAACACTATCGATTTTTAGCACAAGATCAAACTACCGATTTTTAGCACAAGATTAAATTAATTGTTTCCAACCAATGTTATAAAAAAAATTTAAAAAAATACAAATTTATACTGGAAATTTGCCCGGGTTTCATCACTCTACCCATCTTGTATATAAAAATAAATTGAAAAATAAAAGTTATTAAGGTGGCATACAAGTTTACCAAAGATTTAGCGTTCTACCCTTCTTATCTAAATTTTTTCTGAAGGAATTCAAAACAACAGGATCGAGTTGAAAAAGACCTTTGCTTATGTTGAAGTTATTTGAAAGTTGGATAATGGCAGACTCAAGAATATTTCTATTAACAATGTTGCCAGAGTGAAATAAAACTGAAGCATTATTCCAATCAATACAGTGGGATAACTCTGACAAGTGGACAAAAAGAGCACTGGACGACTGTCCTGTTCTAACGGAATATTGATGCTGTTTTATACGTGTGTGCAAATCCTTTCCCGTCTGACCTATGTAAAAGGAATCACATTGTTTACAACAAATTTTATAGTTAATGCCTGAATTATTGGTAGGGCTATTTTTTTCTACGATATTTTTCACAATATTGTTATATGAGAACACGACATTAATATCCAAAAGTTTAAGTACATTAGCAATGCCTAAAAAGCCCGGGAAAAATGGAAGTACTAAAATATTTTTTGACAAAGTACGAGTGTTATTATTGCCCCGATAGAAAGTTCGTTTTGCCTTGTTGAGACAAGATTCCATAAACGCAGATGGATAACACAGATCACTTCCAATACCGTTGATTTTTTCTAATTCGGCATCGATGTATTCCGGACTGGCGATCCTAAGGGCGCGGAGAAACATTGAAGAAAAAATGGCCTTCTTAGTGGGGGTGTCATGTCCCGAGTAAAAGTGTACGTAGGACAAATTGTTTGTTTTTTTCCGATAGATACTGAACTTAAAACCTGGGCTTTCCCTATGTACACGCACATCCAAAAACGGAATTGAATTGTCTTGTTCCACTTCTAAAGTAAACTTAATGGAGGGGACTTGATCATTTAATTGAAGGAGGAAGTTATCCAGGTCACGATTCATGGGCCAGATACACAAAATATCGTCGACGTACCGCAACCAAGGGATGCCAACCCCCAGGATTCTCGGAATGTAAGTAATTTCGAAGAACTCCATATAAATATTGGAGAGGAGGGGCGACAAGGGGTTGCCCATGGCCATCCCAAAAACTTGTTGATAATACTCGTTATTGAAAGTGAATTTACAGTCTTTGATGCAAAGCTTAATAAGTTCCAAAACGATGTGTGAAGGTAGTGGCAGGTCATACTTATGTAATTCTTGGGAGAGAAAGTCAAGCATATCATCAATCGGCACTTTTGTAAACAATGAACAAACGTCAAAACTGATCAATCTATCGGTAGTTTCAGTACGTGCATTATTCAATTTTTCAGTAAGATCCATGGAATTTTTTACATGTGAATCAGAGATAGTTCCGAGAATTGGGGACAAGACTTTGACAAGGCATTTGGAAAGTTTATAAGTAATAGA